>OZ020164.1:876997-1120196 GCA_963971145.1 Sussaba pulchella
GTGCCGCGGATAGCCCAGCGACGTCGCGTACGAGAGACAGAAGCCAATGCCACAAGACGGAAATCTCACACACCGGCTTTCCGGATTTGATTTATATGTTAATCGCCAGACATCTGTCGCATGCCGCGTGTACCATAAGATCCCAAGTGCGGCCAGCAGCCTGCGTCTTTCCACGATTCCGAATGACATCCTTCGCTTTTTCACTCCCCGCGATCTCTTATTTTTCTCTTCTTCGACGATTTCCACGAACCGCGAATACGAAACACCGAATAAACAGACAAGTTCGGGATAAAATTCCGTATCTCGGCACTCGGCAAACAACCCGAAAACTATGTACAAAACGAAAATGTTTCGTGGGTGAGCGACGTTCGAAAAGCCCGAGCTTGAAACTCTCTCAAAAAAATCAAATAAAATAAAAAAAAGTTATGTTTCGAAACTGGGAACAATTTTTTCTATTTCTTTCATGCGGAGAATGCCGAGCGAACTTTTTTTCTCGATAGCTGTTTGGCAATCCGGTTCGCTGGAAACGAAAACGAACAGCAAATTGGAATAGGAGGGGATAGAAAATAAAAAATAAATGGGCTTGGAGGGGGGGAGGGGGAATAAAAGATAAAAAATCGAAAAATAACCGTGTAAACCAAACGAGAAATTATCAATGAGGGCGAGGCATTACACGAGGGATGGTGCCAAGGGTGTGGATTGTGGAGTATGAGACTTTCGATGCAGCGATGGCGATACGCGGATAAATATATTTCGATATACCACGTTAAAACGACCCTGAGACATTCAA
Source organism: Sussaba pulchella (assembly GCA_963971145.1). Lineage (NCBI taxonomy): Eukaryota > Metazoa > Arthropoda > Insecta > Hymenoptera > Ichneumonidae > Sussaba > Sussaba pulchella. Next base: position 877,788 of record OZ020164.1, read on the forward strand.
AATCCTCTCCTTAAGCCATTCAAACAGCACTTACTACAATCTCTTCGAATAAAAGGGATGTTTATGCTATCTTCTATTATTATTTACATTATAATTATTAAACCCCAATGGAATGTGATTTTTATATTATTTATTACCATTATTATTATTATTCCCGTTATAATTGTTATCCTCTACGCACTGCTATTATTATTATTGTTGTGACTGGTTATATTATTATGCGACGACTGCGTTTCGCAGATAAATATATTTGTTGGATCAATTGAATCGGATTTCATGCTTCGTCGCTCGAAAGGGTCAACGACCTGTTCGAGTTGTCTGCTTTCTGATACTCTACTTCCTTGTCTTGAATCTGTATGCGTTATCCATGAAGCTCCTTCTCCTCCCGCGCCCCAGCTCCTCCCCTCTCCTACCTACTAGCCTGGACCGAGAGAGTGAGTTGAGCTATTTGCATGAATCCATATTCCAAAGACGGCCCAATCTGAGAAGATGGCGGAAAGTCTAAATATATACAGGCTTACTATGATGGTTAACACGTTTTCATGGCACAAATAGAACGTAGAATAATGTGATTCGAGATCGGTGATAAAACGATGAATTGCTGGATTTTATCGTTTTGGTGTACATTTTTCTTGTGCTTCTCACAGTCACAATTGATTGACGGTTATTTCATTCTATATCGCGGGGATCAAGATTGTCCGATGATAATATTGAACACTGCGGTATTTCGAATTTTTCCGTTTTTTAATTAAATTTTTTTTTAATCTGGACGTGACTGGCTTGTTGCTATTTTTGTTGAATGAAGCTTCATTATTACGATCTGCGACGCATTGATAACACGTACGTGTTATCCCGTCACTCGTTCACTGTGTCATCAACGAACTCGATCGAGAAATGTATCGTATTCGTTATCATCGCGATGCCGCGGGAGTTGCGTAGATTCGAACCAATGCAATCGTTACGATCGTTATCAATGATCCAGATACCGGAAAATTGGAAAATCAATCAATCTGTTGAACCTTTACAACCGAAAACAATCACGGTCGTGATGAAAACGCGATTAATTCAGATGTTGATTATTTTCCATCGTTAATCATACATGGCCGAACTATTCGGGGCGAATTCGTTGTTTTATTTGATATTATTATTATTGATATAATTTACGTTATAATCAATGATTGATGATGAATAACCTTATTACTAGATTACATCAATAATACATTAATTGATTATAAATCAACAATCATCAATCATTTGTTGTTATATATTTTTCAATTTTTATTACTTTTATTATTGTGGTTATCATCTATTTCTCGCATTTCCTTCCGATTATGACGATAAATCTGCCAAAGTATACGTTGAAAGTTGACAATGCAGCACTGAAAATACAATCATAACCAATTAGCAACGAGTTATCGTGGTTCGATTTGCTGAATAAAACGCTGACACAATTTCCGCCACTCGAAACCCTTTAGACTTGCATAAAAACAAAATGAATGAAAAAACGAGATAAATAAAAAAAAAGCGTATCTTCTCGGATTTCCCGGGCGTGCTTGAGATTATGCAGACGAATGAAAAGCACGAACGTGACTTTAGCGTGCCAGTGGCAAAAAGCGATTTCATCAACCAGCGGAAGAGGGATAAAACCGAGTATCTTATTATCAAGTGTGTGCCATTATTCCGACACGGAGAAATATCGTTCCAGCAATTTGCAATAAAAAATAAGACGGAAATAAATAATGATTGAATATACAACAATGAAAATTTATTAATTTCTTTATTACATTTGACTCTGGAATAACAGGAAATCCGTTGATTAAATTAACTGCATAGCGTCAACGTGGAAAAGTTGTGTGCAGCCACGGACTGAATTACGAGAGATAGTTATCAATGATAAAGCTTACGTTTGATTTAATTAATTTCGAAATAAATTATCGACGTATCCTGCAATCCATAGCGTGGTAGCTTCATAATTCCGACCGCTTGAATAATATATATAAAACAATCTCTATGTAAACGATTTGAAAGAAATGTTGACGAAAAATAATTTACAATAAAAAAAGAATTGACAAAATTAAAAAACAAGATTTTTGATAATTCATCTAAAAAAATGTATCTGTTTTGGGAAAGATATTTTCATTCATGTGTAAAAGTGCATCAGTACCGAGCCTCACGAACGCTTCATACTATTCACATGTATCGATAATTGCATCTTTAATATCGCGATTGGTTTATCTTCGACCGACTCCGTGCATCGACTGATATGGAGCTTTCTTCCGGCGATATATTTACGTCATTCCAAGATTGTGCACGTGCCCGATTAGAAAAAAAAATTGCAAAAATGTCGAGTGTATGACGAGTGGGGTTGGGAGGGGCGATGAAAGTCGATGCACAAGCGTGCTCACGTGTGCACAAGGCACGCGGGGCTGTGAGACGCGTGATAAGTTTTACAATGAAGGAAAGATGATACGGACACGAGAGGGTGAAGATAAGTGAAGAGCTGAAGCAGTACCAGCGGGGGTGCCTCAACAACTGCTATATAAATGCGATTCAATGGAGGCGCCGATCATACGAGGCTTCCTCCCCGACAAAAGTTATTGCAATATGTTGCGTCTCGTGTTTCTCGGCGTGCTGTGTGTTGGCAGTTTCGGTAAGTAAAAAATTAAATACAAATACGGCAAAATATTACATTTCATCGGTATTACTATTTCATGACTTACTGGTACTTATGAAATATAGATTCTTCATAAAAATATGGATCTACTAATATTTCGGGAAGAGACATTTTTCTTAAATTTGATTTATTTTTTTTTAATTGAGAATATTATATATCTTTATATTTATTCTCCAAAGGATTTTCGACAAGGCCATTACTGCCACCACTGCCCGATCACAGAATCGTCGGTGGTGTGCCCACGTCGATCGCCCTGCATCCTCATCAAGTGTCGTTGCGAATCAACGAACGACATAGCTGCGGGGGTTCGATAATAAGCAACAAATGGGTTGTTACCGCAGGACATTGCGTCGATTCCGGATCACCAGCGGCCTACACCATCGTCGTTGGCACTGCTGACAACAGCAAGGGTGGTACTATATACAAGGCCAAACGAATCCTCACACATCCGAAATTCAATCGTTACACCATCGATTACGACATAGGCCTCATCGAGGTACGTATTTCACAAAACTTTTTACTGTTACAATTAATTCCGTCTAATTTCTTAATAATATTTTTTCTAGTTGAATGAAACCCTTAAAATGAATCCTTCGGTGAGTCCTATCAAATTGTCGACCATTGAGATTTTAGCGAATTCAACTGTTAACATTACCGGTTGGGGTGCTGTCACGGTAAGCCATTTTTTTTTCTTATTGACAGATTTCATTCGACTTGCAATCCCTTTACGAGACGAAGAATATAATGGAAATAATAAAAAAGTTGACGAATCTCTATCAATTTTAGGAAGGAGGACCGAGTTCGAATAAATTGTTACAAGTCACGGTACCGATCATTGACCGGAAGTCATGCGCGAGGTCATACGCTTATGTGAACGATATTACGACGCGAATGATATGTGCCGGAGTGAAGCAGGGTGGAAAGGACGCTTGTCAGGGTGACTCGGGCGGTCCCTTGACAGCCAACAAAATTCTGTACGGTATCGTATCCTGGGGCATGGGTTGCGCCCAGCCCAATTATCCGGGTGTCTACAGCAACGTCGCGGAACTACGTCCCTGGATAAGAAATGTTACGGGAATTTAAATATTTGGTTTGTTTTTATTTTCATCATCCGAGACCACTTTGGTATGCACATGCATAATAATGTGGGCATGTGCGTTTTATGTACATTTTTCTGTTTGATTTTAATTTCATAACGCAAATAAATATAATAATTGTATTTAATATGATTTTTATTTCGATTTATATCTTAAAAATGTCCAAAGCATGGTGGTTAAAAGCGAACGAAGTTCAGAATCGTGCCGGTAACTCGAAGGCAAGTGACTAAACGTGATATCGCGAAAGCTTTCGCCGGAGAATGAAGCGTCGGTCAAAATCGAAGTAGTCGGTTTTTTCCATAAATCTCGTTGTATAAAAAGCGAGCCGTCATCCGATCAATTTGAAGGAAAGCAACGCACTACCGCCGTCGCCGCAGCCGTCGCGAATCGACAGGCCAGTGAAGAATCGCAGGCACGTGGCACATACGAGGTATCCAAGCAGTGGGGGGAGGGGGGGGGCGGAGAAGGAAAAAGAGCAAGAGAGTGGCGCATTATCGTAGACGTAGAATCGTTTCACGAATGACTCGACGAAAGCTCGCGAGCGTGGCTGACGCCAATTTTCCGGATTTCTTCGACAATCTTACTGAAGGGCCGAAAAAAAATACGCTTTCAAAATCAATAAAATGAGAATTTTTATTTTCATCCAATAATACAAATAATAAATTTAATCCAATAGCACTACTCAAGACGATTTGGAAAATAAAATAAAAATAAATAGAAGAACAATCTAGCAGCCGTCGGTTTGTGAATTGCCCTAGAAATTACTCTTCCGTCGTTGCCGCCCGAGCTCGTTGCGCCGCGTTACGCTCTGCCCGTCGACTCAATTCATTATGAGTCAGCGCTGGGTAGACGTACGAGAGACTAACTACTGCAATACAATGCGCCCGATCCGATGATAAATTGAAATCGGATGTGACGTACATACCACGTACGTTACGAGGTATTCCTCGAAACGGCACGACGAGAGACAGCGAGCTCGGGAAGTGGGTCGAAGCTGACGGAAGAGAAGCGGAACTAGAAGGACTTGCATATATTCGAGCGCAGTGTCAGACTGCACCCTCGTGCTGCAGCAACCTTTTTTCAGTGAGAATATATGAAAAAGTGATTTTCTTTCTCCGTCTTTTTCGGTGTTTTTAAAAACATTAAAAAAAATAAAAGACATTGAATATTCGGGACTTCGGTACGCAACCCGTCTCCAAAATTTCGTGCTGTTTATAGACCTCGCATGGTTCGGTTATCGCCCAAAACAGTGCATATGTCATGCCACTCAAAACTCTGGAGTGGGAAGCCTTGTACACCCCGAGGTTGCCCCTCGCACAGGGGGTGGCTCCCTCTGCCATCGGTAAATGCCTGAACTTCGGGACTGACGCGTTTACGTGCTGTCAGATGCACGATCTCCCGATGCGTACAATACCCAAAGCTCCATTCTCCGTCATCCCTTGTCTCGATTTCCCCGCTCGAGATAACTCGATCTCCACGTTTCAACAATGAACGATTCTCAGGTCTCGGAATGCCAACGTCTGTCGCCACGATTAGACGCATTAGTACGTCACGCTTGAGCTCAGCATGAACAAAACCAGTTGCACACGATGCAGCTACATTGTCTACGTTGCGACGAAATATAAAATTTTCATTTCATACCCTTGTGCAATTTATTGATAACCATTGAAAGGGGTTGAAGCGACATTTCATTGGTTTTTTAATTGAATGCCAAATTTAACGAGGTTCGAGTTTTATTTTTCGCGCAGAGCTGCAGAGGTCGATGGTTTTTTCAAATTCATTTTCCAATGGCATATCGATTAAATTCATTTAATGCGAACACGTGAAAACGTTTATTCGACAATTTGTCGTGCAATTTTATCGTTTTGTAGTTTTACGTTGATTAATTTTCGGATTTATTTACTGCGAACTGGGTGTAGAACAACGTTGAAACACGACCGGGGATTTAACGAATTGCCAGAAGCTTTTGTCTCGCTGGTTAAATATTCATAACGATTTTGCCACAGCTGGAGGCGAAGTAGAAATGGTCCGTCGTGGTCAGACATTTATTCAGTCGTTTAAAATGAGGTGTATTTTTGGGATTTATTTGTTTAACATTTTTTTATTCATTAGCGAAGGAGTACAAAAGTATGAAAGAGAAGAAAACATATGGAATCAGTCATTCAGCATCCCAGAAATACTCGTACCATCGATTCGTACGAGCGAAAAAAAAACACAAACGAGAAATAAAAATTCAATTTGCATATTGAAAACGGAAATGAGTCGATGAGTCATCCATTGATCTCATAATCAATTGTGAACTTCCTTCAAATGCCAGTCTGATCGGTAATCCACGTACGTAGAGCTGCGATGCGAGCGTAAACCCCGGGATACGAGGGATGAGCGCACGCGTATCCCCAGGACACTATTCCGATCAGTTGGCCGTTCTGCACTAAAGGCCCGCCGCTGTCACCCTTGAATAGGAAGAGAAAACAATGGAAATCCCTGCGGATGCCGAAAGCGAACGAGCAAGCGAAAACTCTTTTTCCACGGATGTGAAAAAAAAAAGAGAAAGAAAACAACATAAAAACAAAAAAGAAGCAAGCACATTCGGCGCCTCAGGGATATCTCTTTTCGTCCGTCCTCCCCCTTTCCCGCTTTCGTTCGTACATGAGATAATGGAAATATTACGTCGGAAGCAGAACATCCCGAGGGATTTAGTCTGACGCGAGAGCAAAACGCATACGCGTGTACTTTTACGGAAATAACATTCTGAATATCGAGATATTTCGTTTTTCACGACGCAAGTTTTTCCTTTTTTTACTGCGACTCGCCGTTTACACAATTCCACAAGCTTTGTTTTGCTGTTCACGAGTTTTAATCCATTCTTTTATTCGCATGCAGCGATTACTTCTCAGTGAAAACTAAAGCAGCAGATAGGAATTAAAAAACGAAGTCCGGTGTGATTATCATGTGAGAATTAACATTTCTACATTTATGCAATCAGCAATAATTAATTTCGTGAATTATTGTTGCGCAAAGGATTTTAATATTGAATAGGAATTTTAATTGATGACAATTCAGTAATTACAGTAATTTTCTAGGCCTAGGTTGAATTAATGCATAACTGACGGCAGGGATGGGCATTGATTCAATGAAAATATATTAGAAATACTTTTTTCGTAAAATCACTATGATTATTAATTACGAGGCAACAAATAAAATATTCACATTCATGCAATAATTATCAATAATGCAGATCAATTATCATTTCACAATTCTACAGTTGAATAGGAATAATTATAATCCATGATAATCTAGCAACGAAAGTATTCCAAATGCATTTCAATTGAATCGATGCCCATCCCTATGTAAAGGCGACACATCAAATTATTTTCCTATCATCAGAAAATAACTCACGAAACAAGCGTCTCTGCCACCCTCTCCAACATAACCGGCGCACAACATTCGATCCGTTATCCGGCGTTTTTTGTTGTAAATTTCGCCACAAACGTAATCCGAAACTACCGGAACATCGACTTGTTGCAAGCGATCCGGTATCGATCCCTTCAATCGTCTGAGACCCCAACCCGTGACCGTCGCGTAAGAACCAACGCTAAAATCATCCGTCCACGATGCCAGATCGATGGGTTTTATGCTACTGGAAAATTCTAGTGGTTCCTCCAGCTAGAGCCGCGGTAGATAAAATTTACAGTACAATCAATTTAAAAATAAAATTATTATTATTATTATATCCATTAAAATTTTTATATCCAGAAGATTTTTTTCTCAACCTGATCTCCATTACCTCAATTACGGCAATATCGTAATCTGACGAAAACCTCGAATAATCGTCGTGAACGATAATTCTTTTTACATCTACGATTGTCCCACTATCGCTCAATCTCGATGCTCCAGCCATTATTGTAAACGACGTTGTAAAACCTCTGGAACACATAATTTTCATCATTTTCTTTGTCAAATGATTTTGTCGATAGGGGTATAATTCGAAGTAAAATCCCCTTCAACAATGTAAAAACGTATTTGCATAAACGGTATTCATGAAATTCAATTTAATCCGACGCAGATTTATCGTTTCAATCACATTTCCAATTTGAATTAACCGGCTCTGCAGCTTTACAAGAGACGTCGAGAAATTATTTTTGTAGTTACCCCATGGAGATCAATTTCTGTGGACCATAAAATTGAAATCAATTTTGTAGAATACCAAAACTAAACCAACTAAAATTCATCGATGGTCAAGGATATTCAACTTCTTTGATCTAGAATGAAAATTCGGAACTGACCTTTTTACGACTACTCTACTATATATAACGAAAGAATAACGCAATACCGGGAGACGCAGTGAGCAGCCGTCACGATCCAAGATTGGCTGATAATCGATCCACCGCATATGTGTCGATCGTGCTTCCGCAAAGATATCTAAGTATGCAAAAAATAAGATAAAAAAATCAATCGAACAATCAATAGCGACGGGTAATTGATTCCATCACCGAGTCGCGTTTGCGTCTCTATGCGTCACTGAAGAAGGAAGAAAAATAGGAAAAAAATAAAAAAAACGGTGCATCGAGTCGGAGGAAGCAACGAAAGCGTTGAAATACGAGAAGCAACTTGCCTGATGAGGATGGTACTCGATGCTGGTCGGTTCACCTCCGACTATACGAGCGTCATCGTCTGTAGAGTCCAATTACCGTCCACGAAGCAATGAGAAATCAAGATTTAAAAAAAAATCGGAAAAATATTGTAACCAACAAAACGAAAACTATTCGAATGGCTTATACTCGGCTACGTTCTTGATGGAAATATTAATTGGATCGGAAAGTAAGATGGAAAGAAAATAATGAAATACGAAACGAGATAAAATAGCGCGTGTTACGCATGGGAAAGCACTTTAGTTCGAGATTATTATGAAAATACGTACTTTTAGAATTCCGACCGATGGCGATTGTTCGAAATACCACGATCGCAACGAGAAGAAATATAATGGAAACGCGGTCGTGCATTGTTTGGTCTCCGAGTGAACTGTGAGCGAAGGCGTATGAACGGTTTCTCTTTTATTCTAATATCCAGGTTAATTGATCGCCCTAACGGCCTTCGCTGCAGCTGCAATTTCCGCTGCAGTCACTGAAGGCAAGTAAAAAGGATTTCACGAAAAAAGACACAAGCTCCCGAGCGAGCAAGTGCCCTATAAATAGAGCTCGTAAAAATTTTACCGATTTCAAAATTGAGTCCATCATATCTCGAATTTTCAATTGATGCGCGTGTGTGCCATAAAATATAATCCCTGCATAATTCACTAGCGATCATCCAGAGGGGTTAGGCGTTGTCACAGCGACGACATTGTGTACAAAGCTCTGAACTATTCCACCCGACATTCCGATATCTCACGCGATAATCGATCGTCTTGCCAGCACGTACCTTGACACGCGTCCCCACGTAAGTATGATTGTCAAACGTTTATCACACAATGCCGTTCATAGAAACGATTATTCATTAATTTTTTGTGACCCACGAGCTACTGACAATTGCTGACAATGATATAAGATCGTCGAATTTATCCGGGACCAACATTTCCGCCCGCGATGAAGGTACACAAGTCGCCCCACACTGAGGCAGCAGTATCAGTAGATAAGGCCGCACGTGGTCAGACTAAACAGACTCGATTTACGACGACGTCGAAGAACAACTATTATACCGAATATTATTATTATTATTATTATTATTATTATTATTATTATTATTATTAATATTATTATTATTATTAATATTATTATTATTATTAATATTATTATTATTATTAATATTATTATTATTATTATTATTATTATTATTATTATTATTGTAAGTTTACGGCTAGTGTTATTCATGGGAAAGGCGTTCTATATTGCTCGGAGTAAATTCGTTCGCGATTGCTGTATAGCCGAGAACATTTGAAAACTCGTTAACATGGATTCGAATACATTGCAATAGTGCAGGGGGCCATCGTGACCGGAGTATTAACGCGTCACAGATGACCAAACATTCGCGACAAAGCGTTATTTACGCAAGTATCTTTTCGCTTGGATTAAGAACTTTGCTTTTTTTCCTTTCTTTGCATTACCCAACGCGCGATTCGTTGCACGTTCCCGTGATTCGCTTTCTGGACAAGAATTGACTGCCGCTGTTACAGATGTTCCGAAAAATTAAGAACAATCGTTGTTGAACGGAAGCGACGATTTATCGTAAACGAGAATAAAATACATCCAAACTCTGTCTATCACCAAGAGTTTTGAAAATTTGTAAAACGAAGCATCCAAGTTTTAATTAAATGTCGTCACGTAACAAAATCCGTTACAAGTGTCCAAAGGTAAGCTGTCAGTACCTTCGTTGCGTCTCTTGAAAAATGTACGTCAAAACGAAATGAAACAAAAACACAAAAAACAAAAAAAAAATAGCAGTGAAGATAAATCAGAAGTTGAGAAGAATGTCGCTCGATAAACAATATAACGCACGATAAATCATCGGCGAGGCATATAGTGAGCCAGTTTACTCGGCACATGCGTCCGTCGCATGTATATCTCTATATTCCTGTATATAGATTGTCATCGACGGGCCACGCGGCCTCCGCGGTGTCGTGACGCTATTGCGATAACGTTATGATGCACAAACGTGTTATTTCACAATCGATAATCGTTACGCCTGCAAGAAATTCATAACGCCACCGACGATATTCCGTTTGACGGTAACGGTCGAATCCCAGACTGACGAAACAAATTATGCAACGAGCAAACCGTGTCTACCCGATCTACGTGCATTTTCCCGCGAGCTCGCGTAGTTGTTCGACACGCGAGCGATTATGTTTGGCGTGATGACGACGAGAGACAAGTACGAACGCAATGTTCCGAAACGCTTGTGATGGCAAACAAACCTTAACTGTTCATCCGTGGGAACGATCGGTGATCAATTGCGCAAACGTTGCTGGGGCCCATGATTAACCTCGATGTCGACGACGACTCGTGATTTTTCTATCTGCTCGATTTTTGGATCATTCTATTGCGTCTATCTCCCTCATCTTCTGTATTGTTTTTGGATTATATTTGTCTTTGTTTCCATTCTCATTAATTATTCATTTCCGCAATACCACTTTTCTGTCATCGTGCCAGAATTGTCATAAGCTAGACGACGTCTTCCTACTTCGTTCAAAATGTACATAATATATCATTTATATAATATATAAAATTTCGATAACCTTAATATTGCAAAAAAGTAATTTTTCATGAAGGACATAATGAATGAAAATTTATTTGAACGGCGATAACGATCGACCGTAGTTTGATGAAGGGACGTAGCGATAAGTAGAGAATAACAGAACGAAGCCAGACAGGCATGTGCCGACAGCGATGAATAATTAAAGTGGTACGAATCATTCGGACAAATATTTTCCCGATGACAAATGAAGTTCGAGGGAACGAGGATGAAACGTCGATACTAACGAAATATTTATCATAGCGGTTAATGCATCAAATGTTCGACGATGTGCGTCACCGTTTTTGCAGGTTGTCACTCATTCCATCGCAGCGATGCGGGAGCGACAGGATAAACATTAATTACTCCGCGTTGGATAAATATTCGATCGTGACGAAGTGAAACGTCGAGTTTCGAGAGATACCAAACGAATCCATAAGCACGAATCAAAATCTCGAATGTTCAATGTTCCGACGGTTAACAAATCGAATTAAAATACTCCCGAAAATGTATTCCCCAAATCGGCGTAAACACGAGAATTGGAAAGAAAATAAAAATTTCATTACATAGCTCTGTAATAAAAAAAATTTAACTTCGATCCTTTTTAAAACATCTCAGACCGACGTCAACCCTTAAGATTATTTTTATTAGCTTCGTTTTGATCTATACCTCGTTCTTGCACAAGACAGCGGTTCCATCTTATGCCGATAAAATGTTCGACGCTGAGGAGCAACCGGACCCGATTGGAATTCGATGCAATCACAATCTGCTCTACCCTTTCCCTTCCCTGCCGACTTTCTCGTCGCTCTGATAACACTATTTAAGAATTCAAATTATTGCGACGCGAGATAGTTTCTCGAGGAATAAATCGAACGATCGACCGTTCATTAGCAAGAATTTTAATTAAGAATGAGTTAGCCCGACTTGGGAGTCATCTCTCGCGCGATCGCTTTGGCCCGTCTTCGCCCACGTCAATCGGATCTGAATTTCGTACGCTTCGAGAAATTTCATCTATCGTAATTATGCAAAATTCTCAAGATTCTTAACCATTTTTTTCAATTTTTTTTTCCGAATAATAATTCGAACCTGATTAGTTTGCAAACGAGACGAGAAATTCCATAAATTTCGGATGCTCAATCACGCGACCTATCGTCATGTGATTGCCAGGCTGAAGAATGACAATGACGTAACATATTCAAAGAATTCTGATTCAAATTTTTAACATCTACCGCTCGCCATTGCAAGCTTCGACCTATACGTTACTGAAATACTTCGATACAATAAATCCCTCCTGCTGCTTAAAAAAAAAAAACGAAAAAACCCAAAAGCGATAATTTAAACACGCATCATTCCCATCGAATATTCACGCGCAACTGCCTCCGTGCCACTCTGAGCGATTTCGATGCGACGCAAATACTTTATCCACGAATTTCGTGCCAGACCTTCGGCACACTCATAGCGAAGCTTTTATTTCTTTTTCCTTTTTTTCCGAATTCCTGTATTCATTGAATCGAAAAATTCGTTTCATGTTCGTTCGGCTAGGTCGCGAGACGCGGAAGCACGAGAGCGAGAGCGATCGAGAGAGCGAGAAGAAGAGAGAGCGAGAAGAAGAGAGAAATGGGAGGAAAAAAAAGAGAAAGCGAGAGAAGACACGAAAGCTTCCAGGTTGATAGCCCGAGGCAGAGCATCGGGTCGTGTATATGCGCGTTTGCTGACTCGGTAGGGAGAATTTCTCGCGAGTGAAATTCATTCGGTCGAAGAACCTGCGAGGAGCTTTCGGGGCTGATGTGCGTGGGTATCGTCTATCGCGGTGATAAGACCGAAGAGCGTTGTACCGACGAGGTGGATTAATGCTCGAACGTTGCCGGAAGTAGATAGCTCAAGCCCACAGCTGGGCTCGACCAAAAACGTCTTAATCGCAACGGAGTTGTGCAAGAGGGTGAAACAAAACACCTAATGTCTCTGCTCGAGCACGAAAACACGTTGTTGAGTGCAAATGAGGTAACACCGATTTGGAATCTAAGACATTTGAAAATTTTTCCGTTGATATTATCGATGAGAATTTATTTAAATCAATTGCAGAACTTAAATGGTCGAATAGAAGTAATTGTTTTATCTTACGAATGGTTTTGTAACCTACGAAAAAAATTTTGGGGGAGATGATAAGGAATTCTGAAATTTATTCGGCGATAAAGAAATTATTAATTTTTTAATCAATAAATTAATTTTGATCGATTGCGATCTTGAAGGCTAAGAAAAACAATTATCTATTAATTTTGCATGTGCCCTTGTGATTTACCGAGGAAGTTGAATAAAAAAAATTGGACCCTTAAAATTTATTCGATGTGCGGAAAACAATGGATTTTTATATAATAATCAAGTTATTTTTAGAAAATAATCAATGATAATAAAATTGCAAATTCTTATTTCTCGATTCATATTTTTGAGCAGACTATTTACGATTTTCGTCTCTTTGCTCCCAAAGCGTAGAATATAATTTCTGAATATATATCGTACTTTGGAGAGGCTTCCAAAGTAATACACATTTCACTTACCGTTGAGCCAAATCCGCGGTTCCTCGCTCGCACGATTTTCGAGAAGCCCCGAGCGATAATTCGCTCACCGTTGGATTCGGTTTCTGCCCCGTGTTCTCCGCACAAGGAATATCCGCGATTAACTATCGCACATCCGTGGAATCCTTTGAGCCCGAATTAGTAGGATAAATACAATTGCGGCATTGCGTATTTGTCATGCCTCGCGAAATTTCAAGCGCGACACAGTCGATAGCGAGCCGCGAAGTGTGAGACGGTGTTGTTCGTTATACAGAACGGATATAATTCGTAGCGACGAACCCGACCGACTTACGTACTACATTGTTTTCGAGGATACGAATAAACCTCCAGTCGGCAGATTGTATAACATAATCATGATATAATTGAATAAATAAATATAATATGATATACAGTCATATATTTTTCATATTTTTGTTTCGTCCATTGGTACTTTAATTTTTCTATATATTTTTTATTTTGGCCCTGAAAATACAATCATCCCGAAAATCGTTTCGCTCAATTTATTAATCCATACTCAATCAATTCCCAAACCACGTCGAGCCATCTTCCCCCTTTCCTATGCCATCAATTATTTTCAATCATCAATCGATCCGCGCGAGAAACAATTATCATCCGCGATGATTTATTCAATTCTCCGAATCTGTATAATCGAGTTTGCCGGTTGTTTGCTCAACGTACCGTAATCCACGGGGGAGGCAAAGTCCAACCGAGCATGTTATATACCTACCAACGATCCGCGAGATTTTCCTCGAACTCTGCAAGTGCTTCGTTGCACACTTACACTTTGCATTACTCGGTATTTCGAGGTGCGACGAGAGCACGAGGATTCTAAGCGACGGTGAGAAACGCCTCCACCGGGCATCCGAGGTGAACGCATACACGACGTGCCAAACGCCACCCTGCCCCCACCCCCTAGCCCCTGGCCTTCCTGCCCACCCCCTGAATACGTAACTGCCCAACCCTGTTTGCAAACTTCCTCTCAGGTTAATTCGTTGTAATCTGTTCAAAATTCGAAACTTGCTTCGTCGTCTCCCACCCCCTTGCCTCGCCAAAGCCACAGGAGCGGTACACGTAACTGTATTGTCTGTTGCAACATTTCGGGCGAATGCAGTGTTCTGTGCAATGCTCGTTTTGGGTCGCCGAATTGCAACGGGCGGAGGCGGAGGGAGGGATCGAAAGATGCTGTAGGATAGAAGCCAAATTCTCGAGAACGCTTGAGGGTTGGGATTTTAGTACGGCGTGCGAAACAACGATATCAGGGATTTGAATTGCTCATTAAACGATAATCCTTGAGAACTTGCGATTGCTAATATTATTGATGCTTATGGTGAGAACATTCATGATGGACATTTTTGGAAATGGGGTTGTTGGGGGTTGTTCATCTATTGCAGCATCGATAAATGATATCGAGTCGGATAGCGCTATTTCTCGTTTCGCGACGTGAGGCCATGAGTCATTGATATAAAACCGAGTGAAAAATATTGCCGAAGAAGTTGCTCCGATCGAGTGGAAAACAACTTTTCCGTTTGGATTTACGACGTTGTTACGGATATTTTTTGAACGACGAGAAAATAACATTCGGTTCGTGATAGGGATGCGAAATATATGGGTGACGTATTTATCGGGGTATCAAAAATTCTCTCTGGTTTCTTCGTCTAGCTAGTCAGACAAAAATCTGGGAAACGGGTTTATTCTGTATACGAATTACGTGCTCTTTAAGTGCTAATTTCGTGCTGGACTTAGAATCTTAGTGCTCTGTGAATATTCGCTGGACGACAATTTTTCCAGGATAACAAGCTCGGGGATGAAAGGTGAAGAGCGAAATAACTGATAAAAATTCGTCCTTGTTTTTGTTTCGTCTTCTTTTTTAAATACAGGATTATGCTCGCTCACTGGGGTGGATATATCTTTTTTTTTCTCTTCTATTATGGTAATAAACATTTCCGTTGAAGGGGTCAACAGATTTATATGCTAACTACGCGTTAACGGGTACACGTCGCACACCCGACAGCATCGGCTCGAATAATATTTTGTCAACCCCCATTATCGGTACGGTTTATTGGCAACGGCATTTTTCAATGCATAACTTATAACACCGAGAGTGATATTCACCCTTTATTTACATATTTATGTACGACATTCGCACATTATTTTTTTTCCGGGATGTCTACACGTGTCTCGGTCATTCTACGAAATGGAAGATTTTTTTTCTTGATTCTTTCGTGTTATCATACGAAATGACGTTTCATCCAGACCCTGTAAAATTGAATGTCCAATCTTGAATTTTAAAATAGTTCTCCATTCTTAAAAATACAAAAAAAGCGTATGAGGGTAATAATAGAATCTCAATGATTGTATCACATAAATTCCTGCAGCGATTTTTTTTACTGACCAAAGCGTGAAGATGTAGGAGTGCAATTACTTTGGAATGACAACGAGCATCTGCATGCAGTACAGACGAAGACGAGAGCAAGGCAATCGTTCTCAATGATCGTTTAAACGATATTATTTCGGTCCAATCTATTAATGTCTACGGCTGCGAGTAGAGAAGCACTGAAGCTTTTCCTGGACGGTAAACCGTCAACTTGCTATCGCCTTTGCTCGCTATTTGGTCACCTGCCACTCTCTCTACAATTCTCGAGCCAAAGTAGATAAAATTAATTTTTCAATCGACCGAGTAACAAAGTTGGTATGGAAAAAACGTTTGATTACTTGCCAAATTTATTTTTAATGTGATTACATTTTTTGTGGATTCTTGGAGAAATGAGTCTTTTTTTTATGTTCGAATTTTCAGCGACGATATTCGATTGCGAATATCGTGAAATAATAGAATGATGTCCTACAGACATAAAAAAGTATCCATATGTGAAAAGCACCAATAGATAGCAATTTATATCTTCGCCCTTAAAAAAAAAATATATATATATATTATTCCAGCAAATTTGTTGTACATTTTAAGACCATAATTGCTTTAATTAGCTATCTCTCCAGAAGAATGGGACGGCTTTTGGCCGAGGTTCTGAGAATTCCTGCGCTAGTGTTATGACCAGTGAAAAGTAGATTTTCACTGCTGCCAAATGCTCCTACGAGTATCCATTTTCTACTCACATACGAAAAAAACCGACAACAATGAAAAAATGACTATAATCATATTGCCGAGTACGTTCCTCGCTGAATATCATGATATATGAGTATATACATACAGAAGAAAATCAGACCAATTTTACATCCGATTTGGCTCGGATTTGTACTGCAATATTGATTGTGGTCGTATTCGCAAAATCGTAAATATCAACATCCATCCTCATTACGACAATAACATTGAAAAGTTTCGCTCTCGAAGTGATTACGAAGAAATAATAGAACCGGAAGTTGCAATAAGCAAGGTAAATTCGGTTCTTGTATTACGCCCGAGACGACGACGATGATAAAAAAACAAGCTTGTTGTTGACTCAATGATCGACCCAACTCTCGGCCATTTAAACGGCTAAATTTCCATTACTCACTAACGACCAAAGTTTCCAGCTCCAATCTTGCGAGTGTTTCAGCTAGTTTCGCTTCAAGTTTTTTGACCCCACCCGTCAACCTGTTTGACCTCACGAAGATTATATTCGTTGAGCTAAAACTACAATCACCAGAATCATCAAAAATGGATTGCAGAATTGTCAGTGCAATCGTTTTGAATATTCCAGACTGGTGGGACGACCTAGTTACGTCACTAATTGTCACTGAAGGTATGCATTATTGCTAACGCAACGCCGAAATCAGTTACATCAACATTCCATCATTATTGAGATTATGATTGGAAAAGAAGTGGAAAAAAGTATCAATTCCTCGTAACAAAAAATTGTATAATTAACCAAAATGATGTCCAAGGAAAATTCAATGAGCCGATTAAATTCTTGTATTCATTCTCGATATGACGGCGTCCTGATTGGTAATGACAACAGCGCAAACTAATCGTCGATACGATTATCTCAGCATTCGCCGTACACACAGTTGGCCGCACATGCGCCGTACACGCGTCTCTGTGTTATCTTACCAGGTGCAATAATTCACGCTTAATCAGCGCTCCACTGCTGAAGCACGTTTCGGGTAACCAGGACTAAGTCGTGTGTACTGAAATCCACATTGATCTTGGTTATATATATATACGCATATATATATTAAGTTCATATACATGTATAGATATATATCGTCCTGGCTGTACTATAATGCAGTGAGGTTCGCATGTTATCACAGGTGTAGCCTCCTGGAGTCAATCGTGCGCTTACAAGTACCAGACCGCTTACGCCAGATTACCGGAAATGGTCGAGTGGATTATCAAAGTAACCCCGAACTCATCGTCCGAAGCCACGAAACCCAACCGACCAGCCGATGCCGATTGCGTCAATGATTTATCGTCAGTCCTCTCAATATTTCCAGCATGGTTCCTCGGTTTCCAAGGTGTCAAAATAATTTACACCAATTACAAAACACTTTGATCGATAATTGAAAATAGTGTTTCAGTTATATATGCGATAATAATTATTATAATTATCATTATTACATCATAATACAAATAAATATATATACGAAAAATCTACATCGATAACGAGAGGCTTCAATCGTCATAAAGTTTCATCGAGAACGCCTGACCTATAGTTCAAGGCGTTTTGGTGTCTCAACGAAATGTGTTTTAATCTCACCCCGTTTTCCGTGAAATCCATCGACTGAACCTCAACCGATACGAACCAAGCTCTCTTCTCAATGGGATTCGATTAAAGTGCAGTCTCCATCCGATAAGTGTCGATACGGATCGTCCCGGCTTCGTTCAAAGCTCAATGGAGAGAAGAAAAACTTTTCGCAACAATACTGCAGGCTATAAATGAACCCTTCGAAGGCTCCATCACCGCTGAAACTATTCATACGCTTCGTGGATCCAGCAGACGCAGTAACAAACCATTCTTCATTCGCCGAAATTTTCCTCAATATATCACACAAAAAGCTTTTGAACAAACCAGAAATAATTTTCACGTTTTATATTATTCCATCCACCAGTGAGAAAATCGTCGGTTATTTTTTCGTATATAAATTTATTCAAAAAACCGCCGGTTTAAAAATGGTGGAAATATTCAAACTCCCATATCAAACGCTTACAAATCCTCAATTTGCAACTCCATTTTCGTCCTGAAAAATTCGTGGACGAAAAAAAAGTCTGCGGCTGTTACTTCGAGGATAAAAATCTAACGTGGCGACATTCGTTCGTGAGAAATCCTCGACATTAGTAAAGATTACAAGGCTTCCGGCGAATAGTGCGACGTTCCATTGCGACGAAATTCCACGGGCGTGCATCGACAATTTTTAAAGCTCACTCGCGTCATCCCGAGGCCGAAATAAAAGCTTCATAACTCGTTCGGCAATGGTCGACGAAGACTCTCGTTTCTCTCGACTCCGTCGTTCATCCAGAATGGTCTTTCCACGCAAAATCCGCGGGTTCATAAATCACGCTGTAATATTGACATTAATCAACCTTTAAAAAAGCTCATTTCGGCGTAATATTGTTATTACACATTCTTCAATCGCGCATAAAGCCCACAGCTCGAAGAGAAAACGGTTTTTTTCGACGGTTATGAGGTAAGAGACGCGTATGTGAGACTTATACTTCACGTGGGATTTTGTTCGGAGACGCGAGGACTATAAAGCTTTTGTCCTGGAAGGGTCGTATAGGCACGTTATCGTGCGTACGTGTTGGTGTACCGTCTATCGCTACTTCTCCGAGTCCATTACTTTCTACGATAATGTACTATGGAGATTCGAATGGGCGAGAATCTACTCTGGGCTGTATGCATATATGTATTTCATAAATATAGACGGTTCTTGGAATACATGATAGATGTAATATAAATACTATGAATTGAATTATAGCAGTATAGTGAATGAATAATAATTTATAATAATATTATAAGAAATTTATGTCAGTAGATGTGTACACATCCATCTTTATAAGTTATTATCAGTTATTATAAATTATTTATTTATGCAATATGTTCCTTTAATTTAATCTATTATATTTATATTTTATTTTTTACATGCTTTCAGATTTATCTACACGCATAAAATATATAACATAGCTAAGATAACTCAGACCCCTGTATAGAAATGTATATATTTTGATACATGAGAGGGCATAAATTTTAACGATGGATAAGACGGCTTGCAAGTATAGCGGCTGTGCCGAGTAGATGGAACTCTGCTAGAGCTGGCGCATTCGATGTTACGTATTACAAGTGACAGTACTGCGGGACGGTATATCCGCGAGTACTAACTTCACTCGAGCCTCCGGGCTCAAGTCTCCCGACAGACTATCTCCCTCGTCGAATAAATATCAGGATCGGCATTGCGGACGCGTTCGGGAACCCGCAAAACTAGAAAACATTTTTTTTCTCGCATTTCGTCGTTGCACTTCTCACGATCGATACACGAAGTCCCAAAGAATTTTGAAAGAAATATGCCCTTCTACTTTTCAATTAGATTTTGATTGAAGTTTCATTTAAAACATTCAAAGAATCGTAATTTTGTATGATTTTCCAAAGCCAGAGTAATTTTCGGTTCCCTAGTCGGTTGTTTGAGCTTCCATACGCTTCGACTGTACAATTTCATTTCACATACTCTATAGCTTACGATAAACCAAAAACGTAACCAAAAAAATAGCAATAACAATAATAAAATAAAAATTAGAAAAAATGTAAAGAACGCTCGAGGGAAATAGGAGCGAGCCATGTCACTGGGTCGACGAACAACCAAACCCAATATGAGATTCGCTCGTGGTCGTTGCGCATTCCCATATACCCGTAGCCTCCGGCCACACGCGAAATGTACGCTCAGGTGAGAAAATAATGGAAAAAAAATTGAAAAAAAAAGAAATGGCCAACAGAGTCCGGCGGCGATGAATCAACCGTACGAACCGCACTAACACCGCTGACCTTTTACACACACGCGCGCACTCACGTGCACCTTTTTTTTTCTCTGGAGTAATTAACCGAGAACAGTCCAGGACGGACCTCGAAAAATTTCATGCGTCGCATATACGTCGCCAATTCATTTAATAGCATACAAAATTAAAGAACGTTCTGACAACCGTGGATTGAACAACTTCACAGTTCATCCACGTAAAACATTGTCGTTTTTCTTCCTTTTTCATGGAAAATATACATGAAAATAAAAATAGAATAAAATCATACCGCAACTTTTATAGTTGCATTTTTTTCGTGTACTTTTTATTGCAAGCTGCTAAAATTCGGATATCTGTAGGGGACCTGCCTGTGAACATGGGGTGGAAAAAAAGAACAAAAAAATGTCGTTTCAATGGATTTTCCATGAACAATCACTAGGATCGTACGTGGATTTTTATAATGGCTAAAATGAAAGTCGATATTGTGTCTGATCTACAATGTCCTTTTCTACTGACATCGCACCTACTCCAATGTGGCTCCGATTGATAACCTCGCCGGCCATAATTTGGATTAGAATACTACTCGCCATTCCTCTCTGCTAGCCTAATAGCAGATAGTACAAGAATTATTGCATCTCGTTTTTTTTTAATTAATCCAAAGGTCCGATAATATAAAAAAATTCTAAAGAATCACGAATGGGGATTTATTCAACGAAACATTTTCCAAATACTTTAATCACTGAATCATCAAAAAATTCGTTGATTTTTCCATGACCAGAGATAAGACTAAAAAAATAGATACGCTGCCGCGACCGTTTAGGTCTTCTAGAAATTCGCGTTGCTCTTGAATATTTAGGCACTTTTGATACACGCGCGTGAACGGAAATGAACGCTCCGTTGTTACGTACCCCGGGGCTACGGAAGACGCCGTGTCTTGTGTTCTTCTCGGGGTTACCTTGACTGTGGTAATCAGAACCACGCTAATTACAGATCTGTGTAATGCCGAGGGTTGTACAGGGGCGTCCCTTTGCTCACTCGAATCCAACCTTCTCCCCTTCTCTCTCTTTCTCCCTTACTCTCTTTATATATATTATATATATATATATCAAGAGAAAGAGGAAGATATACATGCTTATCTTTCTCTCCCTTTCTTTCCCTCTCCCTCTTCATCTGTCTACCTTCACACAATCCACCCCGCAGTGAAACGACATATTATAATGAAACTTGCTTTCGTACACAAGCAAAAACATGTAAACCAGAGTCTGCGGGTTACGTACTCGGTACACATCATGAGAAGTGAGTAGTAGAGTACGTCTGGCTCGTCTACTTGAATACCAGATCGTTAAGGAGTTTATAACCCAGCCCTTTCCCCGCCCCTTTCTTCCTCACCGTCAACAGGCATGCCGACATGCAGACATTTGCGTAGAACGTTAACACCCCACACGTCTCTCTTTTGCACTCGCGTTTTTAATTTTTTTACTTCTTGGTCGAAACTCTGACTGGGTATTAACGTGCAAATACGGTCCATGGTTCTTTCGCGCATTTTTATTTTTAAGTATTTAGCATAAGCAGCAAATATGAGCCGCGTGGGCAATGCGAGTCATGTGGGTGGAACGAATTATTGTAGCATCGAGAAATAATGTCGAGATTGAATTTGATACTGTAGTATTGCAAAAAAAATCTGAGTGCACCGAATGCGACTTTTGAATTTTAAAATATCACTCTAACCCTCTTCAAAAAAATAATAAATCAACTCGACAATTACCAACATTATTCACACACGAGACACAAACCAGAATCATTTTCCTCCCCGGAAATTGTTGCGCGAACAACAAAATTCACATTCTCTAAAGAAACTCTCCCCGCATCCCATGATAATCGCGAATGTAGTCCGTCCCGATCCTTCATCGCAACCGGAATCAACTCTTAAAACAACAAAAATTGCGGCACAGGATGTATATTCAAACCCAAAGCCTGGAACACGCACACCTATCCCGCTCGGAGACGAAGGAAGCGAGGAGACTCGGAGATCCGTTCTATATTCGTACAAACATATTTGCCAGGACGAGCCGTAATTTACATTTTAATTACTATATTACCATAACAAATATTTCGGTCCTTCGTTACGTCGCGAACGTGGGTAGCGAATCTCGGAGCTTTTGGTCACCGTCGCCGAGCTGGGTTACTGTCGCCCCGTCGTTGCCTCGTCGTCCTTTCCCGAGCTTTCTGCAACCCCCGTCGTCGTCCCCCATTCCAACCCCATACGAGGACAACGACTTTTCGCGTTACCTTGGACGCTCGACGTTCGTGACCGTATTTCCGTAACGTCTGGCCCGTCAGTCCGTTCAAGATTTACATTGTTCTTGTCCCCGGGTATGATGCCTCGGGGGGGTGGGGGGAAGAGGAGGGTGGATGCGAAACAACGTCATGACCGTCGGTACAATTTTGCGTGGTTTGGGACCAAAACCATCATGCACTCGCAGCAACTCGCTCGCTCGGACTACAAACCTCCCCCACCCCCGTTCACCCCGACACCCACCCTCTCGATGCCAGCATCCGTTTTCATCGTAGAACCAAACGCTTGAACCTGACTCGTATTTACTTATGCGAAACCATGCGTCTCTTCCAATTCCCGGACAGTTATGTGTGTGTGTGTGTGTGTGTGACCCGTGAGCCCATCGTCGGACTCCACTGGGAAAAACAACTCGTCTTGTAACGTCTTGCAATGTTTTGCGTGGCAAACGAGCGTGGAGAAGGTAGACCAAGTGGAAGTTTTTGAGACGAGAATCTGTGGAACCGTGGAATGTTGTACCCGACGACGCGTTTCTAATATATGTATGTATGTATGTATGTATGTTTGTATATATATGTATATATGAGGTATTCCACGGCAAATCGGACGGCTGAAACCCTGACGAATGCCGATTCGGCTCGTTATTATTATTTGGATCGGAGAATGAAGCTTGACAACTATTTGTTTTTCCCAAAATAAAAAATATCAAGAATGTCTTTTGGAATATTGTAAATTATTCTAACCTGTAACTAAATTGGTAATATTATTATTATTGCTACTATTATTATCACTTTTATCGTCAATATGATTATTTTAATTAGTTATTTAGAAAGAGAAGATCGTACATGAAACAAAAAAAATTATGAGCCGAATCTGCAGGAGTGGTGATTTTTCCCGGCCGATTTGACGTGGAAAACCCCGTATGTATCTGTGCGTAACGAAAGACGTTTTCCTTCATTTTTATCCGTTGGACAGAGCATACATTTATCCGGTATTGTCCCAGGAGAGATTGTACATGGTACTCGATTTTCCTTAGGGGATGGTATAAAACTGGGGGAGGCGGAAAGACCCGGCTTTTCCATTACCGGAAGCAGTCCAAATCCTCTCGTCTCGACGGAAAGAAAAAAAAACACTCGTGAAAGGAAATCGCAAGCTTCACAGACGTTCTATTTATCAATTCTTTTTCATCTTCTCTTCGTTCATGTAATATCGAGAATATTGTTGAAAAATTTATCGACAGATGTCAATCTTGAAATAGTTCGTTTTTTCGCGATATACCATTGAATAGAATGAGTTTTATTAGTCCTCTGTGTTAAGAATGACAGCTGATGAAAATCTTCCCAAGACGAAAAGAAAAATCAATTCCTCTCCGTACGTAGCAATGACGATAAAAAAAAAAGAAACAAATATTTTACAGTTATTCATGCAAATTAAATTTTACTCGACGTACTATTTTTATACGCTAGGTACATTATCACTATTATTATTTTTGGCAAAAAATCACCCAATATGTAACAGCGTCCGACATGGATTTGCATAGCCACTTATCAATTATTCGCAGAGTGGTCGGATGACACACCGTCCTGCAATTTACATGAACAATAATGCATCGCGGAATATTCCAAATGGATGTTGTCGGATTAACCGTGTATCGGGGAGCTTTCCACCGGCTCGAACATAATGTAGCCGAGATAGATGAGCACTTAGAAATTAGCCCGGACGATCCATCAATTCATTTCCATAATTCGGTAGAGTGACTCCTGGCATCAGTGCAAATTTATCGCGTGCTCACATATAATCCGATTCACAAACGCGCGAACGACGGAAAGTAGATAAATAATTCGGATTAATTTTTTTCTTTCTGAAAATAATACTGATCGTAATAATAATAATAATGTTAACAATTAAATGAATTTCATTGATAAATTATTCAATATGCAATTAGGAATTAAAATATTCTGTTTTAAATTGTTGAGGCGACCAAGACGAATAAGACAAACATTCCTGGGCTTAGAAACTCGAAATGCTTTAACGAATCAAGTTGCCGACGGGAGGAATACAGGGTGGTGGAGGCGGGGGATGCAACGCCTCACCGTGCAAGCTCAAAACTTTCGGGCTCTACTGCTCGAACTTCGGCCCTTTCCTAAGGTTCATCCTCGCACTAATGGAATGGTATTTACAAAAGCGAACAAACACCTCTATCAATTACAAAGCGATTGAAACCATGGCCCCGGACGTCCGTCGTCGCGCGTTTCAGCGAGATAACATCAGTTCTCTTCAACCCCTCCCCCCTGGCCCACCCCTGCCTCCCACCCTCTCGTCCCGCCATTGCCTGGAAAGCCCACCGTCGACTGTACTCACCCGGTAGGCTAAACTTTTGATTACCCGCATCCCTCAGCCACGCGAACGTAATGTTGCCAAGGTACGATGGTTATGGGACCGGTGCTTGTTCCAGACTGCGTACGATTTTCCGTCTGCCGGAAACGATCAAATATCAAATATTTGACACTCGCGGATTCGCGAAAATCCAAAGATAATGTACCCCGACGTGCGAGAGAGCATTTTTTTCCGCGGGTGAGTTATGAGAAACTTCGTAGAGTCGACGTGTGAGGCTCGTCGGGGCCAAAAGGATTTCAAGACTCGATTTGTTCTACCAAAGCAAACCAAACCAAACCGAATTTAAATCAGAAGTTGAATAAAGAAGTCTCAAGCATGGAGCTATAAAAATTCGGTGGGACTTCGCCAAAGCTTCGCACGAAGAAAATAACAAAATCAACCGCACCAGAAGACAAATTCCACCAGATTTCATTAAAATTCTATTGCAATAGACCCGAAGGACGTTGGAACTGTTTTCAAAGCTCCATTCGACTCGGAAAAGTCGAGACTATTATGTGCTTCAACGTTTGTTACGATCTTAAAGCGACACTGGACGATTCAACGTGTATATGACTAATCCCGTGAGTGCTCTCGTTTCAACCCCCGGAGAGCTTTCATCAACGGCGAACAATACCATGGAGCTTTTACGGTTGCGCGATGACCTTGGCACGATGGCCCTAATTCCGTACGATGGTTAAAAAGGTAAAAGATACGAAAAAACGAAAAAAAAGTATGTCGTCTGTCTTTCCACGTGAAGGCGTGGGAAACAGTGAAAATAAAGAAAAACAAAAGTTGAAAGGTGACATCTACGGCAGCCGAGAGATGTATTTTCGTCGCTCGCTTGTCGCACGCACGTGTTCAGCTCCCTGGCTTGTCACTCGCTACGATACAAATTGCGTTGGAAAAAGCGAGAAACGAGGGAAACGCAGAAGGAATTAATATTAGGAATGTAGCTCAACCTAAATCTCAAGGGACGAATTTTTTATTCCGATCCTGACGACTCCCTTACAATCAATTGGCAACAATTAGAAGTATAACTTATTAATTAAAAGACGGAAAAAATACAGAAAGGCTCCGAAGTTTGATATCCAAGGCTCACCTTTGAAAAAAAAAACAAAATTGTTTCCCTAATTGAAATGTCCAGCATTAACTAATTTCTGGATAACGAAACGTAGCCGTCTCGAATGAGAGAGTATCATAATACGCGCAACATCGCCGAGTCTGGAGGCATCCGTGTGTCGGAAGCGAAAGCGAAGCCAGCTTCGAGGCATCCGACTCACCGAAGATATTTCCGAGTGTTCCAGGAAGCAGGGATTCGAGAAAGTGGATCGAAGATTCCTCGGTACACGTACAAACGTGGTGGGCTATCGACGTAACGCTCGCGCTAATTGAAAGCGTATATCCCCCCCGCCTCCTCATCTACTCGGCGTATGTTTCACGAAGAGCAGCATTGGCGAAAGCATCAGGCTTAGGCAGCTCCGGATCCGCTTCTAGATTGCTCGAGATTAGTCGAGATTATTCTAGATTAGCATGCGAGATAAGTCCGGTCTTCCCTCAGCGGCGAAACTGAAACAACGTTTTTGTAAAAAGTAGAAAAGGATGAAAATAAATAACGAAGGGATTTCGTCGTGGAGAATTTCGTTGTAGTTTGGCTCAGACGTCTGGTCGAGACAAGACGATGATTCTCGAATTACGCCAACTTTGAGATGGTGCCCGAAATTGATATATATGTATATATTAAGGTGGTTCTTATTTGGGAGATCTTAGAATTTTCTCTGACCTTTTTAATGTAACTCTTACAACGAGCTGATCTGAGGTGATTTTTATTACCCTTTGAATTCCATATGGTATTTAATTTTTCCAGGAATAATAACTCTACCCACCAATATAATTACAGAAAAATAAAAATATTCCATGTATTTTAAGCTGTGAACTCATTCTCAAATCAGCGCGTAGTAAGAATTGTACGAAAAAGATCAAATTGAGCTTAACAATTTCAGTTTTTTTTTTGGAATCGATTGAGACCCCGGCAGAATCAAAATTCAAAGATGACCCAAATAAGAACCACCCTAATATATAGATATGTATGTAGCAAAAGGATTAGATAAACCGAATCTTCGTCCACGTTTCTCTTTCGTGTCTGGCTCGAGCCATGGGTCTGCAGCAACCCCGAGATTGTTACTACGCTGACGGTGCGCCAAGAACTAACAGTTTATACGTACCTCCAAGTGGAAACGTTCCGTCTGGCATCAGACGCAAACGAGATGTTCTCATCAGGTCGAAATGCA
Source organism: Sussaba pulchella (assembly GCA_963971145.1). Lineage (NCBI taxonomy): Eukaryota > Metazoa > Arthropoda > Insecta > Hymenoptera > Ichneumonidae > Sussaba > Sussaba pulchella. The sequence continues at coordinate 905,247 of OZ020164.1, forward strand.
CGCGAAATTGGATGTCCAAGCTCCGAGGATTGCAATAACGAATGGTCCAACCACTTTGATTCAATTTAATTTCTTACAATTGCAATTCGTTGGGTTAATCCATTGGGAATTTGATGAAACCGAAATCGACAATGACGTTTAATTTTCCGAAAATCGACAGAAAAAAAACCACAAGATCATTTTGCAATCAATTTTCTAATGACAAAATTTCTGACCGAGAAGTTTATAATCAATTATATTATATCAATAATTCCAATATGATAATAATAATTAATTCAATCATGTATCAGTTCCATTATTTTCCAGCTTTATCGTGGGAATTTTTCGATAAAAAAAAAGTTTGCAGCTATATTTCACACATCTTCATTTCGTGTTCGATGATAAACGACTCGCCAAGTTGTTTCGCTGGGTAAAAAATTTCGAAGCCTCCGGCACGAGGAAAAATCGTGGCACGAAGAAAAGCATCGAGGTTCGAACAAAAAAAAACAAAAATAAACAATAAAAATAAAAAAGAAAGTAAGTAAACGAAGGAAATAGACGGGAGCGCGAGGTCGAATCTAATAATTTAGTCAAGAAGTAAGGGGGCCGGTTCGGAGGGTGGAAGCGCAAGCTCTCGAGCCAAGGGCGAATGCATCTCCCGCACAAGCATGTACTACCAGATGTACCGCACACGGTGCAACTCGCTGTGTACCGTCTCACACACGTGTCCCATTTACCAGCGGGAAGGAGAAAAAAGCGCGGGGACGGAAGGGGACGGTTATCTCACACTGTTTCCGGTTTTTCACGTCGCAGCTAAAAGTAGCCAGGTAAATCCCGGTGGTTGGGTTACGTGTAGCGAAGGAAATTAAACCATTTTGGAACGAGTTGTCGGGTCAGAAAGTGCAAGCAGATGTTTACGCAAGATTAAACGAGAATGCATTGTGCTGTCGGTTACGAAAATTTACGAACGTCCTTGGCCCGAGAGCTTTTTCTTCGGTAGCTTCCTTGAATAAAAATTATTCCTTTTTCAATATTATGTTTATCATGGTATCATTATTATGTAATGAAAGCTTTTTTCATCTCGACTATCAATAAATTAACATCTTCATCATTTCTTTTATCTCATTTTATAACGCTACGAGCTTTTTCCTTTTTCTCTTTTTAATTGAGAAGTGTTGATAATTATGCAATGAATGGCTGATAAAAAGATTTGCATGTACAATGAGTTTTCATCGAGTTTACGAAACTTCGTTCCGACGATCGGAACCGATATCGTTGCAGGAAATGTAAAGTTTCGGAAACTCTTCGGCAAAGATTTAATTATTCCGGGGATCGATATGGAAAAGAGTATGGTTTCGGGCAGCCTCCCACCTCCCTCGCCCACTTTCCGGGCCGCTCCCTCCTTCGCCTCCGCGCTCCGGCGACTGCGCTACATCGATAAATTGAAATCCTCGGTGACGAGAATCCTCTTCACCGAAAGTGTTCATGTTTTATTCAATCTTGCGAGTTACCGCCGCCTTTCAACGGCATATATGAGCAGCAATGGCGACGTACCTATCGCTCTCGGGCAAAGTCGAGCAAAAGCTCGGATTGATTGACTCGCGAGTATAAAAATATAAAAGTTCACTCGGGAATCTTTCGCTGCAACGAAATTCTTTACTGGATTTTTTTTGTGTGTGCACTGGAAAGACTGTAAATGGCTTTTTATTCACAACATTCATTTATTATCATCATCATCACAATTTTTGGTTTCTCAACAACTTTGAGAATCTATTTTTTTTTTACAATTACGTGGCTAACGACGAATTTTATATATGTGTATGAAATACATATGCAATATATATATATCACATTCATGTTCGATTATAAAAATTGTCGAGGTCCTCGCAAAACATTTCCTTCCGCCGACATTTATTTCTTCACGCCGAAATTCCATTAGAACTCTCGATTGAGTTGAAAAAATGTACTGAATTTTATTGCAATTATGCACACCGTTGCGACTCAAACTTGAAAACGAAAAATTGTCGCATGATAAATAAAAATATCAGATCAAAAGAATCAATAGCTTGATTCTATTTGAATCTCTATTTTCACTTCCATCCGCTGTGTTAAAATGCGCGTTGAGCGTGTTTTCGTGTGAGCATGAGATTGCGAAACCGCATATTGAGCTTCTCACATGTGCAAGATTTATGAATTCGACAAATTTTCTCGGGCTCGAACAATCCGCCGATAATACTGAAACTTGGCTGGTTGCATTGTCATCGCTTCGTACGAACGAAGAATTATCGATAAGAATAAAGTATTCAGATTATTAAAAATATATAGTAATAACAATAATAATGACGTACGTAATCACGACGTAATAACTGTTGTTCTCCGGCGACGTCGTGAGTCGAGTCTGGTGGGTCTGACCACACGTGGGCTTAATCTACTGCTGCATCTATCCCCCAATCTCGGCCGAGCTGTTTCAATGGCGGGCGGAAATTTTGGGCTCTCGTGAATTCTGAGATCTCTTATCATTGTCGTTAATTATTAGTAACTCATCACGTAATAATTATAATAATAACAATAAAAATAATCGTCATCAATCATTAATCATTATTCATAATTAATTATTATCAAAATTATATCAATTATAATAATAATAACAGCATTTGTGTTGCAGTTATACCAATAAAAAAATTGCTCAAATCCGAACGAACTATACGTAGAATTCTTGAACGCGATTTGAGCAAGAAATCGGTCGAGCGACCGCGAACAGCACTGTGTATTCACGTCAAACAAACCGAAAAAGAGAAAAAAACAACCCTTATCTGATATTATTATACTCACTGGCGTGTAGCACAAGAGACTGTCGTTGGCGTCAGTCTGAAATAGCTGAGAAAAAAAGCGGCGTTGGCTTTGGTTCGGAAGTCACGCCCTCGCCAGCCCCCTCCCCAGTCCCGTGAATCCAAGAAGTCACGGAATCTACTTTTTATGAGGTAGAACGAGGTTTCACTGTCGCGTCGTACGCTCGGTACGTCGTACACAAGAGCACGTAGCGAAGTTGGCGTAGTACCTCGAAGCTTTTTTTTTTTTTTTTGGGGTTCGCTATGTGTATTGAATACAAGAGCTTAACGACAAAGACATGGACGGCTGGTGGTGATAGTGATGGCGATGGTTGGACGATGCTGTTTTTCCGACTTTTCGTTCCGTCAGTTTGGGCCTTTGATAAGCTTTGCCGGATCCCTCTGATAACGCGCGAAAATTTCTCGTCTGAAGGACTCGAAGTGCTTCCTGTTTACGCTATTTTGCCGTTCCCGCCACGCTGGCCGGCCCTTTCGCGTTTGAAGACCCCAATGCCCCGTAAACACCGGAGACAGAACTTTGAACTGATAGCCGGCTACGAACATCTCGTAGACCTGCAAGAACAATTTTATCGTAGCTTGTGAACGTCATTTACGTGGTTAATTCGATGGGAAGCATTGGGTGCTGGGAATTGGTGTAATTATTATTGTTGGGAAGGTCGTGGTTGGGAGAAAATTAATTTCAACGGTAGTAAGAACCCTCAAACTTCATGTCAAGACGATTAAGACCAGAGAAATAATAAATTGAACTATAATGAATAGACCAAAAATTACTATTCATCCTAACAGCTTAATTATTCTCGCCCAAAAAAGTCAAATTCCCAAATCCCTCCCAAATTCTGCGCCCTCGTCGACCCAATCACATCCCCATCGCATTGAAATCTACAAAAAGATCATCACAAGCCCTCTCATCTCCTCCCCCAAACGACCCAAAATTCTCGAATCCTGCGCATTAATCCAAACTCCAAGAAACCCGTTGATTGCGTTGTAGCACGTTGGAAATCCCGAGCAATTGTCCCAAATCCTCTTCGTCCTCTGCAATGGACATGAATACCGGAGACGTTGTCGTGACGCGTTTACGTCGCACGAGACGATGTCAGCTACACGACACACCGGCAAAGACGTCTCGAGCAAGAAGTGTCTCCCAGACGTTGGAAACACGACCAGGGGATATACGTATGGGGGGGGGGGGGGGGGGGGGGGGAGAAGCAATACGTAATCTTGAGTCAGCTTGTCAGACGGCACGGCTCGTGTCAGAATCTCCTCGCGCCCGAGGACCTTTCGACGTTATCCGCACGTTGCGTGCAAATTCGCTTGTGCTGCGTCGTCGAATCCGCGTCTCCGCGTTACGTAGGTGCTTCGGAATCTTGCATTGTTACTGCCGGAGACAGTGGCATCTACCGCAGGGATAATCGTTCGTTCAACCGAGGTGAGAGCCTCTAGAAACGTGGGAACTCGATTTGCGATGGTTTTCTTTTTTTACCAACGTGGCACAGTTTGATATTCGTTATTTAAAAATAATGGTAAATGCAAAATTAGAAAAACTTCCGCGTCAAAGATCAAAATAAGATTTCAAAAAACGGGAAAAAAATGGCAAAAACAAATAAATCTAACAAAAGACGGAATGATGCCCCATCAGTCTAAAAAACTTAACCGGACGCCTGTAACAATGATATAATCGTTTACGATTGTAAAATCTTTGGCTCCGTAAAAGACAATATACACCGTTTCATAATAACGCAACAAAGCTCATATGGTCGCATTCTCTTTCAACGTGATCTTGCTAGCACTCTCGGAACCACGCGGTATGAGAGAAATTGAAAACCCTTGGACAGTGACGGTCAAAAAAAAAAACAAAAAAGATTTTAAAAAAGTATGAAACGAAAAACAAAAAAGATGAAAGGAATGAAAAAAATAAATAAAGGAAGAGACGGGGTAATGCCCCATCGGCCCAAAGAGCAGAACCGGACGTTGCCAGGGCGTCTGTAATTTCTACTCGTACCCGCCACCGCGGAATCCGGAGAACAATGCCGCCGCCCAGCCCAACCAGCCGCGGGTTAATGTAAATTCTCGCAATTTCTACGGGCCGGTGGACGATGGCTCGTTACCGTCGGCGCTCTCTTTATCCATCCGTCTCTCTCACTCGCACTCACCCTCCCTCTTTTCCTCTCTCGTTTTCTCCCTCGTGCTTATTTTCTCTCTCCCTCTCTCGCTCTTTCGTGAAATGGCTCTCTTCATCAAGAAACACAAAGAAAGACCGAAGCGAGATGAGGCAGGAGGGGAAATGCAACGAGATGGGGCAAGGGAGAAACGAAGCGTTTGCCCGGCGACGATAGAGAGTGCCAGACGTGGAATATATACTGATGAATGGAGCGATACATAAAGCGAGAGAAAGGTGGAATCCGACGGGATACAGATGGGCCACAGCCACCGCCACCACCGACGTCATTGGGTATTATATCTGTATCGCTTCAGACGAATGGATGATACCTGGACTGGAGAGAGAGGAAGAGAGAGGGAGAAAGAGAGAAAGAGGATGAGATGGTCTCGGCATTAGGCGTTTCCCAAAGCGAGAGAATCAACGGGGCGGAATAATATGGAAGAATATATTTGACGGCTGCAAAGGGAGAGTGGCGAGTTTAATTCTCCGCATATGTATACGAATAAAAGAAAAATAATATATTTCAATAAAATAATATATTTTAATAAAATAATATATTATAACGAAATTCCATAAGGTTTTGAACAAAATTTATAGATTCATCGAGACAATTAAATCCAATGCCAAGACGATTAGCCTCCATTTTTTGGACCATTAATTCTCAATAATTCGTTGAATCGAGGTGAATAAACCTGAAATTGAGATTTATACTAGTAGATCAATTATTTTCTCCCCAAATGAGTCAAATTAATTTTCCCAATTCCCCCAAATTTCGAAAAATATATTCGACTTTTGCAATCGGGAATGAGCCGGTCAGAGAAAGAAATTTAAAAATATTCCAGATTATTGCGAAACTTCGAAAACCGAAACTCTGCAAATAATCCGTGATGAAAATTCGAAAAAAATTCTCAAATACTGAAAAATGGGAAAAAGTATCTTCAAAAATATATATCAGTACGTCAATCGCCACGATGCGTTAAAAATACGTTTCAGCTGGATCCCGGCAGTCCCGATGGCCGCCAGAAGGCTCGATATGATATTGATAAGGCAAAGTCCGATGGATACAGACATGTCGAGGTGAAATTTCGAAGTCCCAGAGAGTCCGAGTCCCGGACGGGGGAGTATCGAAATACGCGGAAAAGCGCGAACGTGGCAGAATCCATACGGTCCAGAGTGAAGGGTGAAGAGTGGGGAGGATGGAGGGAGGAAAAGAGTGCTGCGGGGTAGTGCGAACGTGTCGTGTCCTATGGTCAGCCCGGTTGGACTGTGTTACGAATTCATGTATCCAACACGAGACAGAGATGTCTGCAGAATATTCGGTCAATCGACGCTTGGTGTCCTTCTCCGTCTCTCTCAGCCCTTTGGCCATGGTAACACTCAACACCGTCCAACGATTCTGCGTGTGGGTCCGGGTACCAGGAGTTACTCGTAAATGGAATTGGACATTGCGGGAAAGGTGGTTTACGTTTCGTGTACCTGGGGAAATGTGTTGAGGGGGTGGGAGGGCTGGGGTGGGGGGTTAATTTCACGGTTCGGCATCGGTGCTGCGGAGAACCATCTCCAGTCGCGTCTGTTTCAGGGTTCGCATTGCCTCCTCTGCAGTATATACATCCATACGGTGTGTACTTGTATGTGATTGTGGGGGGGGGGGTGTATATATATATGAATGCCACATTCTCGGCCATTACCAGGCTGGAACCCAGACAACCACCTGGGTGCCTTTGCTCCTCGGCTAATCCTCATATCCCATTGCAGGTTCTTTAATTTTCGAGAACTTCAAGCATCTGGGAATCATTATTGAAATGAGGGGAATACGATTATTCACGGGTTGGACGGTCGAATGAATGGAATTGAAAAATATAATATTCTTAAATAATAAAGAAGACAGATAATCTTTTGTTTTTTTTCCAAAACTACTTTATTTATTTATTATGGTCGACTAGCACCGACTGTCAAATCAAAATCGAAATTCAATTTGAAAGTTAATTTATTCATTCTATTGATTCAAAATGAATTAAATTGACGATTTTATTTATCATTTATAAATATTCGCGTAACAAATAAATTTGTAACAAAGTTCCGGTGAAATTCTATTTAACCAGAGAAATAAAGAACGTCACCCGGATCTGGGTCACGTGGCGTTCAACCTGTCGATTATTGAAAACTTCTGAAAACTGTAACAGCTTTCTCATGAAGCTCTCTCACAATAGCTCGAACGACAGATGTGGCTCCCGAGAGCTTTCGATCCTGTCACCGGACGAATATCTCAATCTCTTCATGATATATCCACTCGACGAGAAACGAGAACGTAATCGAGCGAAAGACTCGTGCCGTTACATATCTAATGGATGCAAAACTTCGGCAAACAATAGATCGAATATTTATCTTTGTTTTTTTATAATCGTTTTTCTTTTTTCATCGCGCGGCAAGATGCTGGCGAACGAAAGCTTTCTGCAGACAACGAGATAATGTTCGTGGAACATTGCTACGTGTGTGTACACAAGGAACAGCAACCGGGGGTACATCTGATAATTGAGTTTTATGCGATCGCACGTCGTTGTAAATCCTCTCGGGAATAAGGTGTCGCCATCGTGCGCCCTCGGTGTGAACTGTACCTTATTCCGGGCTATCAAAGCACTTATCTTACTACCTCCTCTTTTTTCACCAATTTTTTTCTTTCATTTTTTTCTTTTTCGTTCTCTTTTATTCCATTCAAAGTGGAGAAAGGTAGATTGGCGGCGAGAAAAAGAAAGACGGAAAACGTGTACAAAAGCGAGGTACGAAAAAAATTAAAAAAATATATCCATAAAAGATTGAAGCTGTTGGATATAAAAATGCTAACTCGTCGGGCTGCAGCGTAGTAATTAATCCGCAAAATAAGGAACGAGAACTCGTCCGAGAAATTATGATTATTCGTCGTTGCAAAGAAAATACTCTTTCAAATCGTTCGGAAAGAGGGTTCAAAGAAAAAAAAATAACAAAAACTTCACGGCTATTGCAGTGTGCAAACAAATGTTTTACAATTCCAGGACGATACTCGATCTAAATTTCTGTATTGATTGCAAATGAATTTTTTCTTTTATCAATCCGCGACTTGATAATATAAATCGTCCCAACACAGGGTCATTTTCTTGAGAGCAAACTTTTTTCAAAAAAGTTTTTCGTTTCACAAATTTTCCAATGCACGTAAATAATTCCAATCGCACTTTTCATCAATATCAATTGATATAAAAATGTTCAAAGTATACTTGACAATTTTTTCAACCCTATCGCTCCGGTCACAATTCATAATGGCGGACTGTCAAAGTTTTTGCATAGTCAAATTAGCCCCTGGTGTGGCGTTTGATGGAGAAAATGGATGCCTGATATAAGGATTAAATACGTAAAAAATATATGAAAATAAAATAAATAGCATGAAAGTCGTGTAAAGATATAAAGTTCAAACTCGTGATATGTGCGGGTGTACAATAAGCTATCCTGCGTGCAATGCCCGACGGTTTAAGTGACCGATAGTGGATAGCACGTGGAGTCGGAATCAATTGGATCGTGAACCAGAGATTAGGGGCAAATACGATACCCGTACTATCGGCATGGTAAACCCGGTTGGGGGGTTGGGCCGAGCGCGGGCAGGGGAAGAGTGGAGAGGGCGAAATCTACCCGTGTTACGTTGTATCGAAGCTTCCGCACGATCATCATCAGTGATGGCATCGAAACCGGCAACATTTCCATAAACGAATGAAACTCGAACGGAATAATTAGATTTCCGCATTCAACTCGTCCATTTCCCGGTCAATTCGCTAAGTGCGCCCTCGCCCCTCTTCATCCCTCCCCCACCTTCATCCAGCCGCACCCCTAACGCCACCTCTTGCCCCAAAATGCTCCCCCCACGATCATTAATCTCATTTCCTGCCGTTTGCCGAAATTATAATCGATTTTCGTAAATTCCCTGCTGACGTAACCGTGTCCGCTGGTTGTATAATATCCCCAACTGGATCCCTCAATGATTAGATTTTTTTACGATTTTCGCATCTACGAAGGTGAAAATTTTTGTTTTTAATTCGATCGAATCCGATCGAAGTTTGGTGCGAGAGGTGCGAAGCGTTGGAAGGTGGCTCGAGACACTCGAGTCGGTTCATGGGGTGAATGGAGCTTTGGGAAACCGGCGTCGAGATCCGAACCACGCGATCGCAAGCCGCAAGCTCGGAATCGGTGGCGGGTCTCGGTGGTTCAATCGAACGATCCGCGGCGCCTTCGGGGCACGCGAAGATGAATGCGACGAACCAGTGGCGACGTCGAAATGCCACGCACGAAGGCCTAGACACGACGAGACGACACCGAACCATACTGTAGATATATATGATAGATAGATAACGATGACAAATATATAATGGAAGGATGGCGATGTTATCATATAAATGTTTCTCGGATTATGATACAATAAAAGTTTCCAGTTTGGCCCCTTATTTTTTTCTATATGCCTTGAATCATTCTGGAGTGTGAGACCATTAACAATCTAAAATTACTATATCATGGGACACCCTAACCTGTATCTGTGTCCCTACATATATGTTCGTATATATGTAGACGGTAGATATATATTTTCCGGTGTGTGTGTGTGTGTGTGTATCGAACAAACGCTTCGGGTGTAAATTCCACGCGATCCGGGTTGGCTTCTGTGCTCAACGTTATTCGGTTATTCGACGTACGCCGCATCCTTCGCTCGGGAACGCAGCTTCCCGAATCGTCGGGCTATGCTCGCTCCCTGCTCGCATCTTCGCTACCTCAACCACCCTTCCCACCTTCCTTCATCCGCCCATTGGCCCCATAAGACGTCAGCGGAATTCCAGAATACCGGATGTCCGATCGAGCGCGACAGTGTCACAGTCCTTCTCGAAGGGGTGAGAGAGGAGGGGGTGGCTTAGACAGTTCGGGGGGAGAAAAGAAGCTTTAACGGGGAACTTGCGTTACGGTCACGGCTCGTGGATCTTGCTGTCACTCTCATTCTCCAATATTTTCTCTCTACTGTTCTTACATTTGTGGATACGCTTTGCCGAGAAATAGGAAATGTCAAAATTGATGATTTTATTGAAATGAATGACGTGGTATCGAGTAAACTGGGAATCTTAGCTGGACGTTCTAGAAGCGTAAAAGACATTTTTTTTTTTTTCACACGTAAACTTGTTTCATTGTTTTTGTTGGTGCGTGGAATTGATCCCCCTGCGATTATTATTTCTGGTATTTTTTATGAGGAAGATAATTTATTATCGAATATATTTGATTACACATTTTATCATCACTGCGATTTAGAATTGCAAAATTTGTTATTAAAATGTGACTTGGCGAATCTATTTTCTCTCATTATTTATTTCTTCCACCATCGATCTATCTATTTATCTACCTTATTTTCCTACCATCTAATTTGTTTTCCATGTTCTTATTCACCCGGATTTCCGACTCCTCGTATTTTTTTATTTCCACCCAACGCATTTACAAATAAACAAGCCTCCGATGAGATTCCTGGTCCGCGAAAAAAAAGCAAAAATAAATCTTTACCGAGAACAAGAAGACGAGTACCGTAATGTAAATAGAAGAATGCGGCCGGATATGAAGTCCTAGCCCGGGGGATGCTTCAGGAGGAAACTCGACCGAGCCACCGACGGACCGAGGGAAGCTGAAAAATCGAAAGATATCCATTCGCCGTTGCTTCGCCACCGGTCAGAGTCGAAAACGAGAATGGACGTCCGCTCCGGCTGTACACAGAATGTGTACTGTACGTGTAACGAATTGTTACATATACACACATATCTATATAAACGGTGAGGCAGCGGGCTTATGGGGGTGTGTAGGAAATATATATGATCCATTCTATCAAATAATGGACAATTTTGGGCTCCACTATCAGATATTTCAAATTTTTCCCCAATTATTTTGGCATCTGTCTATTGATTAGATTTTACTGAATAAGAACCCGATTTTTTTTTCAAAAAGCTGCGAAAACTCCACCCCGAAACCCGATTTTAAGTATATATTTTCACCCACGTAAATATTTCAGGATTAATCAAAAAACAAAATGAAATATATCTATTATGTACCAGAGGGTTCGGCAGACGTAGCCGAGGCCGGGAGGGGAGGTAAAAGCTCGTCGTCTGGCGGCGTGTATTCCGAGGGCAAGTGAATGTACGGGTCTATGAGGGCTAGTGTATGCACGGAGTACGCGATGTGTACACACTTTACTATGGATGTTAGCGCGGTCGGTTGGGTACGTACTACTTTGGTATGCGTACGTGTTACCCTCGTTCTCATATACTATGTAATTTTGTACACGCCGCTGTACACCGCGCGGGTCTTGTGTTGCTTCCTCGTCGCGCGCGGTCTTCCCGTATCGTCAGCAGGGTTACGTGTATGTACTTGCATTATTAATTATGTGCGCGAGGGCGCAGATGCTACACCACGAGATGTACACACATGGCAAAGGGGTTGAATGAATGCGTCGAAGAAAAATGTTGTACAGCTAAATTTGGAGCCAAATTCGAAGAAGAAATTGTCGTGACAAAACAATTACTCGAATAATTTTTTTAATGAGACAATGATAATAATAATAATAATAATGATATAATAATATATAACAATAATAATAATAATAAGAATAATAATAATATAATAATAATATAATAATAATATAATAATAATATATATAATAATAATAATAATAATAATAATAATAATAACATTATTATTATTATTTTTATCATTATTATTATTATTGCGAAAAAAAGACCCTCTATTTTCAATCCAGGATCTAGACTGAAAATTCCTATTTGCGCGATACATTAACGCTGACGCGTGCACAAAGAGCCGATGCACGTACTTTAAATGCAGACACGACGGCGGATTGCAAATATACCGAAGCGCAGTCGTCGAGCTTTCCAGCCGACCTGTGTATCGAGTATAACTAATCGATTTATTTATGCATCCGTATCGTGTGATAATATGTATTTAAATTTGCGCTTACGGGGTCAAACCTGAGAGTACGAGGCAACGGATTTCGATTAACACCTATTTGGTTGACCTTTTTGGCTCGATTAAACTTTCACGTTCGGGCTGCCAGCGAGCTTTATTCCGGTCTCGAGAAAATTAATTCGTAATTCAGACAAGTCGATACGATACAGTCAAAATAGAAATGAATAATGATAATAAATGAAAATGAATGTAAAAATATCGTTGGAGAGACCAAAAAATAGTTTTCGTATAATTTAAAAAAAATTTCCGGAAATGTAGAGGTTTTATGAATTATGAGATAATTTTGTGGTATATTGATTTCGAATTGTAAAATTACCTGAGTGTTTCTCGTGTAACCGTAACCCAAAAACCTTTCATCGTGGGCCGGGGCGACGTCCTTGGCCACGTAGAAAGGCTCGTAGAAGAATTCGAAATTCGTCACGTCATGACTGATGTACACCTTGCCGGATTTCGCGCTTTCGTAACCCTTCACGCCGGGATTTACGTCGAGTATCCATCTGTCAAACGAATCGAGATTTTCTAAAAATATTTCAAGATGCAACACCGAGAATAATTAAATTATTTGGCTTAATAAGTGCCTCATATTTTAATTTAAAGATCGATCGAATATAAAATTATAATTATTAATATTATTTTATAATGATAATAATAATAATTATTATTATTTATGAGTAATTTTCTGATAAATATACGAATAAATGCATGAATAAGTGAATTATTACCACAAACTCAAACTGACCTGGTAAAATTCGTCGCAAATTGATTGTGAATAAAAACCTTCTGATGAAACGGTCGTGCAAGTCCTTTTTTCGCCAGTCTCACCAATTCCGACTTGTTGCTCGGAAATCTAACTCGCGCGTCGAGCTCGTAAGTTGGCACCACGTAAGCGCACTTGTCACAATTGCCACCCACGATACCGATAAATTCGTCCAATCGCGTTGCAAGATTCACGCAAGGAACCACATCAACGTCAGTGAGAAATATCCAATCCGTGTGACAATTTTTACGAGCAAGATTGCGCATGTGATTTTGCGGATAAACATTACGGGTGCGCCATGAAATTTGTTCGTTCGTCATTCCGCTGACAAACGCGTTCATCGTTGCTTCCGGTTTCGCGCAATCCAAATTATCCGGCAATTCGAAGTACCGGGGTTGTTTCTTCGGTGTGCGATTTTTCGGAAATGCCAGAGAAAAATTTACGCGTTCGCGTATCGGACCGTAACATTGTCGCAGATAAACGATGTAACGCTGTAACGCGTCGAATTCTTCGTCACCGGCGGCATAAATTGCGACGGATATTGGACCGGTCCAATGATGGGCCACTTGGACGAGCGAATGAAGTTTTTCGATAGACGTTTGCGTGGCCAAACAAACTTTGCTCGATCGCGAACTTTCGGAATAATCGCTACCCACCAGCACAGAATCGAAGGTTTTGACGATACGTCGAGAATCCCATCTTCCCAGAGTAACGTCCAATCGCATCGTGTTATCGTCCGGCATCGGTTGATAATCTTGGGTAGGACAAGGTTGTCGGGATATTTCTGATTCGGGATTTTTTTTATCGAAATCGTCGATGCTTCGATCCGTCGCTGATATGGTTTCCATTTCTTTCGGCAAACTTTCGGGTGGACAATTTTCGGATTGCATCAATAAAAATGTCAGCAACATGTTCGACATTGCCAGAACTATGACGCCGATGAGAGTTAAATTTCGTGGACGACATCCCAACTGAAAAAAAAAAAATTAATCCCGGATTTGAATATTTTTATTCAATGTTTAATAATAATTGATTGATAGGGATGAAAATATTGTTGGAATAATTGTGAATGATAATAATGATGGATTATATAATCACCAATATCGAGAATAATTATAATAATCATAATCATATTTTTATTTTATGATGATCAATCATTATAAATTATAATTATAAAAAATACTATATTACATTACAAACATGGTATGTCGTTATATATATAATTATTCCATAATTATTCACACGAATCATTGGAGTGTCACGAGTAGACACTCGGACACAAGCATCAATCAATGGCCGACTCCACCAAAGTGTTCTCGACTGTTAAAGGACCTTCGGGTGGCGCAAGTCGAAAGCCCTCGGTTCGGTGCCGTGGCTTTGCCAAGTTTCGGGGCGTCGACTAAACCCGACTGTGGGTCGCTGTAACGTCGTGCTCGTACGTAGTCTATACGGAATAATAACGGAAACACCGAAGGGGAGAACGAAGCAGAGGGTGGTTCGAAGTTCCTGACGCCACTGCTGTCGCTGCTCGTGCTGCAGCTCTTGCAGCTCTTGCAGCTCATGCTTCTCTCCCATCTGCTTTTGCTTCCTGTCCTGTCGTTATCTATACAACGTTTCGACGATAAACTCACCCCCTTCGAACTAACTTTACCAGACGCTTATATCACGTGTGATCCTCGCGTCTAGCATATTATTAACCACCGAGTTTGTTGCTCGAGAGGTGGGGCTTCGGGAGGGTTAATGCACCAGCGAAGCATTGTTTCTGGAGTGAAAACGTTCGGTCCAATGCCCATTGACAGCCCGATGATGATGGAGCATCTTGCGAATGACCAAAGTCTCGTAGATTGTTTCGCCCGCATGTCAGCCATTCGTGTGTGAAACAAAGTTTGGGAAACAATGTTCGCGCGATTGTCGCGTGTAAAATGTCGGTTGGTTGGTTAACGGGGGAACGCGGAAGATGGGGCCAGTCGATTTTACCGAGGACTGCGGTGATAATGTGGAAAGCAGCGTGAATGGGCATTGTTGTGTTCGAAGGGTGAATTTGCGTCTCGTCATTCGGTGTAGAAAGACGATAAGACGTACGAACGTCTCGGCGGGATTCCTTTCGACGACGGAAGTTGGTTGTGTGATTTGTGGGTTGCACGATGAAGAGATGGGTGTTGCGATATCTATTGACAATGAGTTGATCGAATTTGTTCGGGAGAATTCGTTTTTTTTTTATGGTAACGTGTTTGAAATCGTTTTCTTGTCGTTATTGGGGATCATCAGTTTTGGTGAATCTTTGCAATTTATTCATTAAATATAGGGTTTGATCGAGTATAAGAAATATATTTTATATAACTCAGTATAATATAGAAAGTATACTATACAGAATACAAAATATTGTTATAATTCGTCTCTCGAATAGCCCATAGCACACGCAACAGAAAACACCCATCGTATCTAGATTTCCCATCTCCGTTTCCACGGTCCCGTTGTCTGTGTCTGAAGAATTTCTCTCCGTTTTTCCACCAAAGCACAATCTACGCATTCTCACGAAGCAAAACCGAGACCCGTTGCTCGCTATCCGATTTACTTATCCCGCATAGATGCCATCCTACTTCGACTCAGCTGCACCCGTTTTCCCCGTCCTCCCCCATCCACCCCTTTTTCCAACCCCAACCCCGTACGTGGATGGAATTTAATATTCAACGTCTGTGGATGGTCGGACAAAGAGAATAACCCGTCGTACAACGATTACGTAAGCTCGAGTTGGCAGGTTTGTTGAGCCCGGAGAACGCGCAACGTTCACAAACGTTCACCCACCAAACACGAGTCCCAGATGACGCAAGCTACTTTCATCTGATTTTTTTTTTTTACGTACAATTTTTTTTTTTTCATCTTTCTCTTCTCTTACTTTTTTTTATTTTCTTATTTTTGTGAAGCAATGTAAAATCTTTTGAAAATTGAATTTTGAAGAAATGGTCACTTCACTAAGAAAACCCATTGTTTATGTAAAAATGATGGAAATTTTTAATCAGTGGGACACAGACGTGGGATTTTAAAATTACGTGAATGGATTTAACTTTGTATATAAATTACGATAATCGCGCGTTGAAATGACTCGCCCTTTCAAATTTCTACGACATCCGAGCTTGCGAGTCTCGTGGAATTATGAACCGAATGGTTCCGTTAACAATCGTAGAAATTATAGATGTTGAGAAATCTTTTCTCTTTAGGAAAATCGTCTCGTTACGGGGTCGACAAGTTTGCTCGTTATTTCTTTCATCGAATGAAGTTACAAAAAGCATCGTAAAACGACGATCACTTTGATGGTAGAAATTATCGTCGTATGAAAAAATTTTTATCATGCTGAATTATTTCAAACGAATAATTGCATCGATTCAGTCGTTGCTTGCCCCCAGCTCGTCCCACCATATTAATTGGCGATTCAATGATCATTTTTTTTCGGCGGCGAAATATAATTCTCTGAAATTAAAATTATATCAATTAATATTTTGATTGCTATTTTATTAATAACGTCCTTACCCACACACATCTCGCATCGCATTTTTTCCCCACGATGTTGCATATCAAGCCCTCCGCCCCCCCCCCCTCCTCCCATCCCAGACAGGAGCAGCGGAGAGTACGCAATAAGCGCAAAAACTGTTTCTTCCGCTCGCTAGAAGCGTATAATTGTGCTATTATCACGAGTGCATCGTTGCACGCGGCGGGTCCCCCGATTGCGGACTTTCTCGACCGCTCTCTTGTTTCGCAAAAGCTCAAATACGTTTTCAGCCCGCGCCAACGTTGCACGCGCGACACCCTCGTCGCAACTGCTATTTTCCAGCCACTTAACGTCGCTGGGTTCTACCACTCGGTCGCGACGATACTTACAACGATATTGTTCGCACCCCCTCCCAACCCTCTCTCCCCGACCACCCGCAGTACGTTCTCGACCGACTTAATTCGCCTGGCACGTTTCGTGGGCCGGATTTTCTCGCACCCCTCGTCTTACCACACGCTGGTGTCCATTTTATTTTTTTAAATATGTTTTCAAATGTGACATTGAGGGTTGAACTAAGATCTCTTGTACAGCCTACTACTAATATTTTATTCAATTTAAATAACACAAATGACGTAAAATACGCAGCATTTATTTATTCCATATTTATAGATCAAACGTTCGAGTTGCCTAATAAGCAACCCCGTAGAAAATAACTGAAAAATGGTTAAATACGACGTGGAATGTTAATTCAGAAGCAACGTGCAAAGATGAATACCTCGATTGCACGTGGAGTACACACAACGGAACGTTGTATTTCGATAGCATTCGAAGCCGCATGCAGACGTCATACGAGAGACTCAGACGTTCCTGGTTCTGCACTTCCAAACCAATCAACCTGTTCCACAAAACGCCGTATGTACGTCACGTAACACCGAGGAATTTCGTGTATTCGAACGAACTAACCGTCACCGCCCCACAGCCCCCGAAGCTAGCATGATTGATTATGCAAGTACACCCCGTTATCCCGAGCGACATGTAGATTCGGGGTTGGCTCTGTGGGTGCATCGCGTTTGCTGACACACTCGACTCTGGTAGCGATGCATCTCCGTATGCGCTTTATGCATCCGCCCACATTCGACACAGCCAGGCCATTATCAAATTGCATACTCGAGGGAGCGCTAGTGAGGGGGAAGGGGAAGGAAAGGAGAACCCTTTGGCGAGATTCTACGCCCTCGAAGTCACCACCGGTCGGCTAATAAATAAAGTGTGATTAAAGAGTGATTAAATTTAGTTCAGTTCAATTTGGCTTGATTAATTGCGATGGACAAGCTTTTTGAAAATCCACTGTACTGAATACAAAAATTACGGTAATAATGGATGATTCAATTCAAGTGAAACCGATCAAATTAAATCGAAATGAATCAAATAATATTATATTAAAGGGTCATTCAATTTTTTGAGTTCGAATCTGTAAATATTTTCGATCAATGTTTCGCTATCTCGAACGTCCCTTCCACCGGAACAACCGCGCAACCGGTACGCCATGCATTACCGGATGAGTACTCCAACGGTTACAACCCAAGCTCGCGAATAGACTGAATGCCATTCATTACCGCAACTTCGGTACAAAGTGGGAAAATAAATGAAAAGAAGCGTGGCCTTGGGCTCTTAACATCGAAGAAACCGCCACATGGTCGAGAATCGTTATTCGCCGTTGAAAAGCTCAGAATTGGAAATTCTTTGAAATCACCGTTCCACCTCTAATTCTCCATCCAAAACGACTGCTCGCTTCTTCGTCTACTTCCCAATTCTGGATTCCACTCGCTGCACCTCATCTCGAGCATTCACACGCATTCGCCCACACGGAAAAAAAAAATTATCGTCGGATAAAAGCACGGCGAAGCTCTTCGAAGCATCGCGACGATGAATCGAACGAAGAATTCGAATTGAAAGCCGGCATCGTCGAATAGATCGCGGTTTTCGAGCGATGATAAACGAATCACACCGGACGTTCTCTCGAATGAGAGATAAGTGCGGCGAGGTGAAGGTTTGGAAGGAAATTTTCCGAAACGATCTAACTTTGCCCCTTAAGAATAAAAAGACGTTTTCTCCGAATTCGTTCTCCAACCGAGCTTTGATCACCGCGAATTCTATGCCATTCAATGTATCACGTGGGACCACGATCGTCCGGAAATGCGGTAACAGTGGGAGGCCGGGGCGTAATGCGTCATGGTCGTTTAAAAAATCAACCCTTCAGACTCTTTCAGACCTTCGCTTGTCAATAGAATTTTTTTCTTTCGTCACACTCGAGGTCGTTATATCGACATTGCCGAGACTGGAGATTTCTATTGGTCACAATGGAAGCGAAGAAGAATATAAAAGATTCGCGAAAAATCTTGAATGACGTCATGACGTTTTGTAATAAATGTTTCTATTTGTGATAATTTAAAGCACAATCGTTGATACGAATCGGGTCCAAACGTTTTATTGCAAATTTGCTGAAATTTGTGGATGATAATAAATTGTCCCAATCGGCCCCGGTCTTCTTTGTGTACACGATTTAATTAAAGACTGATCTCAACGCGTATTGTAACGATCTGGCTCGAGTGTTATCGCTTGCAGAGATAAGATAAATAGATCGAACGAACTCGATCCATGAACACAAAGTCTAACTATCGACGTGACGATGTTGAATTAAAAAAAAAAAGATGCAAAAGGCAAATAAGACAAAAGGGTAATGAGATTCTATGGAGATGACCTCATTAATCCGATCTCTCGAGATTTTCCACTGGTTGGAGATACTCTTGTCTCGTCCCATTTTATTTTTTTTATGATCTTTCGGAATCTCTTTCATCCTGCTCGCTCAGGCACTCTCTTAAGGCGTCAAAGAAGAATTACAGCTCAGTCGTAAACCCGCGTACCGTCTATAATTAAGATCAACTGCAATCCGATACTTCAGAGGAATGAAAAACTGCGATTTAATGTCGAGATTTCACAAAGCCTTTAAAAAAAGAATGAAAAACGGAAAGTCGACGATTTTGCGATAATTTTGACGCTACGTTAATCCGATGATTCATTTTTTCTCCTTTTTCAATTACACGATAAAAGCTGTGAAGCTTTTTCTGTGCAATGACGCAGCCACCGGAAAAATTCGAGATTCCAGAATTTCGGGGTCCGAACGAAGCTGGAGAAATTTGAAAATGGCGAAAGTACGTGACAAACTTCTTCAAAAAAAAATGTCGACATACTTAGGTCAGAAAAGCTTGGGATAACAAAAGACTAGGAAAAATCCAAGAGATGATTGTTGCAAAGCCTCTGAGCTTTCGAAGTGGAACACACGTACTTTCGTAAAAGCTCTGGAGCCCAAAATCAGAGAAATGAATAAAAGAACGTTGGAATGGCGAGCGGTGAGGCGAGGGGCTGGAAAACAGTCGAGTGGTTGTCGGTGGGACGGTCCCGACATAACCGCACGTGCAATTAACCAGGTTGGCTTCTGCGACTCTTGGCAGGCCACCTTTCGCACACACGTAATGCCCGGTGTGGAAAATGGAGAGCCAGAGAGAAAGAGAAGGAGAAAGAGAGAGGGAGAAATTATAAAGGTGAGAGAGAAACAGAAAGAGGGTAAATATGAAGATCAGAGCGAAAGAGAAACAGAACGAGATAAAATACGGAAGTAAGAGAGAAAGAGAAAGAGAGCGAAACGATCTGTGACAGCCACACAACGTTTCATGCCCAAGGGTCGCGTGGCCTCGTCGTCTCCGGGCGATAATTAGCGCGTCTCCAATTTTACCGTACGTTGGTCGTACATTTACTTTGCGTAACCGCCGGAATAATTAAACAAGCCCGGTAGTCTCTTGGCGTCGTCCAACCCCGTTGGCCATGCAATTATGTGGTCGCAAATCGTCGAGGACTTGCCCCAACCCCATCGTACCATCGCTCCAAAGTAGGGCCTCATCACCGCGTGCTAACGAATCACGGGTGATCTCTCAATTCCCTCCCACCCCCTCTTTCTCCCACACTTCACTCCTTCCACAAACTATTCGGCCTTTATATACAGTCGTATGAAAAAAACCCTTCCTTTCATATATTTCTCGAGAATCACCCGAACAAGCTTTAATAATTGCCAAGAGAGAATATTAACATTAACTTCCGGCGTGGCAAAGGCTTGTATGCATCAACTATGTGCCCGTCCTGCTAATTAAGACACCCATTAACGCAGGGCGAATCCTCCATCTTGCTTCAGAGCCCAGAAGTCTCGGAAGAGCATGCATGAAATATCCTAGTAATCCGTAGACACCCGGAGACCCCTTGGTAAAACGGCGGGAGCGCGGGGGAGAAACAGGGCGTGAGAGAGGGAAATGACGTAAAGGACCCCGGGTAGAGGAGGTTGTGTGTTTGTTTGAGTTTGGCGCGCCTGGACGAAGCGTATCAAAAGATGTCGTCGTCGTAGTCGTCGTCGTCGACGTCGTTGAAGCTGGGGATGCTTCTGCTACCACTGTAATCCGCTTGTTTCTGGAGCGAGCTTCCTTCCCCGCCCCTCCTCCGCCTCTCGGCCTCCCGGACGGTTGCAGCTTTGGTAAAGCACACTCGTGAACTGGCTCCGGAGGCGCGCGTGGCTACGACCAAGGTAATCAGGCACCTGGCAGCTCGGTTGAAAACGAAATTCGTGTTTACCGACGAAGGAGATTCTCGGCCTCTCGGCGGTGTGCAACTCACTCCCCCCAATTATGAGAGAAAAACTCCGCGTGTGCCCCGGTGTGAAAAAGAAAAGAAGAAAAAATAATGTTGTAAGAGGAACCGCTTCTTATGCTGTTTGAACGTGCCCCGTCGGTTTATTTGAAAAAAATTTTAATAAGAGTTGGTGGGGGTGGAAGGTGCGGGGCGGAGGTCGTATGGTCTACTTTTGGGCGGTCGAATTCGTTTAGAATTTTCCGAGTGGCGAGAATAAGTGCCAGGAGGTTGGGTTCAAGAGTTGTGGACAGATGTAGTGAATTGTTGTCATTTTTTGGATAAAATATTTTAAATGATAATTTGAAGAAATAAATAATAAATAATAAATATTTTAGTTGATTGATTGATTAATCGGGCTCGTCGTCAATGCATAAAAATTCGTATCTTCGTATTTGAATCATTATTTTCGTCAACAAGTATTTGATCACGCAAAAAAAAGCCTAACGAAATACAAATAAAAAGTCACAAATCACGCATTAATAAATCAGTGACGCCGCTAGAATCAAAGGACAAGTGGGGATTGTGACATTCCGATGAAATGAATTTCCTACTTTTATAAAAATTTAAATTATGATAATAATAATCATTGAATTGTTCCTATCAATTGCTATTTTGAGCGTTATCACGTAGCACCAACTCATTCTATTGATTTACTTCGGTAAACGTTTCGCTACTGTGGCAGAAATGATAACGCTCGTGGAAAAAAATGGACTAGCCAATTAAGAGACCGAAAAGTTCGAGCCGTAGTACGAGACCACGCTGCCGGGTTTCGGTTAATGAAATGTAAACGTAATTAGCTGTTTCTTTTTCTCTACTTATATATCTATATATATTTCTCTCTCTCTCTCTTTCTCTCCCTCTCTCTCTCTCTCTCTCTTTCCGAGCGCCGGGCAACACTGACGCACGAACGAGCTCCGGCACGAATTACTGTGACTTTCACAAATGTTGACACTGCCAGGGCTGCGCAAAGAGTTCTGTTTCATCCTACATCGTACAAAATAGTTGATAGAAAAAAAATAATGAATGAAATTTTTTTTTGGAAAAAAACCGCTTTTATTCACGCTAACGTTGTACAGGCGAAGTGGGTCAATTAGTTATGAGCAGCAACGGAATAAACGTGTAATGAGATTTTAAATTATCAATACTGAAACAAATATCACATCGATTCGTTCGAGCAGGAAAAATTAATTGTTATAATGAGATAGTAATAAAAGCTATCAATTGAACAAAAGAATAAACGTTAATGATGTATCGATGGTTTGCAAAAAATTTACAACGTTTGTACAAGGAGCGAGAGTAAAAAATGTAAAACAATTGATCTCCTTCGTGAATAATGAATCGGTATGCCATGACAATGCGAGGCCTCGGCAATGCTCCGGGGCCAACGAATAATCTCGTTATTTCAACCATAAATCTGTTTTTACGTTTTTTTGGAATGCCGTTCTCTGTAATATACGCAGTGGACACAGCGAATCGATCGAAAAAAAAAATTTTGCAGCGGACTCTGCGAGACTTACGGAGTGAATCATGGCTTTTTGAGGCTGCACGTAGTTGCATAAACGAATTTTTTAGTTGATTTATTCATCGGGACTGCGGTATTCGAGAATTGAAAAAAGAGAAACAAATGTTTACTGTCCGTCGAACGGATTATATCGATAAATTATATAACATTATCAGTTTTCTTTATAGTATTTAATTCACGTTTATTTTTTTTCACTTTTACTTTAAATATATTTTCCAATATTATGAAATATATTCATGATATCAAATCGATATTGAAAAAATCGGTACAAAAATGAGAAGATGTTGAATGTCCGTCTCATTATTTTGTCGTAAGGATCATTACGATAATGAGGGGCTGATAAGCCAGATTCGTGCGACCGTAGTCGAACAATGAGACGAACGATACAATAACCTCGTCCAAACCACGGTTTCTGGAATGGCAATTCGCGAGGTTGTCCAACGGGTTCACGCAATCATTCGGAGTGGCGAATGGAATGATGGCCTTACCGAGACTCGGGGTAATCGTCCGTGTTATTGTTTTCCGTGACGACACGAGAACAGGCGCGTCTATAGGAAAACCCATTGTCTCGTGAGTCTGCGGAATGCTCTTATGCACGTTGCAAAGTGGATTTACTGGAAATTACGAATATTCCCCGCAGGCGACGGGCCAAGTGCTTCCATCGCTTATATAGCTAAGAAGCGAATGGAGAACCCGATATATACATAGCAGAGGATTAATAATACGCCATATATATACTTTAAACCTAACAGCCACCAAAAAATCATTATTATTATTATTATCATTATACAATTAGATAATTGATACTACCACGAATATGAATGTTCTGTGATTAACCAAATTCAACAAAATTATTGTGAATTATTTCACCTATTCGTCCTAATTGAAATTTTATTTTTGACAAAATTGTGGGTTGTCAACTCAATCAACGAACGAGAACTCGAAAATATGTATTTTTCAGACCTATACGCGTATATTCGAGTGTTGATAGTACCTAACACTCAACCGCATGCAGTATTTCCACACCCCGGAGATATAAAGGACGTATAGTCTTCGTCCGGACGAAGAGCGGTCGTGCTCGTGACGCAGCTCATTGACACGTGAAAAAAAAAAGGAAAAAATTGCAACAACGAAATCGACAACGTTATCCCGAAATTGATTGAATTTATATCCGACGACTGGCTCTGCTGCGATATAACGCTATGCCGCCTACACCCACACGCGCACACAAAGAGAAATAACGGAATTTTAACGGTTTCGGAACGTGAGCTTTTTCCAAAGCTGATAATACTGTCACTTGTCACTCGTCACTTTGTCGATAAATACTCTTGTCCAATACGATTTCAAATGAACGAAAGCTTGGCAACCTCGTTAAATTCGACGAAAAAAAAGAAAAATAAATGTTCGACCAATGAAGAAATAAAATTGGAAAATTCGTGAAAAATTTGGAATGGGTGGAGGGCAGACGGTGAAAATATTTAATTGAGCGACGAGATGCATTCGACTAGTTCAATTAAATCACCGTAATTTAGTGAGATTGGCAGAAATTAAATGTTGACTCCTTGTATTCTTTTTATTATTTACGAAGGGTTTGAAAAATGTTCGAAGAACATTTTATAGGAATCATCGCAGTTTGATCTTGGATATGAAATTTTTCAGGTGTACTTGGGAGCATTCGACAACACATTGTGATAAGGCCAGAGGGCTTTGCGAGCATGGAGTGGGTACGGGTAATTTCTATTGTTCCATGGAGGACGGTCCCGAGGCGTCAGCCACTTCAAAGCCATCGGGCTTTCCATGCGCTTCCATCGAAGGCACAACCCCTAACCTTAATGAACTGGCCTTCAGTGGCCCCACGTACCCAACCTTCAACCGAGCCATGCTCTTCCCCACGTTCGTATCAATTATATCCATTTATCGTAGAAGCAATAGCTGAGAACTCTGAAATTAACCATTATTCAACCCTTAAGACCGACTTGGCCAATTCTACAATCAGTTTCCGAGCTTCACTTCGACATCCTCTATAAATTATATTCTTTTCGCAGTTTTCACGGCTTCGTATAAAATAAATTTGTAATGTAACAAAATATTCATCGGATGAATATTAATGTTGTAATATTTTTCGTTCGAACTGAAAGCGACGGATTATTTTTATCCAGATTATTTTTTACAATGGAATACGAAAAAAAGCTAAAGTTTAAATCCGATTTTCATTGTTTTTTTTCGTCTTTTTTAGGACAGTCCAATGTTCGTAATGTATTTTTTTAATACACTGTTGAATAAGTTTATTGGTACTTTCGGCCGTGTACGTGAAGCTCGTACGTCATATTCAATAACAATAGAGTAAAAATATATTCATAATGGAAAAATAATTATTATCAGTGTCGATTGGAACCAATTAAGTAAGAAATCCTATAATAATCATCACTGAATATGATAATTAAAATATTACTATGAATGACAAACCTTCTCCCATGGTTCCCATTCAGATAATAATTCCCATGAGAGAAATATAACCATCTTGAACGAATCAAAAACATTTATAAATAATTGAAAAAAATATCTTGAAATATTTTTCTCTGTATCTTTTTCTCCTCATGCTTTTCCATTCTTCTTCCCCCAGAGAAATAAAATTTAATCCTCACTTCTCGCATCAAACTCAAAACCCCCATCCCCTCGGAATTCAATATCAAATCCAACCCCCACACTTTCCCAAAGTCTCCGAACTCCATCCCCCACCCGCAGCCTCCAAACCACCCCCATACCGCGCACTAGTTCCTCGCAACGACGAGGGTGGCGCGGCGTCGAGTCACCTCGTGGCGTTTCCATCACGAAAATCGGCGCGCGCATTTCGGGAACCACCCGATGACGCTCTCGACCCTCGGCATCCCCGTCGCGCTAACTTTCCCCCGCTTCGTGAAACACCGTTCGGGCCGGATCGTCCCACCGTCTTGTGTCTCGTGGCTCACCTTAAGCATCGATGTGTGTTGACAGGCGAGAAAGAACACTCCGGCACCGGGGTCAGCTGAATAAGTGGCTGGCAGCAACCCCCTTTCACCCCTATCGACGTACATTCGCCGCCACTGAACCGTCCTTGAAAGCGCAAACGTCAAACGTCCTTCAAACTCCGCGACCGCGAATACGGAAAATTCGTGACACGCGAACCTCTCCCCCCGCCCCCCCTCGTCGATCGATTTTCAACCCCCGACGATGAAAATAATCGTCGAAAAACAAAATGTCGGGGGTTTTTTTTGCACTAATTGAGGGTTGCGAGAGGGTGAAGGGGATGGATTTAGCTACGACGTACAACTTGTGGGATTTTAGTGACGGTTTGTTTATATGTCCATGCGCGAAGCAAATCTCCAACGTTCTTTGGCCGCAACGGCGACAACCCCCTCGCCCGTAGGGTTGCGGCGTTTCGACGCCGACGAACGAACGTTGAACGCGCGGGCGTGCGCGCCTACGACCCCGACCCGACCGCCGATCGATTACCCGGAGTATCTTCACCCCCCCCCCCCCTTCCCTATCCTCGGATCCACCCCACCCCAACCCAACGACGCCGAACGAACGCGGAAACACGCTCGGACTCCTCGGAATGGGAGAGAAAAACGATAGCTCTGGACCGGATGTGGCGTTCGACTGCGTCTTTGGGGGATTATCGTTGACCGGTTGCCGCCTTTACCGAGCTGGATAACGTCGTGCAAATTTTTGGAAACAAGGGACAGAGGGCGATAGGAATTATTATGTTTCATTGAAGCATGATTGAAGCAGAACGTAGCTCGTATTTTTGTATGTTTGTAATTTGCGCAAATATCATGGGAAGCATGCGAAGTTTTTTATTTATAGCATTTGAAGTTCAATAAAAATAGTAAGATACACATTTTTCTTTGCCTCAAACTTGCAGGGCGCTTTAAAAATAAATCTTCGACCCAACAAGCTCGACGATCATTCAATTTTTATTACAAAAATAGTAACCCGCGTCATGCACATAATCCACGTTTGAAAATCCGATCGATCCTCTTCTTCTCCTCGAGATGACGTAGCTGAAGATTTCTCAGACGCATCGCATCCTCTGCCTCGTCGCTGCTCATCTCGTATAAATCCGAAAAAGCGGAAGTAGCCTTTGCATTGGGTTTGGATCTGGACAAAGCCGATTTCCTTCCCAAAACAACCGACGGCAATTTTCCAATTCCCGAAGCGCTCTCATCCATTTGCCTCGTTTGCACACTTTTGCTACGAATCGGACGTTTTACTCGTACATTGATCCCAATATTCTCTTCTTTGTCGTCGACCTGCCGTAAAAATACATTTTTTTTACACCAATCTACCTGTTACATGAAAATAAAAGAATTCTGAAAGCGATGTCCATGACGCCGAGTAAAAAAAAGTTCCAAGTCATAGATATATAGGGTCAAACGAATGACAACAAAAAATCATGAATTGAATCGGCTGGCGCGAGGGCCGATTCAATCGACCCCGTCCGATTTGACGTGAAATGCTGCACATATAATGCTGTACATATGTCACGCATGAACGACGAATATTCGCCGAGTTTGAGAGGTTCTTCCCCGACGAATGCACCCTCGCGGAAGACCGAGTTTCCGGGATCCGACGAATCGGCAAGACTTCCCCAAAACTCAGTAGAGAAAAAGGGCCAAAGAAAAACAAGAACAAAAAAATAAAATTGAAAAAAACAAAATTGTCTGATTTACCTTTGATGCGGGGACCGGATTTTCCACGTCCGTCAAAGGAGGCAGTCGAAGTTTTTCAACACCGGCCCGTCTCGACTCCTGAAAAACAGAGCAAGATGTAAGCAGAACCGAGAGAACCGAGTGGATGTCGTAGAAGTGGAAAAGGTTGTTTGCAACGATAAGAAGGACGAGAGTGGGCGGACAGAGAAATAGAAAGGAAAAAAAAATAGAAAGAGCGAGAGAAATAGAGATGGTAGGGAAAGATTTAGTTGGGTGAACGTGAGAAATCAGTGTGCCAGGCCGGAAACTCGGGGGGCGGTTCCTTTGATCGAGCCTCGGGGATGCGGAAAGACAGTGGCGGAAGTGCTGGGATATTTACGAATCCACCGGGAGTATCTCCAACGTTCTTATATCCACTTCGAAACCCTCACAATCCGTCCTGTATCCAGTGTACGACCCCTTCCTTCCCTTCCATCCTCCTCCCCCGCGCATTACCGAACGACTCAAACTCGCAGAGCAGAGTTCCGCATCGTCGATGGTGACAAACGAATCACGAGATCCGGTATAAAATTCCCGCCACGGACAGGACGCAACCGGTCAATAACCCGGACCAACGGGCGTCACGAGGATCGTTCGCAAAAATTCTCTTTGTCGAAGAAAGGATGAACGGATATATGTATTCGTCGCCAAGGGAGAAGGGGGCGCAATGGCGACGGTAACGATGTGTGTAACCGTCGGAAGCTCCGACGTCGGACGCTTTTAAGAATGTATGACTGCGCGCTACGAAGGAGTTTCACTTTTTGTTCAGAGATATTTTTTTTTCTTTGACAATCGCCGTTGCGAATGGTCAAAGAGAACGAACTTTGTATGTACGACTTCTTGGATGTTCAAACTTTTACGGATAAATACAATTACACAATGAAGGTTCAGCTTTTTAGTATTCTGGGTTGAACGTAATGGTATGATCTTCCTTTTTCTTTGTCATCTCGTGAATTTTGTAGGAAAAAAAAACATTTACGATCAAAGCTTCCTACACCCTAAATTTTCATTATTTCAAATGGGACAAATAAATCGAATATGCCCCCAAACAAAAGGATCATGATTTTATTCCCATCGGTACGATCTTAATTAACAGCTCACGTTCGAGCATCATTCTTAGCCTCGTATATTTGCTTATTACGTCGTTATTCTCATAAGTTACTCGTGGTCAGAGACTCGCCCCTCACGATTCTCCGAGGCTCGTATGGAAACGCAATAACGAAACCAGTGAGAACATCCACATGAGATGGCACGTACGTACACTCCCAATTCCCATTTCTGGACCCGTGTTGCTGCGGCGTGGACCGGTCGCTTTGTACGGTTTAATTGGATTTATGTCCGCTAGGACTCGTGGTACCATACCCGGTCCGGTCTCGGGGGTCAGTTTTACACTGGGTGTGGCACGAACCGTGGCCACGCGTCCGCCTTAAGGCCACAAACCGACCTAAAGATTCATCTAACAGACCTTCGCAACTCCAGCAGCATCATCGCCAACAGTTCCCGACCCCAGTTATCATTACCTCGCTAAATAACCGAGCGTCACTAAGATACAATGAAAATATATCCTACTCAGTACGAAATCACAGAGATCAAGACATAATTTTGCTTTGCGAAGCCTGATATAGATTTATCCCGTCATCGCCACGCCGTTTCGGAAGATTTTTTTTCAGGAGCACCTTAATTCGATTTTCTGACCTGTCGGAACATCGAATGTTTACAAATTCCATCTGCACCCCACAACCGGACGCGACACGAAGAATAACGCATCGGTTTTGATCCTGGTTTACAGGATAAAGAATCACATAATCCGTATTAAAAAACAATTAATAATAGAACTAACACCGGTTTTTATTTTCCACGTTTCTTCGTGCTATTCGCGGTCTCTTGTACCAGACTCACCATTGAATTTTTTCCCTCATTCTCACGCTACTTCCCCCGCACATCGTTTCAACGCAGAGACAAAAGTCACCGTCGACTTGAAAAAAAGAAAAAAAAATTGAAGAAAAAAAAAGTGTTCACGTACCTCTTTCATTTTCTTCGTTTCTCATTTCTACCTTCGTCATTAGGCTCACGACTAATTAGCAAGTAAGTCAAAGCCGCGTGGACGTAGGCCTACCTCGCTCCACTCGAGTTATAGAACCGTCGCGGCAAACTCGGAGAATAAGAGACGTCCGGATATATACATATACACATATAAATATATATTGCGGGTGAACAGAATGAAAAAAAACCTGGGAAGGCTCAAAATAATTTCTATTTATTTTTTTTTCCTAACGACGCGTCGTTTAAGACTCGAACGACGTTAACGACGTCAGCGATCCGAGCAACTGTGATTTTCACGGTCTGGGAAAAACGTAAATGCTCTTAGAACCGCGCGTTAATTATGCTTCGCGACACTCGTAATCACTCAGCGACGGACTACCCACCCCTTTGGCCATTTGTGCACCAGCAAAATTATCGTTAATTATCGCCCCGACGAATTCACGCGATCGAGTACTTCGACAAGACTGTTCTACCACGCGGTTCCGAATTGTTAGAAAAATTGATTTTATCAATAGTATAACGAATAAGGGGAAAAATATATATAAATAATAAAAATAAATATATCCGTAGAAATATCAAGGAATGAGGAAAAAAAAATCCACACCCCTGGAATGAGTATGAAGCAAAAATAAAAATTGTAAAGAAACGTGCCTTTGCAAACTGCTCGTGGCAGTTGAAGTATTATTGGAAAATAGTAATCGAAAAAATAATAATGATAACAATATAAGAAGAAAAAAAATTAAAAATGTTTTGCCGGGCGAGTCAATGACAGCCCTCTTACGATGAAAGTTTCTATTCGTTCTCAACGAGAGTGAAGAAGGTTTCGAATGTGCCGATGGCATCGCGAGAGTGTTGAAACGAAGCGGCGGCGGCGCGAACGCTCTCAACTATGTCTTCGACGTCTTCGACGATTCTCGAGAGTAAGAGCTCTTTTCACGTCTTGCACTTGCCGTTCCCGGTTGTGCTTTGCGGTAACTGTACGATATATATGTATAATGGTTCCACGGGCAACAGACATTTAAAAAAAAAGTTGAGAAAAAAAAGTTTTCGCTCCACGG
The DNA here is from genome assembly GCA_963971145.1 of Sussaba pulchella. Taxonomy (NCBI): domain Eukaryota; kingdom Metazoa; phylum Arthropoda; class Insecta; order Hymenoptera; family Ichneumonidae; genus Sussaba; species Sussaba pulchella. Next base: position 935,581 of record OZ020164.1, read on the forward strand.
TGGCCTCTCGATCGTCTCTTTGATGTTCGAGACTAATTCGAGCAAGGAGTACGAACTTTTTCCTCAGCGCGTTCCGTGACAGCTCTTTTATTTGTTGCCATATCACGCCAACCTATCAAGAATCGCAATACCCAACGATTTGTAACGCAACTTTATACCTCAACAAGATGCATCGAAGCTTATTGAAATATGATTCCATTCGTTATTGATTCGAACTGAAAATCCTTGAAAAATTATTTTCCAGACATTTTTTTCGATAATAATGATAATAAGTTATTTTTATTATTATTGAAAAATTGATGAAAAATAACAAAATTCTATTTTTTCAAAATTTTCTAGCAATAACTTATCATTATTCGATACTATTATTATTATTTTACAAATTCGCAACTCCGGACTATCTCCAATCGTTCAATTAATCTTCATCCACGTCTCTCTAAGAAATATTCGATTAATCAATCAAATTACCTATTCGTCCTACGATCATGAAATCCCTCCCGTCAGCGTTATTCACAGCAAATAAAAATGCGTCGTGGCCGTGTAACCAATACCCATGGACGAGTTCCGAACGAGATACATTCTCGTTCTAAGACCAAAACGACTCCACGAATCGTACAAGGTACAATCGTCGGAACACGGAGCGTATCGATCTTGAAGCTCGAGAAATAAGTGAGGCAACATGGGATGGAGGAAGGGTGAGGAAAGGGGAGGGAAGTTACCGTAGAATCTTGGTTAGACCAGGCAAAGGGGGTTGGAAACGCGAGTATCGAGATAGACGTTCAACCGATGGATTCTTGATGAACGCTTGTTACAGTTAGCCGACTGGTGAACGCAAGGGTTAACACAAACCAAACCCATGCAACCCCTTGCCACCTATCCCCCCCCTCGACGCCCGGTTTCGCACGGTTGTGCCCGGCCAACGGGAGAAACTACGAGAAACCGACAATCCCAATATGCACCGCGTTCAACTGCAGCAGCTCGTCCGCGGCTACCCGCAAATGGAATAATTAAACGCAAGTTGGTCCCGCAGACGCGGGATCTCGCGACTCCGAGTTGTGTCGAATCGTGCACACACACACACAAACACACGCGCGCGCACTTGTTCCATTATCTGCGTATCAGAGGCCAAACGTCTACACACACGCGAAATAAAAATTAAAAAATAGAAAAACATCGCCCGAATTCTGGGTGTCGAAAAGGTAAAGTACTTCGGTATCTTCCAGGTGGAATATGTACATTGTAGGGTTGGATTAAATAATTTTATAATCATTATTATATTATCAAATAATAATGATAAGAAATAAAATAATCAATATATAATGACTAAATATTAAATTATTATTATTATTATTATTGATACGCATTTGATTGAGCAATGTTTGCCTCTCTATCTCTCTCTCTCTCGTGCTCTCTGTTTGGACCAATCAATTTGTCTCGGGGTTTTTGGATCTCTCCAACCGCTACACCACACGTGATGTTGTGCGAGCTTTTATATCGTCACGGGGGAAAGGAGGGACGGGAAGGGGGTTAGGTCACGTGTGACGAGCCCTCTCTTCGGCCTTTTGTACATGATCCTGTAATTGGCAATTAAATGCGTCGACCACCGGGTCTCGTAGCGTGTATTTCGTCGATAGGTACGCCAATTTATTCCCGTACAATCGATTCGCGCGTAACTCGTCAACGAGAGAAAACGAATATTTCCCATGGTTAAACGGACCGGCCGGGCATTCGTCACTCGATGCGGATGCGAAACAACGGGGGAGGAAGATTGCCAACACCCGCGTTAATTTATGCTCTTGATTGCGATAATTGTTGTTGGAAACTATCCGGACCCACGATAATCATGTTCTAATTTTTTTAGGATTTTTGATATCGCGAGATAAATTACTGTCAATTATGATTAAAATTAGTATGATTTATCTATCATATATATCATAGAATCTATAATTTATAATATAATTTTTTTCGTTAAATCTGAAGTCCCTAAATGTTGTCCCAAAGAAAATTTTTATTTATTCCTATAAAATCAAATAAATTGAAATAAATCATTTTTCTTTTGTCACGCGCGATGATACGCGGTTGAAAGGCGTCTTTGGTGTATTATATTCGTTTTACCTTGAGTTTCTGGGCACGAAGGAGAATACGTTGGCGGTTGCGTGAGCTAACCGAGTCACCGTAAGACCTCCGTCGCATCAACCACTCGGCCTGCAACAACAAAACAATCCCCTGAAGCTACAGAAGCTTTGAGAATGAACTTTCCAACTAAACACACTGCGCGCTTTAGCTACCGAGACTCGTAACCTCACAATGCGGAACGCCCGGTCGGCGCGATGCACCGAAAGCGCGATTTATATATATTAGGGTGGTTCTTATTTGGGTCATTTTCGGATTTAAATTTTGCCGGGTTTCCAATCGATTGAATAAAAAAAATAAGACAAGTTTGAAGCATAATTTGACTGTCTTGGTCGAATCCTAATCACCCCCTGTTACGGGGTAAAATTTTCCTATTGGAATACATTGAATTTTTCTCTAAATTCGTCCCACCAATATAATTATCAAAAAATAGAAAAATTGTATGTATTTCAAGCTGGAAAGTTCACCTTGAATCAGCGCATAATAAAATTTGGACTAAAACAGTCAGATTAGACTTAACATTTTCGATGTATTTTTTTAAATCGATCGAGACCTCGGCGCGATAAAAATTCCGAATTGATCCGAATAAAAATCACCCTAAGATATATATAAGAGCGACCCCTCCGGAGGCCTTATTTGCCTCTTTGCCAACAAGTTTCCATCACAACAGCTACGTCTCTTGTATACTACTTCATATCCTTTATCTACCCGTCGGTTACACTCTATTTTGGCTGTCCTGACTTTATTTCGCTAACCTCTGAGAAACTTCTCATGCAACGGCGTTTCTACCGGTTGCTCGAAAAGTTTGCTTAATATGTGTTACGCCCGAATTACATCAGATAATCAAAAAGTAAAAATAGAAAAACTTAGGACTTATATTTACGATGCACGATCAGACAAATATTTTTATCTCAGGATTTAATTTCTCAAAATCTCAAAATTCTATCAAAATTGTAGAAAAAAATAATTCGAAATAAATTAAATCAAGAATAAAAATATTCATAGCAATTTCGAAGAATTTTAATTGAAAATTCTCTTTCAGGTTGAAGCCAAATCGTTGTACAAAGAATACTCGTCAAAATATCGTCAACAAAATTATCAATTCTCTCAAAATAATTGTATTAATCGAAAAAAAAATTAACCCGACGATTAATATCCTAAAAAACATACTTTCCAACATTTTTTCATCCTATTTTAATTGTCTCGGTATTCAAGAAATAATTTAGCCGGTGAAGAAAATGAGGTAGCCGTATTAGCGCAACGTTTGAAAGGAGTTGGGTGTGAAAGCTCGGATGCTGTACGTATGAAAACGTATTAATGCGAGCCGCAGCGTTGGCTCGCGTGCGGTATATTGCTTGAAGCAAACGACTCCCTTATTTTCTCGACAAAATGAGCTTCTCGAGCTCGGCTGGCTATCCCCCTCGGGACCCTCCAGACGCACTCCAGCGTTCGCACGGACGAAATTAATACACAAAATTGGCGTGCTTATATGAGTCTGGTCTCAAAAGCACACCCGGAACCCACGGCAACAGCGATAGCAGCCGCAGCGGCAACGACGGTAACTCGTTGCCGTGGTAACCGTTTTCCATGAGTTATCGCGAGCAATATTAATTCACCGGACTCGTGGCTAGTGCTAACCCCTCCCCCTGCCTGCTCCCCCATGCAGAGTCGCGGTAATTATGGAACATTAAGCCTAATGCACGATTCGCTTTCTCGCTTTCATTCTCTCTCCCTCTCTCTTTCTTTTTTTGTCTCTCCCAGTGGTTGATCCCAGTTCATATCTCGAATAGCACGGAATCGCGAGAGAAGAAGAGAGAAAGAGGGAAAAAGAAATAACGAAAATCGCTAGAGAATCAAATTCCATATAAAAATAAATAAATAATTTAAAACAAAAATTGAAAAAAAATATTTGTAACAATGTTTTAACCCGGAAGAAGAGTAACGAGACCGGACGTGATGTATTTATCCACGACGTTTGCGTGTTAATGCGAGCTAACTCACCTTGGACTCCATCTCGATTCTGTCGGGACCGAGAGATCGATCGGGTTGCGGTACGGTCAGACACTTGTAATCCTCGATGCTGTAAGGCTTGTAAGGGATTCGCTTACGCGGCTCGACCGATCGAACAACGTCGCGGAAGCTTTCGAAGACGTCGCAACGATTCGCCTCGGTGACGACACCGTCGTACGTTTCGTAACGATTCGAAGCCTCGCAGGAACGAGTTTCACGAGGTCTCGGAGATACGAGTTTGGTCGTGCGACGACGATGGCCAACCGCCTTGTCGTTGTCCCTCGAGACCGCGAACGAAGCTTCGTCGTGGACGTGGCCGAGGCATTCGTCCGATCTGTCGTCGCAAATCGACGAAGTCGGACCCTCGGGAGTTTGGATGCAACGACGAGTCGCCACACCTGCGTCGAGTCGAAGGCGTTCAATTTGATCTTTATTTTATTTTTTTTCGACAAATTTATCGTACGCCGTACTTACAAACGCGAAGAGAAAAAATGTTGAAGTATGATATTATTAAATTTATTTATATATAATTAAAATATAATCGTATTTATTATTTAATGATTGATTAAATACGTATATCTATTTAATTTTATTATTAGTATCAAATTGTTATATATATATGCATAGTTATAATTGAAAAATAAAGATTATGATTACTATTATTATATTAAATTTTATATAATTTTGCATATATTTATATATCCAGTTTAATATTATTGTCACTGAAAAAAATGTAATTTTTATTCGAGGCAGCACCTCGACTATATTCGTAGGTTTTATTCAACCCTGAGGCGTTTGCTTGATGCAATTTAAGGGAATGCAATTCGTCCGCAAGCGCGACGGTGAAAAAAAAGAGCACGGTTTCAAGGGACGTATTTTCCAAGAACAAAATTATCCAAATAATCTCTAACCGAATTTTCGCCGGTGAAGCTCCAAATAGGAGACGAACTTTTTTTTCTCCGTGTCTACAACGACGCGTCGTGGTTTGCCGAGCTTTTTGCCGGTTTTCACGGAGCCCCCGATGTCGTCCGGGCCGTTTTTACTCGGCTGTTGAGAAACTCGGTGTCGAAATTCCGGGAGCGACGTCGACGTCGACGAAAACGACGACGATCGTCTCGCGACGTCGAATTTCTTTTGACGGGGGGTTTCCGCACGAAAATCCGGCGTCGCTTCGAGCTTGGGAGCGAGTTTTTTCTCGGACAGACGGGATTTCCCGAATCTCTCGGTGTTACTTGCAATTAACGCATTCCCACGAAATTTCGTTGAATTCACGGACTCGGCTATCGTTCGTTCATTAAATTCGGTATCTGAGATATTCGCAAAAGTATTCAATGATATTTCCAATTACTGTCGAACGGATTATATCACGGTTTTCACGATCCACAGGGCTGCATCGTTCGAATAATTGTCGTCGAAGTATTTTATTAATTAAATTATTGTTTTATTGAGAGAAAAAAAATGTTGAGCATTATTTTTTCAAGATTATTCAAAAGATGAGTCAAAATGTCTTTCTTTTGGGCTTTTAAATTATTTTCAAGGTACCATCATAATAAATAATAATTACAACCATAATAGTAATAAATTCATCCATTATTTATTATTTTTTCAAATTTCATTCACATTTTTATCAATGTTTGTTTTTTTTTTATGCTTTGAGAAATAATAATAAATAATTGATGAATTCAATACTATGATAATTGTTATTATTCCATTGCTCATCCGCAATTTTATTTGGGCAATCGCTCTAACCTCGATCCAATCTACATCACCTTTCCAAACATTATCACAAGTTGTCCGGTGCAGAAAGCACGGGTCACTGACCCCGCGATACTCTTCGAACGCCTCGACGTTGTCGTAGGTCGTCGACGTGCTACGATCTACTTTCGTCAAGTCCGTGAAAACTTTATCGTCCGAGTTCGCACAATCATCCAACGAATCCAACGATAATTGCGACATTGTCGTTGTCTCAGATTTCGTGCAAAAAATTGCAAACGAGACGTATCATTATTTCACAATCTCGTGGAAAATATTAATGAGTCTAGAAATTTAAAAAAAATGTTTAACCCATCGACCGATAGCCAAATGCTCGTGACAGGTTCAATTTAATGCGATTGACCCACTTTACCGAACCGCCATCTTTCCAAGGTCATCCACATAAACTACTGACATACATAATTACATATATATATGACAACCATGCACCGCGGTTGTCACAGCGCTTTTCGTGGAAGACTCTTGAACTAAGATTCTCGACGCAATTTGATATTTTCATTCCCAGATTTGAGGACTTTGGGAGCAAAGTTCTTCGTTTTTTGACGTCCCTGGTTGTTGATCTAGGTTTTGATGACACATTGAGGCGAGTTTAATTATCACAAAGAATGAGTCTCTTCGCGGAAAGCTCGTGGGAAGCTGACGCGGTCGGTGATAAACTCAGCCGGCAATTTTTTCAAACGGTATGTAAACATTTTGAGGTTAGGTCGCATCGCTACCGGCCCACGTGGTTTATTGACCAGTCGATTGTTGTTTATGATGAATGATCAACTATCTTTTTACCCGCCGATCCATCCGGTTAAACCTTAATCCTAGCTTTATTCAATATTTAAAGAGTATTTTATTTTCACAGAAAAAAAAGAATCAAAAGATTAAAAAGAAAAACAAGACGGCTATTGGTTTAACGATATCCCATTCAAAAAATGAGAAACCACGTCGGAACATTCAGTCCGATGATAAAGGCCAAACATTTGTGAGATCTCCAAAGGTAAAAAATAATAAAAAACGATTATTATCGGATTCCGTTGGTAACAAAGGCTCCGAAAAATCAAGTTCGAGGCAATCGAAATCTCGTAACGATGATCAACCTTCCGAAAACGCTACGGCGCCCAATAATCAGGCTAAGAACAAAACCAAAAAGCGAAAGAGATCTCTCTCCAATTCCATGGAAGCTAATCAATCTTCCCCTAAAAAACCAAAAACAAAACTTAACCAAGATGCAAATTCCATAAAATCTGAATTAACAAAATTCATGAAAAAAAATAAAGGCCTCAAAAATACATCCAAAGAAGGATCGCGCAAACAAAATGAAAAATCGTCCTTGTCGAAAAAGAATAAAGCTGTGATAAACAAAAAAACGAACAATACCGCCAAACCAAAAAGAGGAAAATCTACGGAACCAATTTCTCACCCGAAAGAGCAGCTCGCAGATCAGGAAACAAAGTCGCAGCGAAAGAGAAAGAAAAAAAAATTGAAAAAGGTCGCGGAAGTTCTAAAAGCCGCCGGTTGCACAATTGACAGCGATGCGTCGGCCAAAACTGGGATTAAATTTGCGACAGGCGGATTGAATGTGCAAAAATTAGAGAAGCTGTTGAATTTGAAAGGAACGAAAGTAAATGGAAAGAGGAAGGTTGAAAAAGAGCCTGAATCGCTGCGAGATCGAATGATGTCGCAATTGAGAGCTTCGAGATTCAGATATCTCAACGAAACGCTCTACAGCAGCCCGAGTTCGGAATCAAAGGAGTATTTTAAGGAAGATCCGGACGCGTTTGCCGCCTATCACACTGGATACAGGCAGCAGGTCGAGCATTGGCCCGTCAATCCTTTGGACGTTATAATTTCGTCGATTGAAAAAATGTTTGTTCCATTTATGAAAAAAAAAATACTAGAATCTGGACACAAGAGCGAGATAAAATAACGTTTATTGAATTTCTTTTTCTTTTTAAGGTCGAAGGATTACATTATTGCCGACTTTGGATGCGGCGAAGCTCGTCTCGCCGATTCGGTCAGTCAAAAAGTGCATTCTTTCGACTTTGTAGCTGTGAATGAGAAAGTAAAAGCCTGCGATATGGCTCATACGCCATTACTGACCAACGGCGTAAACGTCGTCGTTTTTTGTCTTTCTCTCATGGGAACAAATCTTGCTGACTATCTGGTAGAAGCAAATCGCGTTCTCAAAAAAGAGTAAGTTATCAAAATGAAGGGTTTATTCTATTTAAAATTAAAATAAATCAAATTTTTTCATTTTATTTTCAGTTAAAGCCAATAAATAAAATTTTCAATTTCATTTTTATCTCAACGTATCACGAAATTGCGAAGCACTTAGATAACTCTCTAATCAAATCATAATATTTCAGTGGTATCCTGAAGATAGCCGACGTCGAGAGCAGATTCGAGAACGTCGACGAATTCATAAGCCTATTGGGAAATTATGGATTCGTAAATACGTGGAAAGATTTGTCGCACAATCTATTTTATTTCATGGATTTTAAAAAAGTTTCGGACCTCAGCGGAAAGATCAAGAATCTTCCGGAAATCACGCTGAAACCGTGTCTGTATAAAAAAAGATGAGATCGAAACTGTGGGAGTTAACGAAAAAAAAAAAAAAATCGTAGGACTGTAACCACTCGTTGATTTTACTCGAACAAGAGTAATCAACATTATTGTGGAACTTTGCTGTATGTGCCCGCTTAATCAACACGTTAATCTCAAAACGTGTTGGTCTGAAAGGCACAATTATTTGCGAATGTCTCAACGAACATTGTATAATTTATTTGTATAATTTTGTTTTATATAATTTTACAAGCTATCATGAATGTTCTGAATTTAATAGAAATAAATCTTTACTTCATCGAATTTTCAACTACACTCCTGGCACCAAACCCTAATTCTCCCTTCCTGACGAATTTTAATTTTTACGCGATAAACGATATAGAAATTTAGAAAAATTGATGAATAATGGTAATATATTAATTTAATGATAATATGATCATATCAAATATACATATTATGTTCTTATATATAATTATAGTCATTGATAACAAAAATAATACATCTTTCATACATTGCATATCGAAATATCATCAAATTTTACTCACTGCCGTGGCGACGAATTTTCCCGCCAAAAAAGATTGAAAAATTCATACAAAATGTGCCATTTCTAAGCCTTCGAGGACCTCTGCTGCCTCGTCTCTTAAATTCTCCACCTTCTCCATCAACAATAACTGCAAATCACGTGCAACAAAGTCATGAAAAAAATAACAATTGAACGAACGATCAACAAATACTTATCAAAAAATCAACAATACTCACATTAGCCGCAGCAATGATTTGTTTAATCGTCCTTAGAGGTAAATTTTTAACTTTCATTTCCATATCGTCGGGTCTCGCAACGGCGATCAGTTGCAAAGTTTTGTATCCAGCGTTGAACAATTGTCGCGCACGAACGACCCTTACGGCTGGCAATTCCATCAGAGGTTCCAAATCGGCTGTGCAACAGTATCTCAATTTATTGCTAAAACTGCCCAACAAGTCCGTAAAAGCCCAAAACTCCTGCAACTCCTACAAAACAAAACCAAGATGAGGCATAAACATTTTTTTTCGTTCAAATTCTTGTACTCGCTTTAATTTAATTTAATGATAAATAAATAAATTAAAGAATGTACTTACTTGACAAAAACGGACGACAGAATTAGCGAAAGTTCCCGCTACTGTCAAGAGATTTTGTATCATACCACGATTTACTTGATATTTATCGGCTACGATGTGCAACGGTCGATGTTGCCACAATTCGTATAGAATCAAAGTTAGCCAAAATCTATTGATCACTCTCGGCTCGATGTTCTGAAGAATAATCAATTCAAATCGCGAACTTAGAAAAGCTCATCGTGAAAATAAAAATAAATATTTAAAGTTAAAAAGATAAAATACAAAAAAAAAATGTTTAAATTAAAAATTATAAAAACCTTTGGAATGATTCCATCTCGCAATTTCGCTACCGTAGCTTCGTTAATTCCCAATACTCTTGGCGTCTGCATATGAGACGTAGGCATACTCGTAATCTATCAAAATTATTGATTCTCAGCTTTGTATACAAAAAAAAGCACCATAATAAATTAGATAATAGGAAACGAATCGACTCTAACCACATTGTAGAATACCGATCCAACGGGTTTTAATTGACTCGCTAAATCGTAAGGGGTTACCAAATACATGATATGCAAATCATTTATCAGAACCAAACTTTCTTGCGCAGCCTTCAAATCTTCATGCAAAATATACGCGCATTGCAAATCGATGGATCCTAAAAATAAATAATTTACAGTTGATCATTCATTGCAATTATTGCATTCATTTATTCAATCCATTTAATTCATTCAAGGTCCAGTAAGGCCTCAATTTATCATTCGCGATCAATCAAAAGTCGGAAAAGAAACGTAAAATGTAAAAATACCTTTCATCGCTGCCCTTCCCAAAGGCGACAGTTCCAAAATCGTATTTCCACAAACGGCAATTGTTCTTTTGCCTTTTTTCTTTTTCGGCTCTTCGTTCGTTTGAGTTTGTATGTCAACGGTGATATTCGGATCAAAATCTCCGGTTCGTTTTACCCTCAAAACTCCAGCCTTCAAAAGACTGGTAATCGCTTTGTCGGTAATTGTTTTAACGCAAATATTCAATCGCTTTTCTTGCACGCCGAGCAACGTCGCGCTCATGAGTTTTTGCATTTCCGACCTCGTCGACGCGATCGAGAGCATAACGGAGCTCAAAATTAAATTGTTTATTCCTCGATCCTCCTCCAAATGCAACGTGCTCGAGCAATCGTCCATCGGCGACGACAAAAGCTCATTTACCTGATAAATACAAATCTCACGAAACGTTCTATCGTCTCATCGTCGCGAGAAATTGAAAATTTTAACGATAAAACAAATTTTCAAATACCTTCGGAATTTCGATATTTTTACAAATTAATATACTCTCGCCAATTTCTCCCATTCCCGTTCTTCCAGCTCGTCCGATCATTTGCTTGTATCTGCTCTGATTGAGAAATTGATTTCCCACGTAAGGACTCCTCAGAATTACCTGTTAAATCCATAAATTCACGTAAAACATGATTTTTATAGCTTGTTTAAATTTTGTTGTTTTTTTTTTTTGTGATAATTTTGGACGCACTCGTCTAGCTGGTAGATTAACACCTGCTGCAAGGGTCGACGTGCAGCAAATGACACAAAGAACGCCTTCTCTAAAAGCATCTTCGAGCAGTCTTCTCTCTTCCGACGTTAAACCGGAGTGATGATAAGCAACTCCGAATTTTATGGTCTGTGTCAAAACGGGACACAATTCGCCTTCGGCTTTCAAGGCACTTAACAAATCGTCCTTTTCTTTCGTTTTGTGCTCCATCACTGATCTGATGCAACAATTGGAAGAATTTTAAATAATTGAGTAATAAATAATAATGCTAATATCAGCGATAATAATTAATTGATAATTCTTTTGATTCTACAGTGAAAATGATTAATTCAAATCATCGAATATTATTGGTAATAACTGAAGATAATTCTTTTTTTTTAGTAACACAAGAGAATTTAAACTCACCTAAATAAAACACGTGTGAGTAGTAGAGCTACATTTTCGCAATTCTTTCGACTTGAACAAAAAACGAGACAAGAATCTTTTGGAACTACGTCCATCACCAAACCTCCTATACGATCCGGATCTAATCGATCAGCTGCTTCCGAATACTGTTTCAAGATAAATAATCCAAGAAACTTTTTGGCGGGAAAATTTGACGAACATTTACGTAAACAATAAAAACTTACTCGATAATTAATTTTTTTCTCATCGGTAAACATAGGATCTTCGTTAACATTCAACAACCATATTCTATCATCGCACTTTACGTATTCCTTTATCTCAACGGGTCTGAAATTTTGCGTGTAAAGGTCGGCTTTCAGAAAATTCGCAATTTCGTTCAAATTTCCGATCGTCGCGCTCATACCGACAATATGAAGATTTTCTGATGGAAATAAATTACAATAGTATTTATATCTTCTGGACTCATCATAATTATTTATTAATTTACTCTAAAAAATTAATATTTATGCAATATTTAATTTAATTTTTCCATAGCAAGCAATTAAAACTCAAAGGAGCGAAAAATTACAAATCTTACCCCCCGCAAACATTAATTTCGTCAAGAGTCCTTCCAGAGTCGCTCCTCTCCCACCATTTTCTCCGAGTAAATGCAATTCGTCGACAACGACGGTACCGACTTCGTTCAATCGCTTCAGTTCCATCAAACTGTTAACGAGACCCTGAGCCTTCTCGATCGTACACACGTATATACAATTTTTTCTGCGTCTCTTCACCGGAGGATATGTACCCTTACCCCCGGCGTATTCTTCGACGAGGAACCCTAATTCTAACGCAAATTCCGTCAACGCCTGGACCTGCCATTTTAATTATCGTTCAATCATCATATATGGAATAATTCAATGAAAATTCTAAAAGTCTAGAAAGAAAATAAAAAAATTCGTACTTTTTCCTGCACAATTGCAACAAATGGTAGGACGAATATAACGTTTTTTTTATTGCACATGATTTCCTTCAACATCAATATTTCAGCAACGAGAGTCTTGCCTCCGCTAGTCGGTAAAGCATAAATCAAATTTTTACGATTCTTCACAGCTTTGAGATTCAAACATTCATCCTGCCAGCCTGGAATAGTATTAATTCTTGTTATCTTCGCTTATTTAGTTGGTCCAACTTAGCGGTGTCATTGTTATTATTTTTTTAAATGATAGAATAATTATAATTAATTAATTAATTATTAATCGATATCTTCAATTTAATTTGACCAACCAGAAAATAAGATACCTACTATACAGAGAATTTATATTCTTCGTTTTCTGTATCAAAGTTTTAACTTCATCTGGCAATCCGTAGAACGAGGAGCTCGGATTCGATTTAATCGATTTTTCATTATTGCACAATATTTGTTTCGCTTCACTCTTTGAGGTGTTCGCGGATCGATGCTCTCTCAAAATTACACTAAACTCGTCCTGTTCTTCCAGATTCACAGACAAATCGTCAAAGACAAATTCGTCAGAATCGGAAGACAATTGCCTCAAGGGCTTCTCAACCATTTCTGACTCAGCCTTGTCATTATTAGGATTTTGCAAATGTTTAGCCGTCAGGAACGACTTGTCGAACAAATCTGCTAAATTTTCCAAGGCAGGTCCTGTCATAGCACGATTCAACAGTGTTCGATTGTGCCATTGACTCTCCTCTTCCGCAAAGACGTCAGAGATCGAGTCTTCCTCGTCCTCGACAAATTTTGTATAATCAAAAGATTTTCCCAAATCTTTATTCATCATCTGCGACAAGTCGCAAAAATCTGTTTGGCTGAAATTTTCCAATTCCACGGCTAATTCCTCGATCGTATTTGCCTTGCTAGTAGGAAAACCCATTTTCCTGACGCAACTTTTGTCATTGTCGCAAATGTCAGTTTTCATCGTGCTTAGAATCGAATCGTCCGTGCCCAGCAGCGATTCGAGCAAAGCATTTTCGTACTGATGTGCCACTCGATCAGGAGTGGAAGAGGTTGAACGTTTTGATCGACGAGCAGCGACATGACGGCTCAACATATTTTTGTAAAGTTATGATAATTTTACTCTTCTTTGCAAGTTATTGGTGAGACATGATTTATTAATCTCTGAAACAAGTTTGTTTTTGAGAAAGATATTTATATTCAAATGAAACGTGAACTAAAATTTATAACAAAATCGTAGCTGAATGAAAATTCAAATTTTAAAAAAATTGACATTTTATAAAGTTCATCGAAATTCTTTCTGCAACCTAACCTAGTTTACATGAAAAAAGTACTATTGCCTCTTCAAATGCATAAAAGATGTAGCTCAGAGGCATTCCATCGATAGAAGAGACTTACCAGCATCGAAGACGTCATCACAAATAAATAACGTTCTTGCAAATCGAAGCACATTAATTTATCACAAAATCAGAACCGGTCACAACTTTCCGTTGTTTTCAATGCATTTGAATATTTTGAACATGCTTCCAGCATTACGCAGCGCCCTCATTGAGTGACAAGGCAGGAATGGAAACTATCCTCTAAAGGTCGCTACTATTGAACGACCTAGCGTCATTGACGGAACCATGAGTCGCACTTGATGTCGTATGTCTCTCTTAGATTCCCACAAGTACGACAGAGACAGCTGAATCTTCCCAAAGCGTTGATCTCCGAAACCGTTTATTTCCCGGATCCAAAATGAGAACGATTGACTGCACAATTTTAATACCTAGTCAACCGTTCTCGGTTTCCTTTCGGAAAATGTATAGTTATTGAGGAAAACGCTTTTCAGGTTTTATTACCGACCGAGCACTGACCCATAATCTCAAAATCTCACAAGGCTTTTGTCCACCACTTTTCATATCATGTGTCAGTCAAAGAGTGGAGATAACCATAGATAACAGCATTCCTGTCTTCTATGCTGGTGTCAGTTGGTGTCAGTGTGTGTGCGGCCTCCATGGCGGCGACTCCCCCGATCTGACGTGCTTTATCGACTGACATCATCGCAATCCGGCTGTCAATCGACTTGTCCGACTCCGAAACGACGGAATGTCAATAAAAAAGTTCGAATGAACCGAAACTCAGCGTTGACATATCGAATTGCCGTCTGCAATTCGTGTCAACGAAATTTAATTGTTTTGCAATGAAAATACAAGATAAAAATTCGAACGAGACCCCACAACTGACAGATCGGAATTTTCATGAATGGAAAATTTTTTGAAACATGAGATTGACGGAAATTCAAATGAAAAGTGACACCATGATCGACGATATTGTTGGATTGATTAAGAAAAGTCGTCAGAAGATTATTTCTTCGATAGCAATCGCAGTGTTTAGCATTTATTTGGTTTGCCACTGCGACACAATTCTGTGGTTCTCGTTCTTTGGATTATTGACCGTCTCTTGCTGTTTTCTTGGACCTCTGCTCATTATTTTGATCCATGTCGCTCTGTCGCCCAAACATCAAACCGGAATCGGCACAGCCAAAACGACTGTGGAGATGGACGCCTTTCGGACCATGCTTATGGTATAATAATACATATTGTGTTCTAGATTTATTATTTGGAAGATTATTTTCAATAATAATTATTCCAATTATTATTCTAAAGATCATTTCAAATTTTTTTTCATTGTTTCAGAAAGGATACAAGCCAAAATCATCGAGCTGCGAGAGACCGATTCGATACCCAGTTATTTTTGCGCGTCCCGTAGACGCAGCTCTACAAAACCTTCTGGACTTGGCTTTTAGAGACTTCGTCGGCTATTGGCTGAAGGATTTAGCTTTTCATCCGAATCTCATAATAGCCAACATGAAGCAGGACGTTTGGGGAGCCGTCCAGAGCCTTCACGAACGTCTCTCGCGAGTCGATCATGCCAAACTTGTTGCTTGCAACATGGTCAATAAAATTACTTTTCACTTTGAGAAAATTCGAATAGCTCAGGCAGCTGTGTACGTTCTCATTCATTCGAATCTTTTCCATCCATTTGTGTCATCGTTTGCAAGAGAATAATAATTCTACGATTTTTGTTTCTATTTCTGTCTCGATCTTGATTCACAGTTCCGAGGGAGAAGATCCTGTGTTCATTCTGTCTCCCCATCTTATGTCGGAAACCGGTGAATTGGAATATTTGAGACGAGTCAGCGAACTCTGTATTATGTTTTTTCTGCCAGGAAGTTATTCTCTGTCGCCTGCCAAATTTCTTCTTCGAGAAGTCATCACCTGTAAAAGTAAGCTTGACCTTTACCAATCTTCCTTCTATCAACAAAAAATAACACATAGAATCAATCAAAAATCCTCTCAAAAAAATTAAAAAAATGTTTCAAATAATAATAATCAATTGAATAAAATAAATAAAAAATATAAAATTTAACGTCTCAAATAAATTTGAAAATATAAAATTAAATAAGAAATCTGTCAACCTTCAAGAATTGCTAATTTTCGTTTTCTTTTAAAATCTTGCGTTTCAGTACTGAAACCTGCCATAGATCTCATCACAGATCCCGATTACATAAATCAAAAGATTCTGCTCTACATCGAGCAGCAGCAGCTTGCCGAGGCGATGCATCGAAAAACTTACGAATACGCCGAGTCCTTCGAGGATTTCATTCGCATGATAAAAAGCTCGAAGGACATCGGAGTTCTCAAACACATTCGTTACAACATCGTGACGGAAATAATGCAAGCGACGACGGTGCAAAATGTGAAAAGATCTCAGGGTTTGGATCCCGAGAGCAATACTTTCGGCAAAGCCGATACGACGCAAGCTGGAAAATTAAAAAGATACATAAGCCAATTGACTTATGCCAAAAATACATGCGAGTGCCATATGCAAACCTTAGGATGGGACGGATATCCCATACAGGTCCGAATGTGCTTAAAAAAAAAAATTATCAACGAATTATCGCAATATATTTGATTTAAAAAATTCTTTCTAACGTGAATTTTTTCGTCCAGGAATCCGACATAATCGATCCGACAGCCCCAACGGAGAGTCGAGTGTTGCCGCTGCAAACGATTTTGGACAACATAACCGGGCGTCGATATTTGACGCAATTTTTGGAACAAGTCGCGAGTCAAGGCCTGATCGGTTATTGGGCGGCCGTTCAAGAATTGCGAGCCGCCGAAAGATCTCACTGGCATCAGCTCGGTGCCGAAATTTTTTACACCTACATTAGATCACCCACCGCCGAGATAAAAGTCGACAAGAACGTTCGCAAACGAATGGAAAGCTTTTTGCTCGGTGACAAGGGACCGGACGTGTTTTACGAAGTACAAGAAGACGTCGTCAAAGTATTGGAACAAAAGTATTATCCGTCGTTTATCGTAAGCGAGCAGTACAAAAAAATGCAGGAAGCTCTACTGAGCGAACGAGCCGATGGCAAGTCGAATTCTTTATTTATTTTATGAATTATTTTTCTAACGAGAAAAAAAAATAAAATTTTTTTAAAAAGTTTTTTCAAATTTTTACTGTAGCTTATCCCCTTAAGAAGCCTTTAGTTTCTTTCAATTTGCACCGAAGGCCGAATTACATGTCAATCTAAAATCTCTAAAAAAAAATTCTAAAATCACCAAAATAAAAATCCAAAAATCTTCAAAATCAAATCTCAGTCTTAAAAATCGTGGAAATTAGGTCTAACGGAGGATCGTCAATTGGTGGAAGGTTCGTTATCGGAGCACTCGCCGCTTCTCGTGGGCGAACATTCGAATTACGCTCGCAGCAAGCTCGATCAGCTCCAAGAAAAGCTCAACAACAAGATGCAAGCGCTTCAAGCTCTGAGATCTTCGTTGAAACCCGAAAGCCGGGTTCTGAGCTTTTTGGCCAAAGAAGTCGAGTGGTTGCAGGGTGAGAAACGTCAACTGGAGGCGCATCTGACTCACACGGAAATGTGGGCCGAACATTTGGGACGTTGGCGGGCCGACGTACAAAGCGCCGATACTCCGGACAACGGAGATCCACCGCAATTCATTCTCGTCGTTCACATGGCCGAGGACGATAAAAATGCCGAAAGCATATCAACCGGTTGGGTGGTTTTTCGAAAACTTCCCGAATTTCAAGAATTGCATCGAAAATTGCGTCAATTGTGTTCGAACGTGAAAACCTTGGAATTACCGTCGCAACCGTTGAAATTTTTCGGTAAAACCGACAAAAATTCTCTCGACAAAGCCAAAATGCAGATACAAAAATATTTAAATGTACGTAAAAATTGTAATTTTCCTATGAAATTTTATTTTTATTTATCTTCTCTATTTTATTAGGTCGTGTAATAAATTCCCGCCGTTTTTGTGTTTTATTTCTTCCCGCAATTTTGTGATTTGTTGGCATAAGTATATGCATTTACAAGTTCTTTTATCGGTTCACAAACCCATCGGTTTGTTCTCTAAAATGACCACAACCTGATATTTAATATTTGTCGTACCGAAAAAAAATTACGAAGCATTTTCTTCCCCTCAAGTTCGTGTTGGAGGACGAAAGATTGAACCAGAGCGAAGCTCTTTACGCTTTTTTGAGCCCGAGCTCCGAACATCTCAAGCACACAGCTCCATCACCGAAAAAATCACGTTTTTCATTGTCGACTCTTTTCAAAACGTAAGTCACGTTTGGAAAACGCTCAATCGACTGATTTTATCATACGTTGTAGTCGTATAATATTATTATTCGTTGATGATGTGATTACGACGAAGCTCATAAATTTGGAAAATTGTTTAGAGGATCGAGCGGAAGTGGTGATTCGCGCGAGAAAGACGAGGACGAGGATTATTCGTTGTTGCTCGACGATAACGAGGCTGGTCGTGGGGGGACCGATGCTTATCTTGGGCCAGGAAAGGATGCCATAGCCGAACCCTTGTACGCTCTTTTGGGCGAGGTTTTCGATTTGAGAGGAGTCTTTCGATGGCTCAGACGATCTCTCATCACCTTTGTTCAAATAACTTACGGCCGAACGATAAACAGGTAATCAATTTTAATTTTCTTTATTTTAATTCATTTTTTTTTTTAAACAAGATCATCGTTTTCGTACATTAAAATCAATTATCCCCTTTATGAAAAAATATTTGGAACTCTTTTTCCATCATTTTTCTCTCTGTACTCGTGATAATATGGCTTTGTGACATTGGAATTGTTCTTTTTGTCAAAAAGTACATTTTTATTAATTTAACGATGAAACGGTTCCTCAATGAGTTTTGATGATTAATCAGACAAGTGAGGGACACAGTGGCTTGGGTATTTTCCGAACCCATGTTGCACTACTACATCCAATTGTTCACAAAATCTTGGTGGCCTAACGGTCAAATTGCATCGTCGAATGGGCTTCGAACGGACGAGGAAAAATTGAGAACACGGGGAGAAGCTAGAAGACAATTTTTAAACAATTTGCCGGAAGTCCTGGCGAATCTCGTGGGTGCTCAGAGCGCACAAAGAGGAACCACCAAAGTCTTTGACACTCTGCAAAATGTTAATCTGAACAAACAATTATTTTACGTAAGTAATAATAATTATAAATTAGAAAAATCTATTTTATTAATTTAATTATTGAAATAAATTTATTTCTCTCATTTATTTTTTTTTATTCTATAAAATTATCGATTGATTATTTTATTTCAATATTTTTATTTATTTAATTTTACCTTCGAATCAATTTTTGTGAATTACAATGAAAAATATATGAATATTAAAATTTGACGAATCGTTAAAATTTACAGGATATCTTCGAGGTGCTCATGTACGAAGTATTTCCCGAACTGCGACACTAAATTCGAATCTTTCGATAATCGCTGCGAAAAATAAATCATGTATTATACGAGATAACGATTAATCAAATTCTACGACTTACAGGGAGCACGATTTGCCAATTTTTCTACGACTATCGAAAAAAAAAACGAAAGAGAAAGGAAAAAAAAACATTTTCCTAACAAACGATTGCGGCAAAGTCTCCGATTATTTTTTTATATCACTTGAAACAAAGAGCGCCGCCAGCATCCGAACTTTCGGTATTTGTGTACCTGACCGTAGATCATATCACGGTAATCAGGCTTTTTAACGCCTCCCTATCGACAATATATATTTTTTATTTGTCCTTTTTTTGTTCTCAATTTTTTGTTTTCATCGTAATCGTGACTCTCATATTCAGTATTAATCGATCACGACGGTATCAAGATCGAGGTGATACTATTGCTTAAGTACCACAAATTCGATCAATTTCGCGAGAATTGAAAAAAAAAAATGTCTCAATTAATTATTAATTTTTAATTTGATGGTGCATCAAACTTTTGTACAATTAAGTTTATAGCTGATCAATCCATTTGTGTCCGAGCAAATAGTAGAAAAAAATCGGTGCTATCCGAGAAAAATAAAACCAAAGAAATCCAACAAAAACGAAGATCGTTTAAACGATAGCGCTACGAAGTAATTACGTTGAATATTTTCAAAAAATGTCAACTTCATTTTTCATGCAGGATCCTTCGCTGTCTTGGTTGTAAATTGTTGTAATTTTTTATTTATTTTGCAGCCAAGATCCTTTGAGCGAAAAAATGAAATAAAAAAACAAAATAACTCTGTGTTCGATTTACTCGTAGCAGCTTGACACTCGTGTTTCGTCGTGTTTAAGCGTAATTTATGCTGCGAGAAAATGATGACTGCACGTTTATCGGTAACTCTGTATAATTGTCGAATCATGTAACGATGATAATAATAATATCGATGTATATATTTATTGTCCAAATTATTATTCAACCGAAATTCCACTGCCAAACTTCTCGTAAGGGAATTCCCTCATTTTTCCCGACGTCTACTCAGATGTTTCCCCTTAATTCTGCAAGCGAGGCCAGGAATAAATAATGATCAACACATAGGATACAGAATATTTATTGAAACGTCACGAGGAGGTCGCGTGACGTTTTAATATATTAAACAATATTTTTTTGTCTGTTTTTTTTTTTCATTCTAAAATTACTCGCAAATCCTATACAAATATTACAATATCATAATATTCTTAAATTCTAACCCAATCTTATTAATCGTAATAATATAATTCACGTTTATTTACACATTCATGTTTTAATATTTTATTTATATTTTCCGGTATTTTCCGACGAAACAAAATACGAATCCCGTTAAATTCTAATCGTGATCGTTCGCGACGAGGACGCGCGTTGATTTCCATTGATATAACACACAAACGCTTTCAACATTAATCTCAAAGTTAATTAAGAGATCGCCGAGTTGTTTTTTTTTTTTGCTCGTCGCAATGCGTTGGATCGTATTTGATAACAAGGACGATGTGGAAGGTCCTCGCCAGGGCGAGGTAGACACAGTATAGTTTCGAAAAATCTCAAACGCTCGAGTCATGTGTGATACATCTTCAAATGCCGCTTGTAGTCCTTTTTTTCATCTTCTATCTAGTCCTTTTCACTCTCACGTCATTTATCGAGTTACGACTAACAATTTTTTTCTGTTCGTATTTTTGTTATTTTTTTTTCAAAAAAATGTTTTTTTTATTCATTTTTAGTCGATAATTATTATTTTCTTAGGTGACGTAGTAATTATTTAACCACAGGTAAAATCGAAGTAACGTTAATCGTGAACTTTTTCTCTCGCTCGCTCATTCACACTTCGGTATACATCGAATTATCATTATTATTATTATTATTATTTTTAATTATTATTACACCCATATCCTTGGTAATATCGTTGCAACGCGGACGAATATATTTTTTTTCTTTTTGCTGCATAAATGATGATATTCGCACCGATTATTCTTACGATCTCGCCCACATCAGGAACTTATCCCAAAAAAATCGCCGGCTTGGCGACAACTATATCGTTTTTATCTTTTTTTTTTTCAAATTTTTATTTATTTTCAAAAATGTTTTTTTTTCCTTAAGTCTAACTATCGTGGTATATGTATATTCTGGAGCGAGCGACGCTTGCTCGGTTCACCTGAGCATCGAACTTTGCAAGCTTCGCTACTCGTTTACAACTTTATGGTATCGTACTTTACCCGTCAATCAATTTTGAGTACATTATTTTAATATTTTTTTTCAAATTTATTTTTGCATTTATCGTAATATGTACTTCCGAAAAGTAAACGGTCATGATTATTACATCTATTAAGAGTATTCGGAGTAACACACCGAAGAATTCCATGAGCCGTCCAAAAGTACGGGGCCATAACCGTTCGAATTATCGTTTCCACAAAATATCATCAATAATGACGATAATTAAATAATAGTAAAAACATATGCGATTTGAATAAAAAATAAATAAACGAATAAAAAAATATAACGAACATTGACAGTAACATAATATTGTATACATTATATTATATTAATATTCCTATATAATATGTACATTAATGGATATATTTATTAATTGAGATTTTTATGTAAAAATATGAATCTCGATGATTAAAACCCGAACCAGCGACTGGTTCAAAATTTTCCCTCTACTTGGATTAATTAATTTGTTTACGAGCCCTGTCAAAATTAACAATTACTACGACCTTTGAACGGCTCGCGGCTTATCGATAATCCATTTAATCATCGCGATCGCGAACGAATTAATCAGCTCGCGATCTCGTGGACATTCGAATTTATATAGTTCACACGAAAAAATTAAAATTATCTTTTTTTTTCTTTCTTCTAATTTTCCTATCGCACTGATTCTTCTTGAGCTTCGTACATTTCATTCTGCCATTCGCGACTTCTACAGAAGCACACGATTCGAAGAAAAGAAACAAAACCTATGGCACTTTATCGCAGTGCTACAGTTTTAGACAAATCGTTCGGTTTCGTACCTTTTTAGTTATTTATTATTTTCAAACTTCTTTTTCCGTTTTGCTTTTTTTTATTATCGCGACGATTTACAGCCTCGCGTCTTCCATACATTTTTTTTGCGTCGCCCGACGAATGCTATACGAGATAATTCCATCGCCATTTACAAAATCATCGGATACACGAATAATAAATAAGAAAAATTAAAATACTTTGTCATTAGCGGATCTATTTAATTCTCCACTAAACCTCGCATGTGTGTATGTGTGTTTTTTTTTCAAATTAGTGTTTCCTTCGTTAGCAACTCTACCCTTTTGCCTTAAACCACGTTGCCGCGCTGTTGCTTCCTCCAAATTCTATATTTTTTTACGTTTTAATCATTTTCCTGTTTTCAATTGTTTTTTTGTTTGTTTTCTTACATCTACCGTTCGAAGCTATTATCAAATAGAACGGACGTCGGACCGTCCAAGACCCGCTGGGACAATTTTCAAACTGCGCGACAAACCGGTGCCGCCGAAGAATCTTCGCGCGAGAAAAAATATCGTATAGCTCATAGAAAAAATATACATATGTGTTAAGTTACTTTTTTCTCTTATTCTTCTTTCCTTTTTTTTTCTTCTTCTCTTTTTTTACAAAAATACAGGTAGGGTGGGGGGTAAAGTGTGACGACGTGTGTTTGCTAGCGCGGTAACTCTTACTGATACCGGACTTTGTCGATTAACACTCGTTACTAGGAGCAAAAACAGAGAAAATGATCATTCACAAGCTGGTTTTCACACTTGCATGTGAGATTTTTTTTCCAATCATGAGATTGATTATGGATTTCTAATTGGGCCAGAAAAAAAAATAGGAAAATTAGGTTGGATTAAAATTGAATTGAATTCTGTATCTTCATCGAGTCGAAATTAGGGTGGGGCACGTTTCGTAAGCACATAATAAAAATTGAATGAAATAAAAATAAGAATTCAATTAAATTAAAATCAAATTACATTCTGGACCCCGATCGGGACAGACTTGAGGGGCGGAAAGGAGGGCACTGAGGGGGAAGTAACGTTTCGCAAGCACACATGATTCTCGCCAGGTGCCCGAATTCGTGCGTCAACCGGGTTCGATCGATATCATTCACGTAATTTCGTGTCCTTCCATTTGCGTTATTATTATTATTATCATTATTTTTTAGATTTTTTAACCATTAATATGGTTGATGTGGGTGAGAGACGGCGAGGACTCCCTGGGGGTGATCGACGGTGCCCGACTGCTGCTCGGGGTCGCCGAAGGGGGTATCAGTGATACGACTTCGGGGCTCGAAGTCGGACCGTTATCCTCGTACACTCTCTCCTATAATACAATTAATTATTCAGTTCGTTTATTTTTCATTATTCTCTCTCTCTCACTCTACTTCTCATAATTCTCTCGCTCCCTCTCTCTCTCTTTCTTCTGGTTTCTCGTTTAATCTATTTCATTCTATTTCGCATTACGATTATCATTCATTGGCTTACATTGAAAATCTACCATCGCATCGTTCTCTATTTTTCTTTTATTTATTCTTCTTATTTTTTTGTTAGTCTAGGCGCGATCCTAACGTGCGCTATCATCGCTTTCGCAAGTCGGATGCCCAATCTCGCATTACCCGTAATTTTTTTCTCATTTTTCTTTTCTATTCGTACTTAAATTCTCACGAATATTTTTTTTTTTTACGGGTTCGTCGATACTCGAACAATTCATTATTACAAAGTCTATCGAATTGTATATTGGCACGAAGATTTTTACGTTCGCAATTTTTCGGTGGATCCACTAAATCGTCGATTCTAGACTTCAGACGTCAGGCACATATCTCAAGAAAAATGCATTTTGAAAAAATAATAATAATAACAATTATTCTTTCAATCCCCAAATAATTACAATAATAATAGTAGTAATAACAATAATAATACATTTTGTCCCCTCGCTCCGTCATTGTATTTATTTAATTGAATATCTTCACTTTAGAATATTGTCGCGGTAATCGAATTCTCGTTACTCGTGATTATCCGAAGATCCATCACTTTTTATAGGTTTACAAAAAAGAAAACTCGTCATCGAAAAATATTTTCGAAGAGAAAAAATAACATCGTCAATCCCATTGGAGATTTTCGTCGAGTTTGATGTTTCTAGTCTCCCGTTGAAACATTAAAATCTTAATCTTTAAAGAAAGAACAATTTTTTTTTCAATTAAAAAAAAACAAGATGTATCAATCGTCCTGCGATTTGATATCACGATCGCAGATCGACGGGATTTCACTACGTCGTCTCGGTCTCGTTCATCTGGATAAAATGTAGCGGCAAGTGTTGCAGCTTGATCGGGCATTCGACCTTCGATGAGTTTGATCTCTGTGACGTGTGTGCACGCGCCCAAGTTCCCAACGTTGTTCCGATCAATAATTCAATGGTTTTTCGGTTTTTTTTTGTGCAGGGAATATAGAAAAAAATATAAAATAAATACATACAGGGTAAGATTATTGCAACGGGTCTGTAAATTTATTTTTGTTTCAAACATTTGAAACCAATTTTTTTGATCGAGACTAATCTGCGACAGTGGCGATTTATTTTCCCTAATATCCCTTCATTTTTCTATTTACTTATGTATTACTGAAACTTCAAAAGTCGAACGAATCGAAAGAGAAGAACGAATTATTTTGGTCCACCCACAATCTCATCGTTGCGTCGCAGATTTGTCAGTCGATCGATTCAAAATAACAAAAATTAAAAACACACACATTTCACGAGTTTACCGAAAAAAAAGAAAAAAAAATGCAAAGATCAGAAAATAATAGAAAAACAGAGAACGTCTATATACTTAGATATTTATTCGTTAAATGATTAAACATTAACAAGAGAGAGAACGAATCAAATAATTGAAATACTAACGTACCTGTGAACTGTCGTATTTCAGTCGTTTCCATATGAAAGATTTTTTTTCCTGCTGAGGGTTGATCGGTCCACCGTCCGCGCTCGACGCGTTGTAATTCGGGTTTGAGAATGTTCGAACGTTTTGCCGATTTGCGTACTGCATGTATTTTTCTTGCTTCGTTCTGCGTGGATACACAAGATAAATTATTCCGCCTATAATGGCAACGGTGAATATGACCATGAGAGCGACGGTCGTCATCACGGTTTTCAGGCTGTAAGTATTTTTGTTGTTTCGATAATTTTTGAATTTGTCATCGCCGTCGCGATTATTTATCTTCGTGACCAATTCCGGAGTCTTTGGCTCGTCGTCGTCGAGCTCCGCGTTTGGATCGTTCTCGCTTCCCGGTTTTTTCAACGGAATTTGTTTCTTTGGTACTGTAAAACAAATAATTATATATCAATAATATATTAATTAATTACAAATCAATAATCATCGATTATCAATCAATACTTGTTATTAATTATTATATGAATATATAAGTGATATTATTTTACATTGAAATTGGTCAAATTATACGTAAAAAAATAATTATTTTATTGAAGGAGAGAAAAATTTGAGGATGACAAACCTGTGGAACAATTCGGATCTTCCTTGTCAGGACATGCGCACTTGTAGCTCTTGCGAGCGAACAGACAAAGATGTGTGCAACCACCGTTTTCAATCGCGCAGGGATTCCATCCGGTTTGCCGATCGGCGGAAATACTTTTGAGATCGGTCATGAAACCCAACAATGTGCGAATCAATACGCGATTTTCGCCGGTCGCCTTGTCGGCACGTTGAACCATTTCTTGCTTCCAGTTTGCCCAATAAATATGCTCGCCGTACTGGAATATAACATTTTTTATTCAGCGACGAGATTTTTCCGGTGAGATTCAGTCAGGATTTATTCATTTATTTATTTTTTTAAAGTAAAATAAAAACATTTCGCGGACCTGAGTGAGACCGAAAGGATCGATGTAACCACTGACAAGAGTCACCCTGTAACGTCCGTGAAGATCGGACGTTTCGATTCTGTCCTTCAGCGAATCGGCCCAGAAGAGTTTTTTATTTTCGTAATCGATCGACAATCCGTTGGGAAAAGCGAGATTAGTCGATACGATGTTTTTGCGCGACGAACCATCGAGCAAAGCTCTCTGAATCTTCGCGTGATCGCCCCATTCGGTCCAAAAAACGTATCCCAATCGCGGAAACAGAGCCAACGATCTTGGATCTTCGAGATTGTTGACGATTATTTTTTGGCTCGTACCATCGATTCGCGCAACGGCCACGACTTTGTGCTTCATGTCGGTCCAATAAAGATTGTCGGCTATCCAATCGACCGCCACGCTGAAAGGCGAGATGCTCTCCGAACCCGCAATTATAGTCTTCGCGTCGCTGTAATTCTGCATATTTACGGATCTGAAAATTATAAAAAACAAATTGTTGAAAAAATATAGAGAAATATTTTTCTCATTGAAATCGAAATTGAATTAAATTAAAATGAATCAGAAAATTGTAATATTAATATTTATAACTAATTAAATATTTAAATCATTAGTTAATAATTCCACTTATTAAACTATTGTTGAACAATATTAATATTCCATGGAATTTGAATTTTTCCATATTAATTTAATTTTAATTCGATTAATACGAAATTGTATTATCGATAAATAAATAAATGAATAACATTAGTTACGCTACCTGATCATAAAACCTTTGGCTCGTAAATTTGTGTCCGTGTAGAGTATTTGTCCACTGGCCCAATGATAATCTACGGACAGAGCCCTGTGAACGTCGGGCACGGGTAGAGCGACTTCCCACATTTCCGGTGTGTCGAAAGACATTCTCGCGAGGCTCTTTCGAGCGGCGAACAGCAAAAAATTTGACGGCGCCGTGTGACAAGTTTTTTTGTCGTTCTTCAACAATATTCCCGTGGGACAAGCGCACGAGTATCCTGTAGGATTTCTTAGACACAGATGAGAACATCCGCCGTTGTCGTTCTGGCACGCGTCATCGACGACATGCATATCGAGCCACTGTTGACAATAAATAAATGTATAAACAAATCAATAAATAAGTGATTGAGTAAATCAATAATTGAATAAATCAATGATTGAATAAATCATTGATCGAACAAATCAATGATTTAATAAATTATTGATTGAATAAATCAACGATTCAATGAATCAATAAGTATTGTCGCCTCGACCAAATAGCTCATCCACTTACGCTTATCGCACGTATGTCCATTACGCCGTCTAGCGTGTTAACAATGACTTTGACGTCATTCCCTGAAGTCTTGTCGGCTTGAACGATGCCCCGGGAGGTCCAATCGCTCCAATACAAATATTCCCCCATCACGGCTATCCCGTAGGGATATTGAACGTTTTTAACGACGACTTTGCGATCGTTACCATCGAGATCCGACGATTCGATGACTTTTCTCTTCGCATCCGTCCAATAGAGTCTGTCCTCGACGTAATCAATGGCAAGCCCGTTCGGCCAAACAAGATCGTCAGCGACGATCGTCGTTCTCTCATCCCCGTCCATATTGGCTCTCTCGATTCTAGCATTTAGACCCCAATCGGACCAGAACATCAAACCTCGAGCGTAATGAAGGACGATTGCTCTGGGACTGTCCAAACCCGACCAAACGAGAACTTTGCGATTGTTTCCATTCAATTCCGACACTTCGATGCTGTTCAAACCGGCATCCGTCCAATAGAGCTTGCGTCCGATCGAATCGACGACCAAACTGTCGACGGTGTCAATTCCAGTGTCAACAATCGTCTGGATTCGACTTCCGTCGAAGGAGGTTTTTTTTATCACATCCTCGCCGGGATCGGTCCAATAAATATCGGCGGTTCGACGATTTACATCGACGCCACTAGCGTTTCTCAGGTACGGTATCGGTAGAGCAACGTCGACGCGATAATTCACGTCCAACGATAATATTCTTATGTCGATACGATGGGCCAAAACGAGAAATTTGCTCGGCATGTCGGGACAAGTCCTACCGTCGGGCTGAAATTATTATTCGAGCGATAAAAAGAATATTTATATGTATATTTAACGATTATTTCATATAATATGTAAAAAATATATTTAGAAATAAATTGTTACTTATAATAACAGCCAAAAATATAAATGGATACATTCTCTATACATATAGAATTTGTCCATATATTTATATATAATATCCCATATTATATATAAAAAATATAGAGAAATATAATATGTATAGAAAATTTATTAATATTTTTCAACCATTATTGAAATAGTATATAATTCTTATAATCTATACATTTTTTTTCCATCACATTGTCCAGTTCAACCACTCTCAGAAAAAATAAAAATTTGTTCTTACACTAATGACGAGTCCCGTGGGACAAGCGCACTTGAAACGACGCGGAGCCCTAGAGATCAGGCACAAGTGCGAGCAGTTTCCGTTGTTGCGATTGCAAGGGCTGCCAGTCGTTCGGCGATTACGATGAAAAGCTCTAACGTCCATCAGGCCTTTGATGGCTGATCTGACGACGGTTACGTTGCCACCGGTGTCCTTGTCAGCCCGATGAATACTCTGGGTGTCCCAATCGGTCCAATAAATCTTGTTCTTGTGAATTACTAACCCAAACGGATGTGGCAATTTTGCTTCTGCAAGGAAATCATCGTCAAACGATTAATCAAGACTCATTGAAAGCTCCGGATTTTTTCTTTTTCTTTGCAATAATAATAAGAAGTTGTATGTGAATTGTTCAAGGAGCTTACCGACGAGAACCGTTCGATCTTTTCCATCTAAATCTGAGTGTTCGATGCTCTTTGTACCACCGTCGGCCCAATAAAGACGTTTCTTGTCGAAGTCAATAGCCAAGCCGTTGGGCCAAGTTAGATTAGCACTTATGAGGACTTTTCTCTCACTGCCGTCCATCAATGCTCGTTCGATCTTCGCTTGCTTGCCCCAATCGCTCCAGTACATGTAACCAGCTGCAAGAAACGAAACGTATTCGAAAGTCCAATAACGCATCTTCGTCGAAACGTGGTTTTTTAAAAACATTTTTACGGGCCCTAAAACGCTTCTTCAATTCGATCATGAAAAAATTGAATAAATCCACAAAGCAATCAATCAATAAATCAAAGACCCACCTATCGGATCAACGACAATGTCCCTAGGCTTATCGAGATCCTCGTGAACCAACAGAGCCCTCATGGTGCCATCCAAATTCGAGCACTCGATTCTGTTCGTTCCAGCATCCGTCCAATACAATTTCTTCGTTATCCAATCCATGGCAAGCCCAGCAGGCGATTCCAAATTGTGATTTATAATAACGGTCTGATTCGTGCCGTTAAGATGTGCGCGACTTATCGAATCCGTTTCAACGTCCGTCCAATAAATTGTATCCTCGTTCGAGTCCCAAGTCAAGGCAACCGCGCTTTGAATGTGATCCACGGGAATTACGGTGTCGAACGCACGTGTCGCCTGATCAATCGGTATCATTCGAAGATCACGTTTTCTCGCGAATATCAAAAGATTGTCAGCCGTCGTTGCACAATTTTTGCCGTCTCTCTTGATCTTGAGACCGACCGGGCATACGCAACTGTAACCGGCGCTGTTCGGCAGACACATGTGGGAACATTTTCCATTGTTGTCACCGCAATGATTGGGATAATCGGGCTGACGTTGGGGATGATAACTGTGCAGATCCATTGGAAAGTGGAGACCTAAACCGATTTATCCAAATAACACAACAATAACGGACAATTGGAAGTTCGTTGACGGAAAATGTATTAAAATGTTCAATTCAATTGTAAATGAGAGAAAATTACCGGAATGAATGGTCTTGAATAGCCGTCCATTTGCTTTGTTGGCCGACGATATGCTCTGAAAGTGCCAGTCCGTCCAATACATAACATCCTCGAATACGGTTATCGCGAACGGGTGATACAAGCCCTTGCTGAGTATCTTTTTCCTCCCCGTGCCGTCGAGATGAGCGGATTCGATGGAAGCTGGTTTCGCGTCGGTCCAAAATATTCTGTCGGTCGTGTAATCGATGGTCAAACCGTTGGGCCACCTTATCGATTCAGTTATCAGAGCCGTTCTTCCCGTGCCGTCCATGTCAGCGCGTTCGACCTTCGGATTCGGACCTGTCGTTGTCAATTATTTTTCATTGATTGAATTATCAAATTATTTTTTTATCCAATTTTATTAAAGAATAGTTTTTGTATCATTTTTTCATTGTTATTATTATTATTGTTATGATCATTGAGTTACCCCAATCCGTCCAGAAGACCCAACCGTAGTGAGGATGAACAGCGATGGCTCTCGGCTTTCCAAGATCGCTGGAAATCAAAACGTGACGTACTTTGGAATCCAGAGTTATGACCTCGATTCTACGGGTTCCAGCGTCGGTCCAGAACAAAAGATCGTGAATCCAATCGATGGCAACGCCACCGGGAGTGTCGAGTCCCCAACGTAACACGTCCTCGGGATCCGACCCGTTTATGTAGACCTTTCTTATCACGTCCATCGCCACGTCCGTCCAATAAATCGTTCCACGGTTGTAATGATAATCCAGAGCTATGGCGTTGTGAAGACCCTTGAGTATCGGAGTGTGCTTGGACTGCTTGAGGGGTCCCAGAGTCATCTAATTGGGAATTTGAAAAAATAAATTAATAAATCAATGATTGAATGAGTCAATGATTAAATAAATCAATTAATCAATAAATTAATGATGGAATAAATCAACTATGCGAGCTTCAAATGAATTTTTTCGTATCTGCAAAGTTAGAGAAATATTAGTTTTCTCTATTAACCTTTCTGATATCAACGCGATTGGTAAATAGAAGCATGAGATTGGCTCCGATGGCTTTGCAGGTTCTCGAATCCGGTCGCAATACGTAACCCCTCATGCAGCCACAAGCGAACGAACCGAGAGTGTTGTTGCACAGCTGACTGCAAACCGGATCTTTTTCGAATTCGCACTCGTTTATGTCGTTGCAAGTCGCGTTGTCGGGACCAAGAATGAAACCGAATTCGCACGCACAAGCTTTTTGGTTACTCGCCGTTAGGATGCACTTTTGGGTGCATCGGTCGGTGGCCGTGCATTCGCGCTTCTTCGGACAATCCACTTCGTCTGCGAATCATCGAAATCAGTGTTTTTCGGATGTTTCTAATTCATTGGAATATTTCTTTCTTTGCCTTCCACATAACAAAAAAATATAATATAATATTATTGTAAATTGTAGAAAATAAATAAAAAAATAATTGTATAATGTTATATTATAATAATAATTGTATAATATTATGATTCGGCACAATGATATATTATTATTATATTAAAACGATATTATTACTAATTTTTACATTCTTGTGTAACGAGGAAAAAAAATTATTATATTATTTATATCGACGAGAGTATTTTTTTTTTCAATTATTTTTTTTTATATTACCGTCTTGTTCCGGACAATCGGGCAAACCGTCGCAAACGTGTTTCTTGCTGATGCAATAAGGATGAAAATGATGAACCGTGGGGTGGGAAGGATCTGCGACGGATGTCGTCTCATTGATTGCCGGAGGCGATTTGCAGAGGTATTGCGTGACGTCGCACGTCAATGCGCAGTGTTCCTCGTCATCGCCGTTGGGACAGTCTAGTACCCCATCGCATACCCACGAACGCTAATTTTTGCCGAACAAATCCAAAATAAAATGAACAAGTCAACGAAATTTTGAAAAAATAATTCTCTAAAATATTCACCAATCACGTGGGAATAGTAGTGTTTTTATTTATTCAATGATTTTTTAGCGATGTAATGAAATGTAATTAGTTTGAAGAAATTTAGTTTGAGTACAAACCGAAACGCAAGGTCCGGATTCGCAAAGAAACTCTTCGGTCGGTGAGCACGGTTTTGGGGTGACGAATTCACAGGGTTGGGTTTCATCATCGCCGTTAGGACAATCCTTTTTACCGTCGCACATTTTGCTATCGCTTATGCAGTCTCCATTGACACATCTGTGTTGCAAGATTATTAAAATAATAATAATAATAATATGTGAAATTTTACGAAGTAAGTAAATTACGAAATAAATAAACCTGTAATGATTGGCGGGACACGATTCAACGGTGTTTGGACAATTTTCCTCATCGCTTGCGTCCCCGCAATCGTCGTCGCCGTCGCACTGATACTCCTTCTTGATGCAACGGGGGGTCGTGCACTCGAAATAATTTTCTCCGCAATGAACCTCCTGAAATATTTCTGCAAATACGCGATATTCGTTAAATCAAACCTTCTCGGCTCAACTAATTTTTAACGAATTTATGACGATCATTTTTTGTATTTTATTTTTTTTTGCGTACGTTTTGATTATTATTTTTGTGATTATGCAACTCACGGCATTTGGCTTCGTCGCTGCCGTCGCGACAGTCATAGTCGCCGTCGCATCTGTAATCGTTGAGAATGCAGGTGCCATCGGGACATGTGAATTCCTCTTCCTTGCATTTTCTGTCAATCACACGAAATTCAATTCTCGTATTTTTTATCGTAATTTTGATTCGAATTTTTCTCAGAGCAATTTTTTATTATAAAAATAAATTGAAAAATTATTTGAAATTTTCTTTTATTGACAGAGCTCCGCCTCTCTTTTCCAATTGTTGCGTCGAAGGGTACGTCTGACATCCAGCCGTGATTATAATTACGCGGTAGACAATAAGTTCGACGTACATCAGTTATGAGAACTAGCTCGTTGAATGAGAGTCACTCGGGGTGTCTGGCAATCAGGACGGACGCTACCCGTCGACGAACTTATTGTTCTATTCACAACGAAACCAGGAGGACCCGTTGGGAAGTCTGTTATCTCACAGAACCCATACTGCGCCCCATCCCCTGCCTGATCTCTCGTTGTACACGACAGAATGCACTATTATACCAAACACACGCACCAACACATCCATACATGCATATTATATATAGGTTTGTGTGTATACAAAAGAAGTGACGTGATTGACTTGCCGCATGACTCATCAACGTCCACCCAATCTGGGGAGAATATTTCTTTCATGGGACAATCCACCAAAATGGAATTGTCTGAAATATTAAACTTCAGGGGATGAAAAGGGGTGCAAAATGTTATTTCTCTGAATTCTATATGTATATTGATTTTTTTACTATCAGTATCACACAAATACAAAAAAGTATTGGAAAAATTTCATTAACGTACTATTTAAATTATTATTCGTGTAATCTCGTTCTTCGGGAACCTAATTTCGGTAAACGGGCCACCGTATCTTTCTATAAGATCGTTTCGTTCAGAAGTTCTTCCCCCCCCCCCTGTCCCTCCACCCCATGAACCACGGCCGTCGACGTAGCCTCCGGGCTGACATGCAGCGTGTACGCACCCTTACGCATCCCTTCTTTCTTTATTTCTCCCGTTTTTCCCCAAGCGATTTTCTCTCGCGACCTCGGCCAACGTCGTCGTCCCATAAACGACCGTGAACCGTTGCACACACGCCATCACGCACCAGTGGACCACGTCGTGGACCCTCGTCGACCCCTCGGAAATATTCCATGAAAATGACATTGCAGGGTTCTCGCAAGTCGCACACACGTGGCAAATGAGGAATGAAAAATGACATTGGAGATCCCTTCGGCAACATCAAAGAGCTTTCGAAAGCTCTCGTCGTTGGCATAAAATTCAAACTGCAACGTTCGAAATTCAAGCTTAACCAGAACGACGTTTTTTCATCCCTAATTTTTTTTTTCATCCCTGAACCCAGTATTTTATTAATGCAAATCCGTGGCTGTTTCAATTGCGAGATGAAATAATTACTTTCATTCATGTTTGAAATTCTTTTGCACGTGTGAAATAATTTACAGACGGAAATAAATACGCCACACCCCACAACATTTTATTAGATAAAATGTTGCTGCAATAATAATTGGGGGGATATAAATTTATTAAATATTCTTTTTTACCGTGAATATTGTTGCAGCAATATCATACAACAAATTATTAACGCGTATCAATATATCCCTCAATGCAATTATTCAAAAAGACAATAAATTCAATATAATACAAGTACATATTATTATTTTACATTAAATTATTTTATTATTTACGTAAATAATTTTATATTTTATGTAAAGAAAATTTTATAAAATTATCCCAAAGTAATTTTATATATATGGGTATATCGAGCAAAAATAATGTAGGACGTAGAGTAAGCCAGAAACGACGTGGATGTCGGTGGTTTACGTGCATATCATATATATATATACAGCATCGACTGGACCGCCCGACCTACAGCATCCAGGTGGTCGATACCACGCGCCACCAACGCGCAACCATCATCGTTGCCAAGCAACCCACCTCCACGCCCCGGATGAGCAGAGCCAGAGCTACGATCCGTGCTCTCCTCTCAAACAACTACCCCCCGGGCTCGCCCACCCTGTCCGCGGGCGTTCGGGCGCGGGAGGAGGGGCTGATACCAAGTTTTCCTCCACCTGCCCACGATCCCCTTACCTCGCGCTCGTGTGGAAAATTCATTCTCCGAAAAAGCCTCCTCCGATTCCCCGTGATTTCTCGTGCCCCCCTTAACCGCTCTCGTACTACGTTCTCCGCGATCAAAGTAATCCACAACCCTCGAGGACGAATTTTAGATATGAAAATCCTGGCTGTGTTCGATGGCTCCAATTTTAATAATTGTACAAATTATATTCGTCGAATTATTTTTATTATTTAATAATTATTTTTTCGATTATTTTAGATTATATCCTTTTATTTTCTGAGAGGTAGAATTTGGAATGAAAATTCATATTTTAGTTTGTCAAATTAAACGCGCGAATTGAAAAATGATGAGAGTTTTTTATACTAACTTCAACATTTATTATAGAAAAGACCAATAAATATAATAATGTAAAAACGATAAAAATAATAAAACGGTAAACGTAGGGATCTAAAATAATATAAATAATAAAATAAGACAATCCAAAAAAGAAGAAAAAACTTTCCACGAAGATGAGAAAAATAATAGTACAAAAAATAATAATTTTTCAAATAATAACATTTTTTTAAAAAAGAAACCTGTATGGCACGTTAAAAACCGACGACTCCGGATTAAACTACAACTATTTTCATTCGATCTCAATGCTCAACTTAAAATTTGTATACTCCGTATGCGGCACACCGTGCGTGTCGCTATAACGATGAAACGCGTGGGCGAGCAGATCTGCCCGCGTGGGCAGACGAGACGACGTCGTCGAAAATATAAACCTGCTGTACCTTCGGTTAGCCTTGGAAAACCCGGACTGAGGGATGAAGACGATACATCCCACCACCGCGTTTGTGCGCTTCACAACCACCTCACCCGAGCTCTTCGCCAACCACGTGTGATAAAATTGTCGTCATATCTGCTTTCAGACTCAATGACGACTAACAAAGCTACGTTGCCTCGTGATATGTCTATCTCAATTTTTTTCTCGTCTTTTCAACCGTCAACGGTGACACGGACTCACCCGTGAACCGACCGTGGGTGCACTGTTTTGGTTGTGAATGCGATAAAAATCTCACTCACTTTTTATCGGCGCAATCCTCCTCGTCCGAGTAATCCATGCAATCGTTGTCACCGTCGCAGAGCCATCCTTGCTGCACGCACAAACCGTTCTTGCACCGGAACTGATGCTCGTCCGTGCAATTCATTCGATAACCTGCAGACATTTTTTTTCATATCGTTATGTCAGAATCATGCCACAAATAATTGAAACAATTTCCGTAAAAATTAATGTATAAAATAAATATGAACTAAATGATCGAATTGGTTGCATGAGAAGAAATAGATATTAATCAATACAGGTTTATTTTCTAGTCTGAATATTCAAGTTAAATAGATTGCATTTGTTTAAATAACAATAATTTCTCGTCGACTGACCGCAAGTAGCCTCGTCCGAATTATCACCGCAGTCGTCATCGCCGTCGCAGATCCAAAAATCGAAGATGCAATAACCGGATGTCGGACATCGACGATTACGCTCGGCGTTGCAGCTTTCGTTTATTCTTCTCTCTTCCATCACTTCCTCGCAGTTTATCTCATCCTCGCCATTGACGCAATCCATCTGTTCGACGATAATTCGAACGGCAAACAATTCTTTGTTTCAAAATTTGTAAATTACAAAAAAATTATAATTCGTAAATTAAATGATTATTACAATTTATGAACTTACAAAATTATAATTTTGTTTCAATTCAAAGGAAAAAAAATCCCAAAAATAGCATCAGTCTACGACAAAAAAAATCAATTGGGGGGAGGGGGGGTGGAATTATCGGTAAAACGTGTACCGTTCCGTCGCAACGTTGCTTCATGTTGACACAGTTGCACGATCCAGAGCAAAGAAATTGATCCCCGTCGCAAATCCAGCCGCACGGAGCCGCGGCTTCGGTGAGATCGCCCTCGTCCTCGAGTTCCTGAATGAGGGTCTTTTGATCGGGACCGAATCGTTCGGAATCGGCCTCGCCGATAGATCCGATACCGTGACCACGTTCCAAACCGTTGTTTATTCTCGAACGATCGGGAATGACGTGACCCTCGCCGTACACTGTCGCGACAATCGAATAATCGCGGATAAAACGATGTTAATTAATGTGAAACCTTTGGATAATGTTACGTTATCAAAACGTTGTTAATGTTAACACGTTAACGTTATTAAAACAACAACAACAAAAACGTAAATAAAAAATGAATTAAAAATTCAAATTTCGATATACCTCCCCCAGCCGAAAATCCACCGTAGACGCCGGTCCTTCCGCGATTAGCCGGAATAACACCCCCACGTCCACCTCCGGGTCTACCGTGACCGTAAATACCACCGTTGGAAATTGGCAAACGCATCCCATTGACAGGCGCCCCGTTTCTGTAACTCGGCACGTCACCGGGCTGCTGATCATCGTGATCAGACGTTTGTCCGGGTATTCTCGGAAATATTCCCGGCGTAAGATGATACTGATTGCGTGGCATTTGACCGTTACGACGATTCCAAGCGTCGTTAACGTCGTAACCAACCCCCTCAGACTCGTGAGGATATTCTGGATAAAATCAAATTAATCATAACTCAATTTCGTGGGCGATATAATTTTTCTGAGGGGAGAAAAGATAATTTCTCGCGAAAAAGACGCTTCAACCCTCGCTCCCGTCCTTGGCGCTGTCCACGAGGTTGGATGGCGTACCTTCGTGATGTTCGGGTAGGTCCTCGGCTCCCAAGGATTTTTCGTCGTGTTTCATGTCGTTCTTCGTGTCGTGACCGTCCTTGCCTCGATGAGCCGGCATCGTCGTCGTCCCCACGATAATCGGACCACTTCCGGTCTGACGGAGACTTCCGCTGCCGTACATCTGTCTGGCTGCGCCGCGATTCGTCGGCAGGATCGTCGACGTCTCCACGCCGAGTGCGATCCCTGGAGAACGATTCGTGATGGTTCGTGTGAGAGAGATTGATTTTTTTTCCAGGGGGATCTTAGATTAATGTAATTAAATAATCAATTTATTATTATTATTTTTTTAATTCTTTCACTGGTGATTTTAGATAGCTGTATTAATCAATTACAAACATATTTCGATCGAAATTCAATTTATCAATAACTAAATAATGATTGTCGATGACTATTCGTATTATTTACTATTATTAATCAATTAAATTATTCATAGATTTCTTTGTTTCTAATTCTCAAATGTTTTTCCGAAAATTGTAGTATATCCCTTTCCCGTAAACAAATTATAGTCGTCAAAGACTCCATCCATAATATCTTTGGTGCAATAATTCGTTTTATCGGTGACAATATTTTTATCGCGTGTATAAGAAATGTTCAACCGACTATTATGTCCATATATATATCCATACAAGTACTGTGTAACGAAACCGCCCCCGCGTCATGCACGTAACTGGTGTGAAGGGGTAGTTACGAACCCTTGCCTCTTTCACGCACATAATACATGGAATCGCGTGTTTCTGACATTTTGCTCGTACATATATATGTCAACGTGTCATGTACGAGCATTTATCAGTTGCACACGCGATTTTCTTGCACGACGACTTCCCGACTCGTGATAACGATGATAAGACCCTTGTAGCACGACGCAGAAAATCCACGATGGTTTATTATCACCCACGTTACAAATAACGATCAGAGATACCTAAATATAGTTTCGACCCAGCGGCTCCATTCACGTATTCTTCGCGTTCACGAATGCGCACATGCCATTCGTAGTGGATGGAGGACAAGGCGAGAAACGTTGTCACGTGGGCAATTTATTCGTATCGAATGAAATCTGAATCGAGTCTTAGCGCTTTTGTGGTGCAACGACGAGTATTGATTTATCAATAAGATTTAATATTATTATCTGAAATTCTAAGAGAAAATTCTGAAATATTATCAACGTAAAATTTATTTATTTTTCCATCCGAAGATTTTTCAAAATTTAATTTTCGGTACAATTTTCCTGTAGAAAGGATGAAAATGATATAGTAAGTATATCACATATAATCTTTCCAAAATTCATTGAATTTTCTATCCAAAGCAATCTCGATAAAATATTTCTCTTAATTCACCAATCCCAAAAAATGGTACATAAAAAAGAAAAAAATAAATATCATCCCTAGCGAGAACTAATGCAGGCCATCAATGGAATAACTTGAATCTCTCGATAACTGAAAAGTATATAAAGTCAATTATCGTGAAAATCAATTTGTCTGCCACGGCAAGGAAGGGTCATAGGGGGATGTGATAAAAAATTTAAATCGATGACTGCTGAGTGCCAAATGTAAAATGGATTTAGGGAAAGAGATTCAAGGGATTCATCCCGCGGTCACCGGTCCATGAATGACCCGAGACAGTGCGGGGGCGTAAAGGGCTTTCATTCACTGTATGGCAACGCCTGCGCCTCACGGCCAATCGATATACGTCGTAGCACCCCCGCCCTTCCATCTCGGCCCCTTCGAGGGGCCGGGAACGAAACAGAGTGAACGAAAAATCGTGAGAAAGCACGAAAAGCTTTTGGAAAGTAATAAACGTGGAGAAGGTCGGTTTACGTGAGTGCGGCGCTGTAGAACAGCCCTCCATCGAGGGATGTTGCCGTGTCAGCATGTGTGTGTGTGTGTGCGTTTTGGACGAAGAAACTTCGTTATCCGAGATTGCCCGGAAGACATGAAGTCTCGGCAATTATTAGACCATTAATGAGTTGTATAACTTGGGGTAAAATTGACCAAAAAAGATAGAGAGATAAAATAAAAAAAGATCTTTATTTTACTTTTATATGGGAATTTTTATTTAAGTAGAAGAAGAGAAAAATATCTTTTTAGTGTTAGAAATTATTTGATCATTAATTAAGGAAATAAATTGACGCAAAATTGAAGGAAATACAATGAGATAGAATAAAAATGAATAATTTCCAAGTCTCGCATATTTTTTGACAAAATTTAATAAACTACATAACGAAATAAAAAACAAATGAATAATATCCATATTGGACTTTTTTATTATTAAAAAAAATGAAAAAAATACTTCAACCATCATCCTCTTCCCCTGTTTTGGTAACAATCGCCATTCCCTTAGCGTGTCCCACGAGAATTTTGAATCGTGATAACCTTGGCATTGCCGCTGATCGATATTGCCAAACTGGGAAAACTTCAAAGTACAATCAGCCCCCCTCTTTTGCCCCTCGTCGTATCCCCGCGAAACAACTGTTCCCCAACATCAACCCCAGATTTGACAACGTCCGATGAAATCATAGATTGATTGCAATGCGCAATAAAATGTTGACCCTTCGACCAAATCTTTGAGACGCAATCCACTCGCCGCATAATATTCGCCCCTGACATTTTTTTAATCTCCCGAGCGCAATTATCTCATTATTTCAAGGATCATTTCAATTTTAATCCGACAATGAAATTCTAGACATTTGAAAATGTTTTTTATTCCAGTATGAACCTTTTTTCATTTTATTCATTTTTTAATTACCGAGAAATGGAGAAAAACTGACCTGCGCACACGGAAGCGACGATGAAAAAATAAATAAAATATTTTTGAGGTCGCAGCCTCATCGTCATTGTCATCGAACAATCCGTGGTCGACCTCATTTTTCGGATCTTGAGCGTTTCTCCGTCTCGCGATCGATCTCGTCTCCAGCTCCTTCAAAATCCTCGCCTCGTCGATAAAAACCCAATTTGGATCCGGCGAAAAAACGACGAAGCAATTTTTTTTTTCCTCGTCGCCTCGATTCACGAAGCTGTCGACATTGTCGAAGCTTTTCTAAAAGACTCCTCCCATTTACCGCGAAATCGTTCGTACACGCACTGGCTAAATATTTTTTTCAATTTTATCGTCGATCCGTTATCGAAAAAAATCTCGTTATAATATTTATCTAACTCCAATGAACTCGTCACAGTTCACGAAATTCAATCATTTATTTATTTCTCGTCATTTTATTCATTTATTTTATCATCTCATTATCATTTTTATTGTTATTATATTTTTGTTTTATTTCATTTATTTTTAATCAACGATAATTTGACACAAATTTTATTATAAATATTTCACCATCATTCTCAATCAACAGCGATCAATCACAGTCGTCAGACTGAATCGCAAAATTATTTTTTGCAACACAATTTGCGATATGTAGGCGACTACGTTTCATCCACATCACTTAACAAAAACATCATTTTTCTTTTTTGTCTCTCACTGATGATTCATCGGATGACGTTGAACGTTTTTTGAATTATGATTAAAGAAAAAGGAATTTTTTAAAACAGATGACTTAACGGGAGAGCGCGACAACCCTTCCGTGAAGGGTGGACCGCGATGCTCCTCGTTAATTATATCCCTCACTTCCCAAAACAATTTGACTACATTACACACGTATCGCAACTTCGATTAAAAAGAAGAAATTTGTTCAAGGGATGTTCGATTGAAAAAAATTTCGTTGCCCGAAGATTTTAACGTGATAACGCAGTAAGCGAGGATGTTTGTGTTGACACATGTGGAGCGTATGAATTTTCGCGTTCGACTGAGGGGTGTCGCCGATGTACGACGGGACGACTCACGCAGGCGCCGAGACCCGCAGGATTCGCAAAAAAAAAAAAAAAGAACGAGAGCTTTCTGGAGGCACACACAAGAGCGTCGAAAAGCTAGTCGCGTTTATTTTTGGCCAGAGTGCCTGATCAGAGTTTAATTAAGAATTCCTTGTTGATTTAATTGTTATTTTTTTGATTAGTGCCTGAATATACGTAAAATTTAAAAAAAATTATGAATAAATATATTGATAGCTGAAAAATAAGTAGGTAAAGTGATAATGATCGCCGATTTATTATGTTAGATTGATGATTCATTATAAAAATAAAATAAGGAAGAAAGCTGGAGTTAAATGTTTGGGCGTTAAACGAATTAAAAAATCCACCTTTTATTCAATTTTCTCATCAATTTACATTAGCCAGATTATTATTGCCGGAATTCTTATAAATTGGACCAGCGGGAATAATATAATATCGAATCTCGTCCTGCTGACCAAATCACAAAGGACTACCAAAAATGTTGCTCATCGATTAATCCGAACCTCGTCGGTAAGCCCGTTAGCGTCAACGGATAACAGAGGCTGTTGCAAATGATCCTGTAAACTTTCTTCAGGACATCGGTCGGCAATTTACTCGTCTTTGATCAATAGACAACACAATCACAGATATTTGACTCTTTTTTCCTTCTCTCATGATACAATTTTTCCTCGTACCTTCACAATTTATCACAATTTAGTACAATCATTGGGAAAAATTGCCAACAAATAATTCTCGTGTCAAAAACTTCAGTTTTCCAATGACTGATAAATAATTTTAATTGTTTTAACATCATCCCGTATTTGTCGTCAAAGAAGAATTTTGAATATATTCGATCGTCGGTTGATAAACGAGAGCCGGTGCGTCGATCGCAAACATAAAAT
This sequence comes from Sussaba pulchella, assembly GCA_963971145.1. Lineage (NCBI taxonomy): Eukaryota > Metazoa > Arthropoda > Insecta > Hymenoptera > Ichneumonidae > Sussaba > Sussaba pulchella. The sequence continues at coordinate 977,749 of OZ020164.1, forward strand.
CTATGTGATTGAATAATTCCATTGGCACCTTGTAAACCATATCCACGTTCGGCAATTCACTCGCCAATTTTTTAATGTCCTGATAACAAACAATAACAAGAAATCAAAAAATATAATTAATTATTGAAAAATTCATAAGTAATTATTTTTTTGATATTATTTTGAAAATAGTATTTTCTAACAATGTACTTACTCTGGGATCAGCGAGCCAGTCGTTGTTCGCGTAAAAAATTGCACCGGGAACTTTCACATTTGCAATTTTGTAATCCGTCGGTTCGTCCTGACCGTATATAGCACGATTTTCATCCGTTTGATAATAATCGAATTTGCGAAATTTTTCTAACGAAAACAAAAACGAAGTATTAAATTTCGTGAGTACAAAAAAAAATTGGCTAGAACTTTTCCAATGGAAAATTAAAAATTAATTATTACGTACTGGAATTGAATTCTTGAGCATAATGGAGAAACTGTTTTACCGATCCACCTGCTGGCAGGTGACCCATGATAATCGGCACTGTAGTCTGCAACAAGGAGCAGCAATGAAAAATATTTAGCGGCGCCATTCTCTGATAAATTTCGAAGATCTTTGTATATTTTTTATCGTCATCGAACCTTGTTCATCTGTGCCGAGTCATAACCGGTAACAATGAAGAGCGTGTTGCTGCAGATTACTTGATAAAGCGTTCGAGCCTCGCAAACTTCTCTGCCGATTTTGGTCAGCAGCGCGTTGGTCGGCAAAAAATCATGAATATTCAAAAATCGCAAAGCCCGCTGAAATAGAACATTGTCATTAGTTTGGATGACAACCAGATGAATAATAATCTATGAGGTTTGACATTAGCGATCCAATTTATGACTGATATTTTGAAATTTTTTTATGACTGAAGCAATCATTCAAACTCTTTCGAATTCAATTTATGTCATTATTGTGATGATGTTTTAATGAATATAAAATTTTTTTGATCCCACTATTGACAATATTTTGAGTTGAAAAATATGAAAAGTTGGATCGTTCATCATTTGACCCCAAATTGTCGGCTACGTACGTAAATAGGCGTGGAAATTTTGGCAAAAACATCGACGATGGGACTTCGAACGTTCGTGGCATAAACGATCGGTGCATAAGCCACGAATTTTATTATCTTTGAATTGTATTCCGGCTTCTCTGATAACATTACGAAAAATGACGTCGTGCCTTGAGAATGACCGACGTAGTAAATGTTTTTCTTTCCAGTCTGTGCAATAATGTAATCAATGGAGGCCGGTAGATCGTAACATCCCATTTCGTTGAACGAAAAATCCCAAAATTTGCTGTCATCGGTCGACAACGTCACGTGACCACGGGAATACGTATTTCCACGTGAATTTCCCATCCAAACGTCGTAGCCGGCATCCGCTAGGAGATAACCTGATAAGAATAATAATCAACAATAATTAGTAGTAATATTTTATTAATTCGATACAAATATTAAAAAAATAAAAATAATTGAACAGCGAATTCGAACATGAAAATAAATATTTAAAAATCGGATTGACAGAAGTAAGGATTTTGAAACACAATACCAAGAGATTTGGAAGGTCCCATTAGTATCCAAATTGCAGAACTCGCCAATATTCCATGCTGCAAATAAACAACCGGTTTTCCAACTTTCGGTGGATGCTTCTTACTTCCGCTTATTCTGTGAATCGAGAGCAGATAACCGTCTTCCGTTTTAACGTTGTGCAATTCACCGTTGTATCCGTATTTTGTAATGAGTTGTGGCTGTAATCGGTCAAACGATATCTTTAAATTCTCATCGAATGCAGGAGCAAGCATTGACAATTGATTCAATAAATACATATTTTAAATACCTTTTTTAGCAAATAGATATGATTAAATTAAATTCATATTAATGAATATGATTCAAAAGATTTGTAGATCTTACCACGTCCAGATGCACGTCCGGATGATTAATCATCTTCGAAAAATCTTTTATGGTCAGAGTCGGTACCACCATCGTCACAACAATGCCCCAAGCTCTCAAAACTGTATTCTAATGAAATTATTATATTATATATAATTCTCATGATCATTGGCGACTTTTTATTAATTGCGGTTATGATTAATGTTTTTTTTTTGCGTATAGAATGACGAACCTTGAGACTCGTGACTGAAGGATCATCTATAACGTAGTCTAGTTTCTTCCCGAGACGATCAAAGCTCTCTACAACTTTGTCGTAACTGTCTGCAAATGAAACGAGCATTTTTTTATAATTTCTTTAATCCTTCAAATATTTTAAATCAATTCATTAATGTGTTTCAATAATTTTTTTAATGGTATTATCGATTAGTCTACTCACTTGTCAAATATTTTTTTCCTCTGTAATACAACTTCTTAGCTGTTTTCACGCCTGGTATGTACTCGAGCCACTTTGACACTTTTGACTGATTGTTTATACAAAGTTTAATTAGTTTCGGTTTTTTTATCAAATCATCAATTTGTAAAATAAAAAAGGTCTTCTCACTTACTTGTTCCGTTGGAACGGGCGACGGTGCAGTCATTCCGAAGAATTGAACGGAACCATTGAAGTAACCCATGACCAACAATTCCGTCTGATTCGTAGACGTGAGAATGCACTTGGCCACATATTCCAATCGCTTTCGTTCGATATTTTCACTCCTTAAAATCATAACGCAATAGCAATTAAACCACTCTTTCAAATCTAATAATTATTATGTTCTAGTAATTGAAATAAGAATCAAATTATTATTAAAATATATAATTAATCGAAAAAAATGCGATAAATTTCATATTGCTAGAATTTTCCATTAATTGTCGAATCAACTTACGATATAGAATTTTCAGCTACGCTGGAATTGCTCAATCCGAGCCACACATCGTATCCTTGATCCGCAAGCAAATAAACTATCAACACAAAAAAAAATAAACCGGATTAAACATCGTGCAGTTTATAAGCTTAGAAATTTTGTAACTCAAGCGTCTAGTCGAATCGATACCTATAGCCGCTTGAAGCTTGTTAACCGCACAGGGTTCTCGATCACACAAGATTCCATGTTGAATGAACGACGGTCGTTTTCCATCCCCTTTGGGGGATTTTGGGCCACCGGGAATTCTGTACAAAATTGTATTTTCCGTAGATTCAGGAACGTCGTCCTCAATTTGGTTCGCGGAATTTGACAGAACACCAGGAAACACGTAACGTTCAATTTTATACTCCGGCAATACGTTCAACTGGAACTAAAATTTTGATCGATTAACATTTGAATCGATTAATCGAATAATGAATTATCATAAATGAATAATATCTTATAACAAAATCAAAAATAGTAATTAAAACACAATAATAATCAACAAAATTAATAAATGTTAGTCGTTACGGGTTATAAAAGACTTGATTAATTAATTAATTTCAAAAGAAGATCTTCAAACTTTATGTGAAAAATAAAATAAAAATAAACACCCATAAATTGTTACTAAATAAATTGTTTTCAGTCCTTTCAAAGCACTCTCAGCACAACAATAAAAACACTAAGGAAATATTGAAAATCTCACCTGATTATTCTCCGGTTGCTCAAAATAATTTCCGACGTTATTGTCATCCACGTTTTCGTTTAAACAACCCCTCACAAAAATTCCAACTACCACGAATATCGAAATTCCGCCAAAGCACCACATCGCGACAACGATCGAGCTTTTGACACACAAAATTCGTCGCTGTTTCCGTTGCCACAAAATTTTTGACGTTTCCTCGCAACCGCACGAACAACCAAAACTGTTGAAATTCCCGTTCTGACGGAGAAGTTCGTTCGGTTTGTGATTCGTAATGGAACGATGACGATCCGCTATTGAGACAGACCTTTTGGACATTATCTGACCTCGTGAACCATAAATTTCCAACGACAGGAGATAAACAGTTTGAGCTGAGCTTGCAACTCGTCTCGTGGCTCGTATATATAGCATTTGTCGAGCGCATTATTATTATTATTATTTTCATCATTATTATTAAGAGAGAAATAAATATTATAAGTCCATTGAAATACTGCAAGCTTATTTATTCATTTATAATATGATTGTTATTATTATTATTTAGGTTGATATCAACTTGGTCCAGTGACTAATGTACGATGCGTTATTTCCGGTCTTGGACGTTGTAACTAATTCATCTAAAAAAAATATACAAAACACAAAATGCTTCGCGCAAATCTTTTATCTCGCAGTTTCCTGTTTTTTTTCATCACAATCGTCGACCCGTGACACAGGACGTGGATGATTCACTGGAGGGTCACCGGCGATAAGCATGAAAAGTATTGTGTAGCGGAGGATTGACTAATCGAACGGGCCGAAAGATTCGAACGATGATTATTGGACAATAGGACAGACCGGGGCGTCTTGAAACAAATCAACGTAAAAACATTTATAATTATTTTTATTATTTTTGTTTATTTTTATTTTTTCTTTTCGTGTTAATTCTCTCAAGCCTTTCGTTAGTTTTATTGAAACGTAATAACCGAATCAATGAGAGATTAAGAATGTAAGATTAAAAGTAACAGATTACAAATCATCAACTATAGACTCGTCAAAAAAATATATTGCTCATAGACCGAGCGCAGCGCTATTTCAATTAACGTCCAATCCTTATCTCATTATCTCGACTTAAAAAAACAGAAATAACTTCGACGATCTTTCGTTTTCAATTCCTGTATTTTTCCATCAATCCGATGATCTTGTCGTACAGCAATTGTCGTCCATCGATGGCCCACAAAAAATCGAGATGGGCGAATTTTTCGTGCGGTACCCGGAACTTGCCGACCGGATTGCCGAGCTCGTTGTACAAACGTTCGACGTCCAAAGGATTGGAGAACCAATCGTCGGACGAGTAATGCAGATGGACCGGAACTTTTACTCTCGAGAGATCGTAAGCCGGTGGATGGCGTTGTTTGTACTTGAACCAATTTCCTATCAAACCGTGATCGTACTGCTGGAATCTTCCTGTTAAATTGTTGAAAAACAATCGTTATTTATTATATTCTATCGATTATTTGATAAATATTTACAGAATAATATTCCACAATTAATGAATAATAAAAAAATATTTCGTAAATAATTAGTTTAATTCATTTCTCATTGTTTTCTCAGGATTATTTATGAAAATCGTTGACTCACGTGCGTGTATGACTTGGGCGTAATGGACAACCTGTTTGACCGACGCTCCCGCGGGTACGTGACCTAAAATTGCGGGTAAAGCCGAATTGTCCAACTGATCGGAACTAAAACCGGCGAGTAGAAAAATCACATTCGTGCACATAGGTTGACTCCAAGCTTCCTGATCGCAAGCGATAGCCGTTATTTCCTTGAGCAATTCGCTCGTAGGTTCGAACTCGTAACGACCGATCAGGCTCATTACTAGCTGCGAAATAAAATCAAAGAAAATTTAAATTTTTATACATGTTCATGGATTTTGAATTTCTAGCCAATCATAAAAAAAGAGAGAGTTCTTGTGTAAATTGTGCGGAATAGAATTCACATTAACGGGTTTATTTTATTTTATTTGCTTCTTAATAAATATTTTTACCTCGATATTGTTGCCGAATCTGGCGAGAATTTGATAAAACGGGCTTTGAATGTGGGTGAGATAGGCAACGGGTGCGAGAGCGAACATGGCTTTGATTTTTTTCTGATACTCAGGACGTTCGGCGCACATGACCCAAAAATCCGTGGTGCCTTGACTGTGACCGGCGTAAATGAGCTGTTGATTTTTCGTTTTCGCCAGTACGTAGTCAATCATCGCCGGTACATCGTTGAGACCGATCTCGTGCCATCTGCGAAAAATACAATTTCAAGATTTTTATCGCTTTGATGATTAATAAACGTGACATGAGCGAAGAAAAATTCGATAAAATTTCGTACGAGAATTGCCAGAACTCCTTGTCGAGAATTGTGTACTTCTTGTGCTTTCGGGAGTATGTATTGCCACGGATGTTGCCCAACCATACGTCGTATCCAGCATCGGCGAGTGCATAGCCTGTCGCAATGCAGACAAAAATTGTACGATCAGGAAAAGCTTTATTATATTTCACCGGGCGCTGAATAATTTTATTCAACATTCATCATTGAATTTTTTAATAATAATAATATTCAATTTATGATGATTATAATATTAGTTAGGTTTATCTATTATAATTTCCTTTTATAATATTAAATTTATTATGATTATCCAGAGATTTTTATAGAATCCTTCTTCGTAATAAAACGAATGAATAGTTGAAAGAAAAAATCTGTTAATCTCGACTATGCTCTAACCAATTGTTCTTCAAATTTTTATTCAAACTAAAAATTCATGAAGATAACATCGTTACGTACCGAAAGCTCTCTTTGGACCGGTTATCACCCAATCGACGGAACTGCTGAGAATTCCGTGCAACACAAGAACCGGCGGTTTTCCAGCTGGATTACTGTTGCCCCTGGGTCCGGTTATTCTGTGCATCTCCAAAATATATCCATCTGCTGTGGTTACCTTGTGTGTCTCGCCGCGATATCCATATTTTTCTATCAAACGTCTCTGCGAAATTTACAATCAATCACCAATCGTATGCGTCATCACAATTTATTTATTTTTTGAATTGATTGCATTTGTCGGAACAATTGAATATGTTAAATTTATTTTAGTTATTTTATTTATAGTCCGTTTATTGACGAGAACAACATAATCTGTACTCACAGTCGTCAGATCTGCATCTTCGTCGTATTTAAATTTTAAATCACTTTGAGGCTCTTCCAGCGAATGCAACTGCGTCAGGTTCGACGATTCAGCTGCGCCAGCAACAGCGAGAACCACGAGGACGAAAATTTTCGTTCCTAAATCCGTCATCGTGGAGGCTCGACTGATGAAATTCAACAATCGGGGGTGTTTCTTTATACGTGAGCTTTCTTATTTTCGAATAGATCGTTATCGTAAAACTCAATTCGTTATCGTCAACGAAGGTTAGATTAAATTTTTACCCGCGCATCGTGTTTCCCCAGATAACTTTCATCGCGATAAGGGTTAACGTCCCTTACGTTCTACATAATCGTCATTTTTTTTGTGACGATCTAGAACGAGATGAAAGCTTTTCAAGTTTCATTTCCGTTGCATACAATCGCTCGTAAATGATTTATCTTATCGATTCGGTTTCCTCTCAAAAAGGCTTTGTTTATTTTCTTCTTTCTGCCGAAAAATTAATTTATTTATTATGACACCAAATTGCATGAAATATTCTAATTTTTTTTCTAAATTTTGTGTCCGAAGGATATAACTATGTATGGGTGTGTTGAGCCACGAAAGGAAAGAATATATGAATAGACCGCATAATTAGAAGAGCGCTTAAAAAGAATGAGCCAAAATTTGTCACAATGAGTAAAGTAGATTACAGAATAACATATCGTTGGTAAAATTAATTGAAATCGTTCGACACACTGAAATATTTATCACAGCTTATCGGATCGAACGATTGCATTGGTATGCTCAACCAATCGTCCCCGGATATTGTCTTTGTTGCAAAAAAAATAATTCATACGCTTACGAAGAATGTAAAAATGAATAGACAAATATATTTTCAAAAAATGTATTTTGTTAAAAAAAAATGTAATCTAAAAAATATCTCAGGGGTCTATCTTAGTATCACGAATTATTAATTCATCTTTTCTTTTCTTCATACTTCTATTCTTTGAACAATGATAAATTACTTGTTTTCATTCATTGTCATTAATAATTCTTCAGTTCGGATCATTATGAATCTTATTTTTTATTTATTATTTATTTTTGGTATCATTTATTAATTATTTTATTTCCGAACAAAACCAGCCACGTGCATCGCAGCCGTGGCGCTTCATCAGAAATTCCAGAATAGCATCACGTCGTACACAATCATGAATCGACAATTTAATCGATTCCCACGACGATCCGAGCCAGTAGCTCGAGCGAATCCGATTGATTGGGCCACTCACCGGCTTCGTGTCAACACATCGTTGTACGACACAATCATCGACAAGCATGAATCTTATCGCAATGGATCATCAACACGGATATCTCGAGTCACGACAACAATGTACAACAAACAACGTGGCCCCGATTACGAACCAAAAAAAAAAAAAATATATATATATATAAAATAAAATACCAATCTCGATCGTAATATCGCGTAAAATCTGACATTTGCAAACGTTTCGTCATCCCTTTCGAACGAAACTTCCAGCAATCGATAGGGTACGTGCCGAGCTCGATCGACGATCATTCATTGGTCGGGTCGCTGATTGCGATTTATAAATACGACAAAAGCAAATCGCGATAAGATGACAATAATATTTATCACACGTCGAAATCTCGGTTGACGAGATATTTTTCACCGGGCGAATTTTTTTTTGTGTCAACCGCGAATGCGAGAAACGATCGCGACGCGTGGCAATAATGTTGTTCGCATCGGTGAACGCAGCTGCGACGATGGATTTTTGTTTCGTTGGGGACGAATGAAATGTTCGTTGAACCAGTCCGGATAGCATCTCGTATTTTATCAATAGCTCGTGCGTCTCTCGGTGGAGATAATTTTTACGTTTTTTTATCGGTTAAAAATTCAACGGTGTGAAAAACGAGATGTTGCGATACGCGAGACGACGATCAACGGCGCTTGCTGTTGGTCCTTGATAAATATAAAAAATATGGAAATTCATGCATGGATTCATGCATGACAATTGGATTTTTATTTTTTTTGTATCGGGTTTTAAATGTATTTTTTTTATTTAATCATTTATTGTCGACTCGATGGGCTATTCTGTGGTCCAGTTGTTTTGTTTTTGTATTTTATATTCTTATCATTTTATATATGAACATTTTTTAATTTTAATTTTATATATATTTATGTAATCTTAATTCCTTCGTAGGTCAAAATTCAGGTCTCTGTGGCTCACGTGAAATCCAGATGTGTACATCTTTCGTTGGTCATCTTAAATTTGGGCCCACCGAATTTCCAAGCTTCGTTAGCAAGCTACAGTAGCTGTTTTTTGTGACAAATCCGATAACAGATATTGCAGCGGTCCTGATAATTTTTTTGGTATTTATTGGCGTGCCGATGAAAAAATAACGATAGTTCAATTTTATCCGTCAAGCTTGAATAATGAAGGAGCTGCATGCGCGATTGCTCGGTGTCGTTATTGTCGGTTGTGTTATCGTCGAGGCATCGGTAACCACATCGGAATTTAAGAACAATGCGGATAACGAAGATGCGAGGCTCAACGTCGTGAGTACAAATTATTACGGACCTATCGTTCAATTCGATATTTTATTGTCGGAGTTTCAATTATACACGCAATTTCTATTTTTAAATCAGAGAAATTAGAGATGACAAAGCAAGACACTTTAGAAAGATTTTGATATCTTCTTCGTTGTCTCTCTCTCTCTCTCTCTGAATTGATAATAATAACGAATGATTTATTTCTCAAATATATTCGATAGAGACAATTAATAGAGAAATATGGATATCGCGGTGAAACTCATACGGTCAAGACAGACGACGGATATATTCTCGGATTGCATAGGATAACAGGTCCAAAGAGCAATGCCAGTCCAAAAAATAAGCAGCCAGTTCTAATAATCCACCCACTTCTCTGCAGTTCGGCCGATTTTGTCATAACAGGTCCAGAACGAGCTTTAGGTACGTAATGTTGCAATAATCGTAAATATTCATTTTCAATTCCATAATAAAAGGAATACATGGCAAGTGTAATGAAATATGACGAATGTTAAAGTCAGGGGAACGAAATAAAGATGCATAAAACATTATTTATAACGATATTGCTACGCAAACTTTAATCCATCAATGTCAGGATATTTTTAACCTTGCACGAAGGATAAAAAAGGGGAAAAAAATTAGGATTTTTTTTATTCAACAGGTTATATTTTGGCTGACGAAGGTTACGATGTGTGGTTGGGTAACGTCCGGGGAAATACTTACTCACGAAAGCACGAAACGTACACAACCCTCGACAAGGAATATTGGGACTTTTCGTACGATTTTTTAATTCCATTATTTCTTTTTATAAATGGATCCTTGATTCTTAGGATTCAAGATCGAAAAGTGATTCGATTGAATTCGATTGAATTGTCACAGCTGGCACGAAAGCGGAATGCAAGATTTGCCAACAATGATTGATCACATTTTAATAATCACCGGAAGACAACAGATCATGTACGTCGGTCATAGTCTGGGTACGACAATTTTTTGGGTAATGGCTTCGGAACGTCCGGAATATCAGAACAAAGTAAAAGCGGTGGTTGCTCTTGCACCGGTTGCCTATTTGACCCACATGAGGAGTCCGGTTTATCACGTTCTCGCCAAATACATAAACAACCTGGAAGTAAGAATCTAAATCGTCTAAAATCAATTGAAATTAATTGAAAAAAAATCCGAACGATCTCGTCACAGCAATTGGCAATTCTCCTCGGTCGCTACGAATTCGAGCCAGCGGAAAAATTGATGAAACGAATAAAAATGATCATGTGCGACGACGAATCTTGGAGTCAACCCATTTGCACAAACATAATATTTCTCGTGGCTGGTTTTGGTTCGGATCAGCTGAACACGACGATGCTGCCGAATATATTGGCCCACGTTCCGGCGGGTGGATCAGTCAAGCAGGTTATTCATTATCTGCAAGTTCTAAAAGCTCGTAAGTTCGATCATATACTATCATCATTAATGATTTATTAATTTTTAGTCATAATGATTAATTATTCTTATTCAAATTATTTCCAGAAAAATTTCAGCGGTACGATTACGGTGTTGCAAAGAATTTGTTAAAATACAAACAAACTCGTCCGCCGATTTACAATTTATCGAACACGAGAGTTCCGGTTTACGTGCATTACTCGTCGAACGATTGGCTCTCGGATCCGCAAGACGTCGATCGTTTGTACGATGAGCTCGGAAATCCGATCGACAAGTCGCGAGTGGCGAACGATGGATTCTCCCATTTGGATTTTCTTTGGGGAATCGATAGCAAACGTTTGGTCTACGACAAGATCGTCGATCAGCTGAGAATGCACGAAGTCTGAAAAAAAAATCATCCAGACGATAAATATTATTGCAAAATTATACTTAATCAAATGTACAATACTCAGAGAAATAAATGAGAATATATGTACGCATGTCAACAGAACCATAATTATTATTGATTGAAGTTAAAACACTTCCATTTGCTGCCTTGCTCTTTTTTATTTTACTAGTTTTTTTATTTCCTATCGAGAAACCGATAAAAATGAGTGATACATTCGCTTTAATTACTACAGTGTATCTATATCACACGCATTTGTAGCGAACTTTGCTCCATCGTTATCATAGCTGGTTATATAAACGTGTCACTATGTTTTTTTCCCTACACTAATTAAGATTAGGTTTTGGACAAAGGAATTTTTGGATTGATTATCGATAGGTGAAACTCGTCAGTCGTCGTTTCACTATGATTAAGCTAGGTTGCGGATTTTTCGTTCTCGCGATTGTCGGAGCGATTGCTACGCAATCATCGCCGAAGATGTCCGACTTGGATGAAAAATCGACAGCATTGCAAAGCAACGAAGATGCTGACCTTAATATCGTGAGTTAATATTATCAATACTAAAAAAATGTGAATTGAGAGAAGAATAATTGAATAAACGATAGACTGATGAAAAATAAAATTACGAATAATAATAAAGTAATGACATTTTTTCAGAGACAATTGATAGAAAAATATGGCTACCATGGAGAAACCCATCGCATCGTCACCGAAGACGGTTACATACTGCAAATTCATCGCATCACAGGTTCGAAAAAAAATTCCAACCCAATTGGGAAACGTCCGATTTTGATGATGCACCAATTTCTCGGAAGTTCAGACGATTGGATAATCAGCGGTCCTGGGAATGCTTTCGGTACGTTCCGCATCGTGACGATGGGGATGGTTTTTTTTCCAATTCTAATTGAAACAATCCTGCAATATAAGATTGAAAAAATAAAAAAATATTGTATAATTTTGTGATTTATTTATTTAATCCGAATAGGTTACGTCCTCGCTGACGAGGGCTATGACGTATGGCTGGGCAACGTCCGAGGCAACAAATTCGGCCGGAAACATACAAAATATACGACGGCTGAGAAAGAATTCTGGCAATTCTCGTACGATATTTAATTTTGTCCCAACAGTATTTTATTAAAAAATTTTACTCATTACATTTAATGTAATATTTATTTTTAATCAATTTGTATAACTCAATTCGAAGGATTGATTGTGTTTAATTAATGTTCCATCCACCGTTCCATATTTATTCAACTTTAATTAAATCGATGGTTATTACATTTTATTTTTATTCCATTTTTTTTTCAATCAATTTTCATTTTTAATAAATGTTCCATTCCCCGTTCAGTTGGCACGAGACCGGAATTTACGATCTTCCAGCTACGATAGACTACATTCTAAAGAAAACCAACAACGAGAAACTCACTTACGTCGGTCATAGCGCGGGTAACACTGCATTCTGGATTATGGCTGCCGAACTTCCAAAATATCAGAACAAAGTCAAAGCCGTGTTCGCACTCGCACCCGTTGCTTACATGACTCACAACACGAGTCCGTTTTATCGCCTTCTCGCACAATTCAAAGGTAGCATCGAAGTAAGCAAACCAATTCAAGAATAAAAAATTTCATTAGGCAAAGAAAGAAAATTTGAATAATAACATAGCTACGAATTTTCTCTGATTAATTTGAATATATGTAAATATTAATTTATTAATTCTTTTTTTAGGTTATTTGTTTATTCATTAATTTGTATTTCTATCCTAAATTTATTTTAATATTTTGTTTCGTAGAAACTGTCGGCTCTGCTGGGTTACTACGAGTTTGATCCATCGAACAAAATCGTAACGGACATTGCCAAAACTATCTGCAAAGACGGAAGTTGGATAAACCGCGTTTGCTCGAACGTAATGTTTCTTATTGGCAGCTCGAGTTACGATCAGCTCAATGCAACGTCGGTGCCCACAATATTGGCACACGCACCAGCTGGCGGAAGTGTTAAACAGCTCATACATTTCTTGCAGCTCACAAAAGCTCGTGAGTTCAAAATATTATCTACCATAATAAATAATCGCAATTAAAAAATATCTACCGTAAAAAGAAACATTTTTCGAATAGAAAAATGTTCCTGGTATAGATAAAATTTATTTAAAAGAAATAATTGGATTAATTCATTTTGCAATTTGCAGGAAAATTCCAGAATTACGATTATGGATTCCTAAAAAATTTAGCAAAGTACAGACGTCCTTGGCCGCCGATTTATTCACTGCCGAACGTTCGAGTGCCGGTTTATCTGTGGTTCTCGACGAGCGATCGAGTCGCGAACCCTTCGGACGTCGATCGTCTCTATAACGAGCTCGGTAATCCAATGGGCAAGTTTAGGGTGATCAACGAAAAATTCACGCATCTGGATTTCATCTGGGGCAATGATGCCCAGATTTTCATCTACAACAAAATCGTTCCGCAAATCGCTGGATACAACAAATGAAGATCGAGAAAAATCTACGACGGAGTAGAAAAAATCGGATTTATGTGTCTACCTTCAATTGGACGGGATAATTGATGTTTCAGAATTATAATTCATTAATGAGACATATTTTCAAGAATTGTTTGGAAATAATTCTACCGCGGAATGGCGGATCGAATTGATAATGAATAATCCAATCAATAAATACATTAAAATACATTGCGAAGGAATGATAAAAATATGAATGAAATAATCTCCACACTGAGATTTAAGAGCGATTGATAAAATGTACCATACAATTTAAGAGAATAAAAATATTCACTACTACTATTATTCAATGATCAATACTTCTTTATTGTTGATGTCGTACAATTTATAAGAACAACCGTACAATATCAGAGCAATGGAAAAAAATATATATTTTCTTTGGATTATAATTTTTATTTCTGTTTCCGGTCATTAGTTGTAAATCATTTGAAGTTTTTCAATCTCTATATTCCTCCATCTGGTGAATAATCTTGTCCACAAGCAGCTTCTTGCCGTCTCGGCCCCAAAGAAAATCGAGATGTCCGAATTTGTCGTGCGGTACTCTGAATTTGCCGACCGCATTGCCAAGCTCCGCGTACAAACGGTCAACGTCTTTCGGATCCGACAGCCAATCGTTCGAACCGTAATGCAGATACACCGGAACTTTTATTTTTGACAGATCGTAAACTGGCGGTCGAATTTGTTTGTAATGCAACAAATTTCCAATTATACCATAATCCCACTGTTGGAATTTACCTGTTCAAATAAAATAAAGAAATAATTTATTTTTATAAAAAATAAAAAGAAGGACGATAAAAATGTAAATTAATTTTAAACGTACGTGCATTGACGAGTTGTGCGTAATGAACTACTTGTTTGACCGATGAACCAGCAGGAACGTGGCCCAATATAGCCGGGAGCATAGTCTCGTTCAGTTGATCGGAACCAAAACCAGCAATCAAAAAGATGATATTCGTGCAAAACGGTTGAACCATCGATTCCTCGTCGCAAACCAAAGATGCAACTTCCCTGATCAATTTGCTCGTCGGCTTGAACTCGTAGACGCCAAAGAGATTTATCACCGTCTTGAAAAAATAATTCAAATACGATTAAAATAAAATCCACCATCAGTAACAGCGACATGCAAACGGAAAACATATTAAGACTTTTCTTTCGCTGTTGAACAAATTTTCAAGGCCAGTTTTGTTCTTTTTTCTTCTTCCAAATCTCAGAACCGAATTTTTCTTACCTCGATGCTGCTACTGAATTTGGCCAGGAGGTGATAAAATGGACTTCTGACGTGCGACAGATATGCGACAGGAGCGAGAGCGAACATGGCTTTTATTTTGCTCTGATATTCGGGACGTTCGGCGGCCATCACCCAAAAATCTGTGGTACCCTGACTGTGACCAACGTAAACGAGATCACTTCTGTTGGTCTCTTGCAAAACGTAGTCAATCATTGCAGGAAGATCCTTCAAAGCAATCTCGTGCCAGCTGTGACCACAAGAAAAAATATAATTCAATAAAATCCATTCGTTAATCAAGATACAAATTTTCGCAAATTGAAAAAAAAAACGTAAAAACAAATTTCGTACGAGAATTGCCAAAATTCCTTGTCGTGGATGGTGTATTGGTTGTGCTTTCGGCCGAAAGAATTTCCCCTGATGTTGCCCAACCACACGTCGTAATCAGCATCAGCCAGAAGGTATCCTGATTAAAAATAAAAATTATACATATATATATCGATAACTATTTTTAATTATTTTCATCGGATAGAGGAAGTCACGTGACGGAAATTCATTGATCGATGTATTATTTTCATTAGTACCCAGAGCTGTTTTAGGACCGGTAATTATCCAATCCACTGAACTGCTAAGAAGCCCATGAACTACCAAAACGGGTTGCTTGCCCACGGTGCTGCTGTTGGCCTTAGAACCGGTAATTCGGTGCAGCGACAAAATATATCCATCCGCCGTCGTGACTTCGTGGGTTTCGCCACGATAACCGTACTTCTCTATCAATTGTCGCTGCAATTATTCATTTATTTTTAAACAACCATTTTACATCGATAATTTGCTTTATTCAATTTCTTCCATAATTGAAAAATCTTATTATTAGCTTATACGATTTTTTCAATCAATTTGGTAATTACTAGATCATCTATTGATTGATTAATTGAATGATTTATTTATTATAATGATTTTACCAATTAATTATTTTATTATTTATTAACTGTGATTTTAATCGCTGTACTTATTAATTAGGTTATTCATTAGTTCATAAATCAGACAGTTCATTGATTTATTTATCCGTCGAGTCATTAAATATTCAATTACTAATTTATGTAATTCATTATTAAATCTTAAAATTGTTTACTTACAGGCAACAGGTGGGCATCTTCATTGTATTCGAAATTACTGGTCTTCTCATCCGAATCCGAAATTATTGACGGCGCATACAAGCCTTCGACAGTGACAATCCCGACAATTGCGAGAATCAGCAACGATCGACGTAATTTTGCCATCGTGAAAATCGGATGAGACTGATGCTTCGCGGCGTTAAGTTTCTCTCATTTATTTATGTGCCATTGTCACGTTCAGATGGGAGTTGTTCATTCGAGTATGTCGTAAACGTGACGATTAGGATTATAAGAAATCTTGTATCTTTTGATAACGCTCGACATTTTTTCACGCGACGAAAAAAAAAATTCTGAAGCTCCGCGCACGTGTTTCGAGCAGGTTGTGATTATAAACATTGTTCTAGAAGAACATCTGTCCTATAAATCTCACCAATTATTATTATTTATATTTATTTACTTCCTATAACAATTACTATTATTCTTATTGTCATTATTATTATTATCAGAGTACAGAGAAAATCCCAATTAATTTATATCGATAATGAATATCAATCAATTATTAAAAGAAATAATATATAGAATTATATTATTATTTTGGATTTCGTTAAATCATAATTTTGTGAACTCACATTTTCGTTATATTATTTTATAAAACTTTCAAACAAATATTTTTTCCAATAAAGAATAATGAAATAAAGGTTTTGTAAAATATTTATCGCATTCGAATCTTTCAAACGTCTATCTCTAAAAAATGTAATTTTTGCAAATCTGGCATCATTGATAAAAGTGATAAGTGCAATCAAACTATTGGAGAGGTACTGATATAATTTGTATCAAATGTGAAGTGTCATATTATCTACCATTATCTATTGCTTCGACACAACCGGCGCTTCTTATCATCGAGAGATTTTTGTTCAATCAAAATTCCACCTCGACAATCGCAATTGACATAATCCATTTTTTATAATTAAATCTAATCCCTCAATTCTTTCGTTATTTCGAATCGCATGTATATCCATTTCAATCGTTCATTGCACATAAATATTTGTTCAATAGCGTGCAAAGCTTCGGATACCGGCGAGGTCGTGAAACAACCGTGTAAACTGGTCAAAAGATTATCTAATCTACCATCAATGGGATTTTTATACCTGAATGGGAGATCGGAGCGCCCACCTAGTGTGGAGCAACGAAAAAAAAAATGCACACGATTTCATCGATTTACAATGGTTTCGATGTTATCGGATTATCAGCACTATTATGTCGATCTCGTTACGAAACAATAATCACAAAATACGTCGCAACACTCGAGATAATATTTTTTTTTTCTTTTCTATAAATATATTCGCTATTGAGATATCTTTTATCATCCAGTAGCTACAATTCGGAATTACAGTTTACAATAAATCGATGTCCATTGAATTTCTTCTTTTGGTTTTCTTTTCTCTTTTTGCTTATTATTATTCAACAATTTGGTTCATGCTAGTCGTATTGACTTATAATAATATTGACTATCAATGCTATTCTACAATTCCTGACTAGATATATGACGCGATTTCGTAAACGTGAAAGAAATAAATAAATAAAATAATTAGAATTGTTTTCACAGATGATCGTTCATCATCGATAATTATCCAGTAACCGAAGAAGAGGTTGGAAGACCAATTGTTTTGCCAATCTGCCCCATAGAAAGTCGTAGTGCGTGAAACCGATGGCTGGTACTTTGTAGTTCATGACCACATTTTTCAATTTCGAACTCAGCATCCCAACATCCTAAATAATCATTTTTAAAAAAATTGTAATTAAAAAATATTTAATTGAAAAAAAACGAAATATTAAACTGAATATTCGATTACTAAATATTTGGCACGAAATCGCACAACGAGCAAACGTAAAAAAAATAGTCATAACTCAATAAGTCAATCTGAGTCTCATTAGCCAAAGTGTAATCGTACTTTTGGAGTGGAGAGAGCGTCGTCGTCGCTGCCGAATAGAGCAATGGGAGCTGTTATCAGATGCAACGCGTAATCCGGTGGAATCGTTGAACCGTATAGTCTCAAATTTTTGTCTCCGTCGACGTAATCAAAAGCTCGAAAAGTATCTGGAAGAATGAAATAAAATAAAGTAAAATAAAATACATTCGTATGAGTGATAAATAATGAATTGACTTCATTATATGACCCCGCAGTATGCAATGAAGTACTTGTGCACCTCTCGGACTAACCTGGATTCATGTAGCCTTGACCAAAGTGAACTAGCTGCTTCCAGGACGCTCCTGCGGGCGAGTGGCCTATTATCACCGTAAGATTCGACTGCAACGAAAATTCCGGCCACGAAAACATTATCTCGCTTATCATTATTTTTCTAATTAATTTATTTCTCATTTCCAATTTTTAGAAATTGTCTTTTGTGTTATTTTATATCATTATATATATTTGAAAAACGTTATACATACCAATTCCAACTGTTCGCTGCTGAATCCAGCCATGAGGAAAAATGCATTGTTGCAGAGGACTTGGCTGGGTACTCCTTTATGGCAAAATATGCTGGCAATGAAATTTCCCCATGACGATCTGGCGGCCATCTCCGGCCAACCGAATCTCTCGCCGACCCACTGCAAATTTCGTGACTACGATTAAAGCAACATCAACAATTGAAAGTTCAAAATCCCAAATTACTGAATTATTACATTATTAAATGTTTGAATTATCGAATTATCAGTTCGATAAATTATTAAATAATTGAAAAAATCATTTATCGCATTAAGTATCTTCTTCACGGTCGATAATATGCGGGGGAGGTCGAGGTTGATTAGGAGAGCGACCCGTCATCCAAATAACAGCTGTCGGAGACGGTGCTGCGGGTTGGTAAAAAAAAAGAAAGAAAAAAAATGAAGTTCAAAAAAATTTAAATCATGACCTACCACACCGAAGTACGTGAGCTTAGCTAGATTTGTTATCGGACCCCGCAGGTTGCCGGTGAAGGCTGCGGGCGCGAGGCCAGTAGCCAGGGCGATCTTCGAATTGTACTCCGGTTTTAACGAGGTCATCACCAACAATTGGGTCGTGCCCTGAGAATGACCGACGTAAAGCAACCTCTCGCGTCTCGTTACTTTCAACACGTGATCGATCATTGCCGGCAGATCGTACAAACCCAATTCGTGGAAGCTGTCAATGAAATTGTCTCGATTACGTATCAAACTCCATCGCGTTATTATTGTTTTTTTTAGCTATGAGAATTATCTTCAACAATCTTACTTACATTTTTTTATTCTAATTTTTATTATCAAAGCAGGCTGAGAGCCGAAGAATCTTATTTATACGAATAAATGTTCATTTATAGGTAGAAATATAATTAAAATTATAATAATAAAGGAATGTACCTACCTGAAATCCCAGAAGGTTCGATTTTCCGGCGAAAGGAATCGGTTTCGTCGGGAATAGACGTTGCCACGATTATTTCCCAACCAAACGTCGTAGCCCCGATCAGCCAGAACATACGCTAAACAATAAAAAAGGGTAAAAAATATTCTGTAATTATTTATTTGTCCATGCGTTATCACCACGTTAGGATGAGGATGCCTCCAAATCAAAGAAAAAATGCTCAATCCTTACCCAGAGCCGACTCGGGACCGGTTACGACCCAATCGGCTGAACTACCGGCAAGACCATGCTGAAGAAGAATCGGCGATCTTCCCGATCGTCCCTCGCGGCCGAACGATCCCCTGCCATGGGGAATTCGATGGATTTCCAACACGTAACCGTCCTCCGTCGCGACTCTGTGGATCTCCAGAGGATATCCGTATTTCGAGGCCAAATCGGGCTGCAATTGTGAGAAACGAAGAATGAGAAGAAGCACTTTTGACAACTAAACAATTTTCATTACTTCATTTTTATTGATTTATTCATCTGTCATTACGATAAAAAAATTTTTTAAACTTCGTTTAATTCAGAAAATCGCCGATTTTTGTCACCATTACGATAAAACGTCGGTATCACGATTTTTTTCACATTTTCCGAAGATTTTTCACGATTTTCAGTGACTTACTGTCGTCAGTTCGACATCGGGATTCTTCTCGGTAAAACCACGCGTTCCAAGTGTAAAAAAATTAACGATGATCGTCTGCGTGACGACAGCTCGAAGCAGCGACGACATTGTTCGGTACAGTGACTCCTAGACTCGCCGAACTACGAGCATTTATAATAACGTACCCACTTCTTGCACCTGCCACGTGGTTCGCGAACACACGCTTCTTGCAAAGATTTTGTCGTTCGAACGATTCGTTCCTTTCCCCGTGTTGTGACCTTAAGCCGGCGAACGCTTTACGAACGTACGCGCGATTGGCAATGAAGATTCCATTATTGTGCAATCGATGGCGATCAATCAAGGACGATTTTATCGAATTTACATCGTCGAATTGCCATTGACCGTCAAGCTTCTTTATTCCAGCACTGATGCAACATTTTTGGTCGATGAAAAATGTATTCAAAATACTTTTATTACTGAATTCTTATTTATTTTCATTTTATTATCGAAGATTATAATTTTTATTGAATATTAAAACCTCTTCAATCAATCAATCAGATCCATCAAAAGAGAAAAAAATTATCTAAATTGTCCGTAATTATTCTAGGCATGTAAAAATGTTTAATTGTTCTATAACTTATCCAAACACATATTATATAGATATAAATATAAATAAAAATAATGAATCGATAAATTATTATTGAAATTACTGTCAATTACGTAATAAATATAAATACATTTATGTAATACTATATATATGAATTATTATTAATTATTTAATAAATTATACATATCATATGAAATATAAAATAATATCCCAATCAATAGCAAAAATATTAATTCATCATAATCATAATTATCGCAGAATTGTGCCTACTGTCAATAGTCTCAAAATAAAAATTCAAGTTCACGATCGAATAGACCCGCTTCCTCAGCTCATGGCCCTTCGTCGTAGATCCGTTACGAGGACATCGAGAAATTCGTGCTGAGGTTGACTCGTCTCCGTGCGTCAGCTGCTCGTTAAAAAAAAATATTTCCTCAATGGATGAGCAATTAAACAAGCACGCGAAAACCATCCATAAAAATCCCATCTACTATACTATAATCGAAACGTCCGATTAATCAAAAATTCATAAATATCATGAATTAATTAACGAAACTCTTGTGCCTCTGGTTTATTCAATAATTAAAATAATAGCTCAACACCAGACGGTTTATGTCGAATCTATTCGGTGTCTCGCATTTATTCACACGCAAGGACGTTGACACCGACCGAACGACAATGGTCGACGACGAGGTCGATTACGCCACTTAGGATTCAACGATAATAATCAACGGTATTCAGAATCTTCTTACACGCTCTTTAACTCCTCTATGAGGATTAACACCCGACACCGTTTTTTTATGTCTATACTGATTACTCACAGACGCAGATGCAGCTAAAATAAAATGCAAAAAACAAATAAATAATAATAATAATAATAATAAAGATTTACCAATGTGCGGACAACAAAGCTATTTATTACAATGAGTAGACGTCTTTACTCGTAGTTAAGATCTTCTTTAACCCGTGGAGTTTTATTCGCAGCAGACAGCCGTGACATTTATTCTACATTGAGTGCCGAATAAAAAATGCAATCGAGGCATAAAAGATATCTGAGAATGACGAAACATTCTCATTAAGATGCATCGACGTAAATCAATTTCTCGCTGGTGAGGAAAGACGAAAGCGATTATTCGCACAAATTTTTACAATAGTGGAGAGTCAATGTTGCGTTTTGTTGCATCGATAAATGCATTTTTGAAGGGATTTAAATGTTTGGATCGTATAAGATTAATGAGATTTATTCAATAATTTACTTTACTCGAATTTAATTCCGCAATTGACCGAATTAAATAAATTTCTATGAAATTCAAATTATTAAATTCGATCACATGGCGGATATTCATTCAATAATTGTAAAAAAAAAATCTCAGCACCATGGGGAATGCAAAACGGAGACTCCGAACGCTCGTAGAGTCACATAAGGTGCTAATGGCCGTTCATGCAACACGGAGTTTTATAGGAGACCGCGAAGTACGCTGATTTCGCAAGCTGTTACACGTTCGAAAACACGTGCGTGTCTCTTGCCTCGTTCTGACACTTTCCGTAGCGTCGCGCGTTTTTACATGATATTCTGTAATATTTACGATCGAAAGTTCAATACCCTGTCAAAAGAAAAAATTAAATAACCAAGCCAAAAAATATTTCACTTCAGAAAACAATTTATTTTTCTTTCTCCGTTCAATTTCACTGGATTTACAACAAACATGCTAATGTCCATTCTTTCTTTCTCTGCAACTTGATTTTATAATGTTAATTTGTTTTTCAATCCTAATTTCATTCATCATTTAAAATTATAAAAATAAATAAATTTTATTCTCTCAAATTTTATTAGTTTATTTATCAACTAAAATTGTTCATATCACTGAAAACAATGACCGATAAAAATTATCGGCATCCGGACCAAGTGGACACTTGCGAAAAACGTTCGCCAGGCGGACTATGTAATTAGATTGCGGAATTCTTGTGCGAGATCGTAAACGTGTCAGTTAATTGCACGTGGAATTTTCGCCGTTCACTAAATAATAATATATCTATACGTATAGATATATGTATATATGTATCCATCGTAATTTCGGTCAGGCCACACGGTTGTCCTCGATCCCATTGGATTCTGTGTTTCTGTATCCATTCAGAATTTCAATAACGTCGTCGTAAAGAAGTCTTCTGGATTTGTTGGATAAAATAAAATCGAGATGTCCAAAATTCGCATAAGGAATTTCTCTCGACCTCGCACTTGGAATTCTTTTCAACAATTCTTGTACGTCCTAAACGTTGAAACATAAAACCAAAAAAAAAAATAATAATAATAATAATAATAATAATATTTGGTATATTATCCAAGTGACTTGAAGATTTTTATATTATTTTACAGCTAAGAAAAATCTTGACCTGCTTAGTCGAATAAGGATCGTTGAGACCGTAATAGAACACCAACGGTGCCGTTATGCTGGCCAATGGATATTCCGGCGGTTTGAGGCTCTTGTAGAGAAGAAGATTGCTGATCGGACCGAAATCGTATTCCGTGAAATTTCCTGAATCAATCAAATTATCGTCGGGTCTTCATTTGAATTCCTTTATTTTTTATTTCAACATTTTCTCCGTGCCATTTATCAAGTTCTTCCAGATGACAATGAACTTACCACTCGCTGCGATTTGTGCATAGTGCAGCAGTGTCTCGATGGAAGTGCCTTGAGGGTAGTGCCTCAGAACCCGCAACAACATTGACTGCACAAACGATTGCATAGGATTTTAAAATAAAAGAAAATCAATACATAATAATTATTTGATACATAATAATTACTTGATTATAGTCTTCAAAAATAATGGAATAAAGATTTGGTTTGTAAAAATTAAAAATCGACACATTGTATTTAAAAAATGAATCAATTATTGTGGATAAATAAATAATTAATAATAAATAAATTATTATTCCACAAATAATTTGAAATTACTGAAAACTACTATTTCAATTATAAAAAGATTTGGTTCCAATTCAAACAAGCCCACATTAATAGACAATTTTCTTACAAAGTCCAATTCCTCCAAATTCGCGATTCCCGAAATATAATTCAGGACCTTCATGCAGAACCGCTGAAAGCTGGGTCGTAGACATATGGACGCAATGTACGTCAAATCAAGTCCATCACGTGGCAATACCTCGAACGAACCGATGAGAGTCAAAGCATCCTATTAGCCACAATATTTAGATTAATTCTCATAATATTTATCAATGACGCAATTTCAATATTGCCATTAAAATATTTTTTCCGAAGAGAGGAAAAATGTTGAGTTGCCTAACGTGCCTTAATTTGGTTCCGAAATCGAATACCAATTTCGGGAATAATTCCAGGCACGGTGTGAGTAACAATGGCGACCGGTGCGAGGACCACAGCGACGTTGATCTTATCATTATATTCCGGTCTTTTGGATAGCAGGACTAATTCAACCGTGCCGCCCATCGAATGACCCACGAGAGATATTTTCGGCATTTTTGTCAACGATAAGATATAATCTATCGATGCTGATGCATCGTAATATCCACATTCGTCCCAACTGTAACACAATTATAACGATTATTTGAACGTTAACGTTCTCGACTCTATTTACGTTCGATTATTCCCTTTGTTAGGTTCGATTCGCTCTTTTTTCTGATAATTTAACGATTTTTTATATCTTTTAAAGATATAATTCAGTCTTATTTTCTGATTGTTTAATAATTTTTTGCTCACCTGAACCTCCAAAACTTCGACTGTGTGGACGACATGTACTTGTGATGCTTGCTGTAATAATTGCCTCTAAAATTCAACGCCCATACGTCGTATCCGTTGTCCACCAACGAGTACGCTGCAATACAAGACACGATCTACGTAAATCATTCGAATGTACCAACATTACGATAATAACGAATATAATTGCAACTAAATAAAAAATATTCAAAAAGTAGAAACGATGTAGAAATTATTTTATTGTTCCATAATGATAAGTGAATTGTTTTGGCATTTTTTAAATATCAAATCTTCGTTGGACCTATAAATTTCAGGTGTCTTTTTATACTGCAGTCCTCATATTTTTTATTTCTTGATGGAAAGAATCAGGAACAAGGGATTGAATTGAATATTTTTCTCGACTATTACCGAGATCGTTTTCGGATCCTCGGAGGACCCAAATGTCGGAGGCAGCGAGAAGACCGTGAATCAGTAGAATCGGTTTTTTTCCATAAGCCGGAGGTGATCCCGGACCACCGGATATTCTGTGTAACGTTAGAATGTAATGGTCATCCGTCGTCACGTTGTGCTCTTCAACGACATATCCTTCAATCTCCACCAATTCAATCTGCCAAAAAAAAAGCAAAACATTTTCACAACATTTTCGATACATTTGAAAAACAAGAAAGAAAGTTAAATCGTAAATCGCAAAACTTTCATATTAATTGGAATTTGAAAAAACAAATAAAATTCCTCGCAATGAAAATCTGCATCTAATCAAGAATGCATTCAATATTATAATTGTTTTTATATTATTATTATTTATCTCATTAATATGCAATTTCAAAATATCATTGTCTCATCTTCATTATTTATGTATCCGTAGACTGTCATTGAAAAATATGCTTAAAAAAATGCAATTATGAATTATTAATGACTCACGAATGTTTCGATCTTTCGTCTATGCGACACGTGGACGTCGTTAGCGCCAGAAACAGATAATGTTCGCTTGTGAGTTCCTGCATTGGCCGACGGTTCCGCGGCACAACTTCCGGTCAGAATCGTGACCAGCACTATCGTCGCGAGCATCAATGCAAGCACAATCGGATTATAACGCATCACGAGCTATAATCCAATCGTCGAATCAATTATTAAACGGAAAAATGTTGGTCCAAATTTAATTTCGTATTCTTTTATCTTATAGATTTTTTTCTTAACACCCGGAACCCGGATCGACTCCACGAACGACGAACGAAACATTCAGACGAAAATCTCGGCGCTCGCTTCTTTTATTCCATCGCTGAATAAAAATTTTCCGCTTACCGAATTATTCCATTCCCATAATCAGGACCTAACCTACGTCACAATTTTTTTCTTCGTTTTTTTTTCATCGACAAAAAACTTTAACACGATTTTCGAAGACTATCCTTGGTCTTTCGACTTTCCGCCTGATTAAGATCAAAAGATCGTTTCGAAACTGACACTTCCGTCAAGGTTCGCGTCCTTGCCCAATTTGAGTAACACGTCGGTCCCGCGGAACCAGTTTGAACTGTCTTCCTACTGAATAACACCATTAATATATCATAAATCATTCAAACAAATTCAAAAGATTTTATTGAAGTAATTTTATTTTAATCTTTATTTTATAAGTTTTTAATTTTTATTTTTTTCTATTGTTGTCATTTCATTTAGGTTGTATAAGTTATTTGTCTTGCATTTATATTTTTTTAATAATCTTTCTTCAATCTTCATTTTATTATTATTCAATTTTTGTTTTTTTTTCTATGATTATTATTTAATTGTTTATACACCCACGATCGAATAAATTTCGCATTATTCGTTTTTATCTTTCTTGTGGCTCGAAGAAAGATCGTTTTTCTCTTCTCCAGATTTTAATTTTGTCCGTCGTATTGTTTTGATTTATTCGTTATTTATTATGGCGTAAAGAATTGTGGCAAGTTTGTCGAAGGCGCGATTACTTTCGATTGAAATCGCCAATCGAAAACAACGTCCGAACAAATTCGGGGAGCTCCCCGCGGCCCGAACACCGGACGAATTCCTTCTGAATGATTTCTCGAACGCGTCATTGTACAGAGCGAAATGATGCCACATGCATACATAATGAGAACTAACTGGTTATGGGTGGAAGGACCCCGGCTTTGGTATTCGGTTGATTTACATATTTCTCTTCTTCATTCCGGGTACTCCGGGCTCGAGGAAGAGATCCCCCAACCATTATCGCATTTTTCAAGCGCCTGAATTCTACTTTCTATCAATATATCAATATCAAATATTCAAAAAAATTTTACAAATACATTTAATGAACTTTTGGATAATTTGAAAGCACAACGTTCAGCCTACGCATTTATAATGAATAAATAAGTGTGATGACCAAACTCAAGAGAAATATTAACAATTACAATTTTTTAATTTAAAACGTTATAAATATTGTAATAAGAAAATTATTCATTCTATTATTGAATAATTGTTAATTTGAGTCAATTATTTCTCTGAGATGAAAAAAAAATTTCTACCGATAGTCATTGACTCAATTAATCAAATTATGTCCTGTAACCGATCAAATTTTTACAAGATTGATCAATTCTTTCATAGACATCCGAATTACTGTTTTTATTTTTCAATTTTCATACAGTCTTAAACAAATATTTGACAACGCTACAGCGCCGGCAATATAATATTCTCCGCATATCATATCCCAACAGAACAATGTTTAACCTAAAAATGTTCAAAAGTGCAATTCGATGCACTTTTCACGTCTCAATCCAACGATCATCCAAATTCCTTCGCTCACAAAATTCAAATTCAACGGTCTTGCGATCAAGCCAGCATCCTCATTCCCGGATGCACCGAAAATTCTTCAACTTCCGGTTGTAAACGATCGAGACTGTCGTATGACGAAGGCCGTGGATGGCGCTCTGCGCGCCACCAAACGTACATATAATTTTCTTCTTCGCGTTTTGTCACGGAGGCGACATGGTGGGTTTTTGTGACATCGAATTAAAATCCGTGTGAATCTTCGACATCCCAACGTTAATTGTCGCGAATTCACGCTCATTAATTACAAAATGATTAATATTATCGCATTGTGTGTTACAGTCGGCCCACAAAACGTTTATCATCAAGCGCAAGCTTGCCAAAAAGCTCAAACAAAACAGACCAATTCCACAATGGGTCAGGATGCGCACTGGCAACACCATCCGGTAAGTTTCATTAATTTCACGAACGTTCATACGTCTGATTACTCCTAATATCGAGATATTTTTTATCGCATCGTGAGAAACAAAATTAATTAAGAAAATTATTACGTATTGATCCTTGCGAGTGTCCTATCGAATAAAAGTGAGGTTATGTTTTGCCCGCTTGCATGTTGGGCTGCTTTTGACGGCTACGATAGATGAATATGATTGATTTTTATGGTATTTTTATCATTCTATGCGGGATTGTATCGAATCATAACAATAAGCACAGCTACGGGTACTTTTAGTAATTAGACTCGATCTATTTATATAATAATAAAGATATAATCCGATAAACGATGGTTTTGTATGGTTCTGCAAATAAAAATGACAGGCTTGAGCAACAACACGAAATTTCGTTTTGAATTTGCTGGATTTTTGAACTTAGGACAAAATAATGCCGATATGAATAAAATAACTAATTATTTACGGTTTTTTTTTGTTTTCTCTTTCCAGGTACAACGCTAAAAGGCGTCACTGGAGAAGAACAAAATTGAAGCTGTAAGCTGTTATCTTCGGCTATCGTTGGCTACACAATTTTGATGAACCTATGGATTTTCACCATCGTTACATTTGTTTTTTTTGTTGCTGGAGTCAATAAAAAAAAAAATATAAAAATCTAAAAAAAAAACAAAAATTCTGTCTTGTTATTCAGTTTAATTATCCTAATTTATTGAAATTTTCATATCGATTATACACGGGCTTACAAAAATGGTTTACAAAGAATTGAAAACCTTTCGCATTCTCATTTGTTCCATATAAGCCTCGATATGTTCTTCTCTGTTCTTGGGTACGGGTAGGTAGTAATTTAGAGGCGGTTTGCCTTCTTCCAAACGCACAAAGTAGTGAGTGTACCTGTAACAAACTAATCCCATTCGCGCTCTCGCGTGTCTTCTTATTCCTTTGACCACGTGACCTTTCGTTGCAAACGACTCGGCTGAAATGATCAAATTTTTTCTCTATCAATTTTTAAAAAATTTAATTAATAGCGATGGAAGATTTATTTTGCAGCTCGATTTTTCCACGAATATTCGATTTTAAATAATTATACTTTTCGAAAATCATTGAATTGATATATTTAAATTTATTATTCTATATGGAGTTCAACATTGAAAAGCTTTTTTTTTAAGAGTTGTGGGTGCGGAGAAAATTCTGATTATTTATACTCACCGACCCACAGATTACTTTTGAACTCGACATTGTGTTGCTCGGTAGCAAGTTTTTGTGCTTCCAGAATGGTTTCTTTTACAGCCACCGCTCCTTTCTTTGACACGAAGCCCAATTGCTTTACAGCCTCGTCGACCGACATTCCTCGCACCAAATTCGCTATGTACCACATTTTTTTTGGGCTGTACTTGATATTGGTCTTCATATGGCATACATACTAAAATGAAAAAAAATCAATCGAAATAAAAAAACACTAATCAACTCTGTCGATTAAATGATTGATACGTCAATAAATAAATGTATTTATATTTGCGCTCCCTCATGGAGGCAGCGATGTTATGGCAAAACATTTTTTTCTCTCTTTGAATTCAAAGTATCGTAAGAATCTTCTTCTACGAGACACCCCAAGTCGATATGAAGACTTAATCACAGAAGAAGACACGGAAATACGACTCACAGCCGGTCTTCTCTCTTCGTCAGGACCCTGAACCGGATAAATTTTTTTGTTGTAACGTATAAAACGTAGAGGTCCCTTATCCTTGCCGTCCCATATCGGCGTGGTGTGTATGAAAGTTGACGGTACAACAGCTTTTGAGAGAACAACATTCGACGGTTGTCTCAGTAAAGTTGCTGCGCAAGCAGACGTGAGTCCTTGGACGCATCTCCTGAGGCTCTGCATCGTCATCTGCATTCGAAAAATCGTCTATTTACACAATTCTTCACGAAACACCGACAATATTTCGGCCAACAACAACAAAGATACCGATTACAATCTTTTATTTAATACCGAAAACTCGTACAAAAATTCATGATTTTATTACTTTGTGATAAATCGTTTTGTCAACATTTCAGGTAATGTTATTAGAACAATTGTCAAAATAATGTATCGTTAATAATGATAATGACAATAAACATACACTTCAGCGTAGATTAATTCCGGTGTAAAACCATAACCTCACTATCTCCTTCTCTCACGCGAGGAGGGAGAAAGAATTACGAGAAAAGTAATGCCAATATCTGTGGGTAGTTGGCGCGTCGTTTCATCAGCGTAAAAAACAAGTAGAAAAACCTTAAGGCGTAGTGCTTCCAAATATTTTCGAAAAATGGAAATTTAGAACCGTTTTTTGAATTTTTATGCGGTCTCGCCAAACTATTGAGGAGAAATCTCTCATTGTGTTTGTTTTTGCGTCATCGGAGGGCTGGCATAGCACCTTAAAGCGATGCATTACATCGACATACTATCACACACGCCGGGAGATATGCAATATGGTGTACACGACTGGTTCACCGGTTATCATTCAACAGGCGCCGTTTAAATTTCCATCGCGAATACAGCCTGAAGATAGGCAACCCGTCGTGCGCGCCTGTCTCACCGGTTGCTCTCCAACAGGCGCCGCGAAGAAGTTTCGCGAAAACGCCGGAAAAAAGCAACCCACTGCCCAACAGGGACTTGGAAACATTTCCGCGCTACTATCAGATAACCAACGACCGTAAAAACATGTTCGCGCGTCGGATAAATCAAAACAAAAAAGATCGACAGGTGTACAAGAAAAAAAACTCGCTTGATCTTTGTATTCTTTTCGTCTTTCTTCTCAGAACATTTTGTATTAAAAATTCTCCAACATTACGCAAAATTTGTGTTTCTGGTTCGCTCACAAAGATTAACATACGATTTAAAAAAAAAAAAAAGCTTTAAACTTACTCCCATTCGGCATATAAACGTAACAATAGTACAAAAAGAAATATTTTTTTTTTGTTTCATAGGATTGGCTTACATTGGGGTACGGTGAAGTGATTTGTCTAGGGTTGACCTGGAAAAAAAGATACACGATAAAAATTAGCGGATCTTGCTTGACAATCTTCCTTTCGTTTAGTTTTCATTATTATTATCATCATTATTGTTATTGTTATTATTATTATTTTTGTTTTTAAAAGATTGGATCCAACGGGTGAGGATGGTATTCAGGCAATTATCGGTCAGCAGGTGTCTCGTTAGCGCGTAATCACTTATTGAGATTTCTTTATTTCTGAAATTGATCTACTGCTGTTTACACTCGGGTACTTGATGATATGGTCCTCCTCTCCCACCTGATTGTGCAATCGTATTTGTTTCATCGTCATCATCGTCGTCGTCTCTCTCATCATCGTCCTCCTCGTCTTCGTCACCCTCCTCCTCCTCGTAATCTTCTCCTTCGTCCTCCAATCCTTCGCCTGAAAACATTTATTCATTCGTTTCATTATTTTTTATCAATAAAATCGCCAAAGGTCGTAAAAAATTGAGGAAAAATTCGGTAAATAAATTTAAGTGTTGAGTATAGCCTGAAACGGTTGAAACAGTTTTACATCTACGATTCAACCATTTTGGAGTAAATTTTTCCCAGACGGTCCATTTCGTGAGACCTTGATTAAATTATAAAATTTCCGGCGGCGGTTTTTTGTCCTTTTATTATTATTATTATTATTATATTTTCTATTTTATTATTATTATTATTATATTTTCTATTTTATTATTATTATTATTTTCCTTTATTATTATTTTAGGCAGTTGTGATTACCTGTGAAGTATAGGATCGCACGAGGGACAATACGTTCTCGTATGTAATGACCGATTTCGAAGTCACTTGTCAACAACCGTTGCGTGTCGTCATCGAGATCAGCATCGGCACCTTCGGGCACTAAAACACAAAAAAAAAAAAAAAAACGATCGTTTGGGTTACAATTTATATTGTCAAACGATAGAAAAAAAATGAAAAATTAACCAGCATAGCTATGATTAAAATTTGGTAGCTTTAGCAGTTGATAAAATTATAAATTTTAAAGCTTTCTTATTTTTTAAAAATCATTAATTATTATTATAGAAATTGATTTTCTCACCGACTGGAGGTGAGAAGAAATTGAAAAACGAATCATTTTGCACGGTTTTCGTGACGGTCCGCGTAGATCCTCGTGACTTGTGTTTCTGATTCTTTTTGACGGTCTTGACCGTAACGTTCTTTCCCTTTTTCCAGTCAATCACGCATCCCTGGAAAATAAAAGAATCCAAAATTGTCAGAACGTTTACGTAGATTATTTTTTTTTTCAAATGACCAAAGTTTTTTTCAGCTGTTGTCTCACTTTGCTTTTGTAAATTTCTGGGCCTTCGAAGCTAAACGGATCGTTCTTTTCCGGACTGCACTTCATGACGTACTCTTTGGTCAGCACGGAGTTGGAGAAGTACTCGTTCGGTTCGAAATGAAATTCGAGCACGAAACCCTGCAGATAAAAAGAAGATTTTTTAACAATTATTAAATTTTTAAATTGATTTACGAGCCAGTGATTTTTTTTTGTTGAGAATTCTGGGTGAAAAATTTTCTTACCATGGGATTAGATTCCAGGAATATAACTTTGATGTCGTAAAGATGCTTTAAAATGGGTTCGTCGTGTTCCTCTAACATTTCTGCCAATACTCCGACGTTTTTGAATATCGTCAGCCAAAATTCCGGAATGCCTTTAACATTATCCTCCGCCTTCGTTCTTCATTAAAAAAATCAATCATTGTCAATTATTTTCTCCAATCGAATATAAATATTTCTATACAAAAAAAAATAATTCGTTTTAAATAAAAAAGTTTATCATTCGTACTCGTCTTTTTTTTCGTTGACTTTTTCGATCACAACGTTGGTCTTGGAATCATTCTTAACGTCCTCGTCGTCGCTCTCCCAAACGCACTCCTCGTCGGTCGGTTCGTAAACTCCCGAAGCTATCTGATTTCTCTTTTCGTAAATAGGCGCGCATATCTTGTTGTATTTGCACTCGAGAGCGTGAACCTCTTCGTAAAATTTGGCTTCTATGTTCAAGGAGGCCAATTGGAGCTGTTTCAAAGCCTTGATGCGACGTTTCACCGGAGCGCTGTGCTGTATCTTAAATTTTTTAATAAACAACATAAATCGGTTGTAATCGCAAAATTTTTTTCCTCCTTTGAAGGTGAAAAAAATATGTACCTCCACGCTTTGTAAGTTCATGTCTTGGAGCGCCGCAAGAATTTCGGACTGGTTACTCACCGCCGAAACTGCCAAGTCGGAGTGGTCGTCGTCATCCTCCAAGGATTCCATGACAACTGGCTTTGTGGGGGGCGCCGTGGCTGCGAAACGATTTTTAGTGTCACATTACTTTCGATTCGATAATTTAGTATTTCCGCTTCATAGAAAAATATTTGGAAAGCAAATATCTGAATAAATATATTTTTAATTCAATTACATATTTATTTTCATTATAATTATAATTTGATACATAATTGTTGTCAAAGAATTTATGTATATAATTAAATGCATATATAGAATATATATATAGAAATAGAAAATTAATGCAATTACTCATAAATTTATACATCGCCCATAAATTGTTGACATCTTAAAATCAATCCTCGTCAATCTACGACAACCCAAAAGTGTTTCCAACATAATATCAGAATGTTCCCTCGCAATCGAGTCCCCATCACAGAACCGAAGCAAGCCAAAAAATTAAATAGCAAATTTGACTTAAAAAAAAATAAAAATTGCCACCGCCGTCCAACTCCGATTCCGTTTCGTAAACTCCGATCACCAATTCCTCGACAATCACGATTATTGTCACATATACGTGCGTCATTCGCGGACCAGCCGGACGCGTCGTAACAGCGACATTTGAAAATTCGCCATGCTTGTTCAAAAAAGGGGTTATCAAAGCTATCGGAATCCAAACGCACACCTCGCGGATTCGAAATTCCGTCGCAATTAAAATCCCAAATCCCGTTAATTACAATCGTAACAAACCGTCAAACATCGATCAAACCCACGTCCAACATCTTTGTCAAACCATGCTCACGATTTTTCCTAGCTTCTGTCAAAACTAGACACAAAAAAAAAAAATCATTAAAAAAAATTTCGATCTCTCGAAACGATTGTTCGGTTCGTGCACATGGAAGACCGGAATAACGCGAAATCAACGAATTTCCGCAAACTTCGTTGGATCACGAATAAAATTCGAAAAATCCGAGTCTTCGATGTTTCATCGATGAAAACGCGAATGTTCGCGAAATTTCGAATTACCGTAGGAGTAAACGTCGTTTAATTGTGCGTAATTGTTGCGGGTTGAAAAATGTGCTTACCTCTTAACGACGAAGCCTATATGAAAGGGAAGTAACCACGGAATGAACGGACGACAAGGGCGACAAGCCGGTCGTTGGGTTGCGAGACTCGCGAATGCTGTTCCAACTCCCGCCCCCTTTGCCCCTTAATTCGCTACCCTCCGCGGAAACGAGCGCCTCCTGGACGTGTAATATGGACACGAGATGTGGGAAGTGGTAGGAAGTACGCGAAGCTCGTCGTCAAGGTTGCGCGGGACGCGCCATCGCGGCCAAGGCGACTTCCTGTCTGAAATTTCTGCCAATCGCGTGGCTCGTCCCAAGTTCCTGTGGCTGTTCATGATTAGATATATATATGTATACATTCGGGTGGTTATTTGGACCATTTTTTAGATATTCCGTCGCCGCCGGGATGTCAATCGATTTTGAAAAATAAAAACAAGAATGGTGACCGAAATTTAACATTTTTTGACTATTTTTTATATGCCCTGATTAGTAATTTTGAATAATTTTGGCGTTACATCGTTGAGTTTGACATCTATTTGTTAATTATTTGGAGTAGCGCAAGTTCCACATTTTGATTTTGGGATGGCACGCCAACGCCATCTGAGTTTTGTGGTGAGAGCGACGCACATACCAACGGATTACTCAAAATTCTTTCCCTCTGTATTTTCCCCCAGAAGGGCTGTTTTCTGTGATTTATTTACTAACTCGTCACCCAGCAAATTATCGATTTAATCGAATCAACTCATAAAACATGCAATACGCTGATACCTGCCTCGTTATTTCTTATCAATGCTCAAATCTTTTTCTTTTCTCGTTTATTGTCCAATTTGGACAAAACAAAATGGCGCCGTCGCGCCATCGGCGACTGCAGCGCTCTTATCTCATGTACGACATTATTTCTAAACTATGCGACATGTCCACCGTGTTCTACTCAGTCGGTAACAAAAACAAATCACATTGGTATAAATCTGTTGTCCTCTCTTCCTTCAACGCAATCGCTTATTCCACTATCTCACTCGAACTGATAACAACTCTATCGATCTCGAGTCAATTCAGCAGCGTTGCACTACCGACTGAGTCGAACGAAAAAATGTCCAGTCACGAGACAACGATGAAAATTTGGGCAACGAAAATTGCAAAAGTTTTCTTTTTTTTGAATTTCAAATTGCATCGCCATTAAACGAAGAATAAAAAATAAACAAATGTAATCCGAGAGGCCGATTACGACAATTTGGAAACACGAACTCGAGTCGTCGCCGCTCTGCATTACCGACTGAGCCGAAGAAAAAAAAAGTGTACAGTCACGCGACAACGACGAAAATTTGGGCAATGAGAGCCCAAAAAAACCGCCCAAGTTCTCACTTTCTCAAAGCAATCGGAGCTCAATTCGCGTCGTCATTGAACAATGAAAGAATGTAATAAAAGAAACATAAATTCGTGACGAAGATAACGACGATTTGTGAATACGAACTTGCCCTAAGTTTGGCGCCTACGAAGCTCGAAGTGTATGCGTGCGCACGAATAAAGCAGCTGTTGCACACATGCGAGAAAAATCTCACACACTCGTAACACGCGATGGTATCCGATAGAAGCATAATCGATATTGTGAAACTTCGATATAGTGCAAGAAGTATGGCCAAATACGGTTTTTCGTCGATGTTACGGACGAAATAAAAAAAAATAAGAAAAACAAACAAACAAACAAATAAACAAGAAACATCAAGAATTTCGTAAATAATATTATGATTGAGATAAAAGTATCGTATTACTTGTTTCTACTAACGTTTCTGGAATCAGCATCGAAAATACGACCGTCTTTCCACGGTCACAACAATGGTAAGCCCAATGTGTTAACAATCGATGTTTTCGGGGTTTTTTTCTTTTTTTTTTCTAACGGTAATTCGACGAAATTGTTTTTGGGGTTATTAAGATTTTTGGGGGAAGGGAAAATCATGGTAATTTATTCTGGAAATCGTAATGTCGTGGGTTGAAATTTGATGTTCGATTTGCCATGCGACGAAATTTTGGGTTTTTAACCAAACTTCGAAACATTTTTCGGTGAAGGTCATATGATATCTTGTCATCATCTGTGCGTACGTCGTTATTATTTTTCTGTCACCTTGCCACGAGCAACGTGTGAGAGATTTCTTCGTTGGCAATGGTTTTCGTTTTATTTTATTTCACTTTTTATAGATAGAATCTCGGCGAGAATTTTTTTTGTTCATTCGAAATACTTCTCGTTTCTTGTTTTATTTTATTTTATCTGTTTTTCGCGGCTAGAATATCGGAGAGAATTTTTTTTTGGTAGAATAGGTAATGATGTAAATTTCTTGCATCATTTATGCTACGCGGAAGATTGTATTGACGGATGTTTCGTCGACGGTAGTCAGACGCATAGATTTTTATGTATTCCAATTGAATCACACAATGATTAAATATGATGATATGATATAATAGTAATTTTCTTTCACTTTTTTATGTCAATTAGAATTTATTTTGGATCCCGATCACAGCTGAGAATACTTCTAATTTTTCAAAAACTTTTATATAAAAAATTACTCAAACGATGAGATAGAATGATTTTTATCGACGTTTCCAGCTTTCGTCCAGGATGACAACGACGTTCAATATCTTTTGGACAACATACCTGTGTCAATGCACAAGGCAAGTCATTTGTCTTGAAAAAATAAAGTCTCCGCGCCAAACTCAAAAAATAATAATGTTTTTTTTTTCTTTTCTCCGTACGATTGACAGGGCTTTGCCAGTTCGGTCCAAGGGGCTGGGTAAGCAAAACAAAAATTGTCACGAGCAGGTCAAATGAAGATAAGAAAGGCACTCGACTCACCTCAACAGCTTAAACCTTTTATTTTATTCATCGTATTGTCATCAATTTAATTCATCATCAAAAATTATATTTACAGATTTTTCAAAATTATACCAATCAGGTTCTTGGCTCCATTTTGTGCCTTTTCTATTTTTAGTCTCCGGCTACGATAACATGAAAAATTGTTCATGTGCATTATTAAAAAACCTTTCGTTCTATTCTTGAAGGGACGCCACGGCGGACGACAAAAACGTACAAGGCACGTTATCGTACATACAGTTCGAACCGAACGTTCTCGACTTTAAAGACAGGTAAAATATTCTACATCGCAACTAATTTTTCAAATATATTTTCGACTATCAATATCATTCGTAGAAAAAAATTGTTATTATAAAAAATAAATAAATTTATTAATATCCGATATAATAAATAATCATTTAATTCAATTATTCCAGACAACTTGGCATACCGCACCAGGAAACTGTGACACTGTTCAACAGAGATGGCAACAAAACGATTCACCTAACTTCTATCTCGGGAAGCACACAGCATTTTCACTCGTCCTTCTTTCAAGATAAAGTCAGTATTTTCATTCGAAAATAAATCAAATCGCTTCGTTACAATCTCTTCGGGACGAGTTGCTAATTCTACATGAATTTAATTCAGGTGATACCGCCGTTGGGCAATACGACGTTCAACGTCGTGTTTCTTGGACGCGAGGAGGGTGATATCGATAGCCATCTCTTCATTCACACCTCCGATGGAACGCTCAAATACCAAGTAAGACCGTCAAATATTTATATTTCAAATATTTAATAATTCGAAAGAAAAAAATGCTAAAAAACATTCTACAAATTAAATATTCATGCCAGAATGAACATTAAAAATACAATAATTTTCGATAAAATTACATTCATACGTTCATCATTATTCTCACTATTTTTATCATCATTTTTTTTTACAGGTCAAAGGTACGAGCGTGAGTAGTCCATACAGACTACGTCCCGTCGTTGGTGTAAAATTACCACTAAATGCATCTTTCTCGCCTCTTATTTATATGCACAACCCTCACTCCGAGGCGATGCAGGTAAAAAAAACAAACAAAAAGGAAACCAACAAATAAAAAATTCTCAAAATGGAATTGTTCAAACGATTCTAATTATTTTTTTTTTTCTCGTTTCAAAGGTGGTAGAAGTATATAGTAGCGGTGGCGAATTCCAGTTGGAATTGCCATCGGGCGAGGCTGACGGTCCTCGCGAATTGTGGGAAATACCTCCGTATCAAACAAAACCAGTCATAAGATTACAATTCAACGCTCACATGGAAAAAAATCATACCGCCTACGTGAGGTAAGTAACAAAAAAAAAACAAACGAAACAAAATCAGTTTCAACGAAATAAATGCATCCACGGACGAATTTCTAAAAAAAAAAAAAAAAAAAAAAAACAAAATGAATTAATAAAATTCTATAATTGCACTAATTTTCTAGATTTAAAGTCAACAATAGCGCTGAAATAATGGTAGTCGCGGTGGAAGTTGAAGTTGGTAGCGGAGCTGGTCTCCATTGGGGTAGAAGCTCCGCGTCGATTAATTTAGGAATGGGTGGTTCTTTTCACTCGCCTACGCACTATCCTATCGCTTTGAGAAATTCTGCGAAGAAACCCGTCAAAGTTTTGGTACGCCTAAACCCAACAAAATAAATAAATATATTTTATACTATAAAAAAAAAAAATCGTATATCCAATTTTATTCCCACAATACGAGATTTATTCATTCAAACGTTATAATTCGACGTGTTTCAGAATATAATCAGCACACCGGTTTCGAAGGCTTTGAGAATTGATTTCGAGCCTGTCGTCATTCCCGGTGACACGGAAGTTCCGATAACCGTTGGCACACTCGTATACGACTGTAAGCCATAGCGAAGAAAAAAAAAAAAAAAAAAATTTGTGATGCGAGAAAAATTGTGATAATTAATTAATTTTAATTTCAGGGAAAGCTGGATTGGAGACGCAACATTTCAAGGGCAAACTTATGATAAAGGGAATCGGTCCCGGCGGTTCTAGTCAAAAATTAGCTATACCCTGGTCCGCCCAAGTGCTTCACGGTGGTTTGGAAATAAATTCAACCGTAACGCATTATTGCTCACCGCACTTGAATCAACCGCGTAATTTCAGCGTCGTTAATCGTTTCGAAGTACCGCTCGCAATCACGAACGTGTCGCTTCCCATTGAAGCCAAATCTTTCTTCGGCGTAAGACGAATAAAACCTAGAAAAAAAAAAATAATAAAAACAAAATCAGAAAACCACAAAAAAGGAAAAAAAATTGATAACACTTAAAATTTTTCAGATAAAAAACTTTTATCCGAGAGTTTTGAGACCCGGTCAGAGAGCCAATATATTCTCGATAATTCTCAACAGCGATAAAAAAAATGAAAACGTTAAATTGGAATCTTCGATATTGATTTATTCGAACGTTTCGACGACGGAAGTTCCTTTGTTGAGTTACGACGGTAAAGTTCGTAAGATAATACCGGGTGAGAGAGAGAGCGACAAGGGTACGATGAATTTTGGTACGGTCGGCAGTGGCACGGAGAACGAAGCTATATTCGCTTTGGAAAATCAGAATCCGGTTAATATCGAATTGCACGGATGGGGCGTCAATATGCCGGGTGCCGTGCTTGAATTGATGGGCTGTCAAAACGGTCCGACGGAACTCTTCAACAAGGGTTTTCGAAACATCACCGTTTGCAGTCACACGGGAAACGTGAGTACTCGACCCCGCTTGTAAAATTTAATCGTTGCCGGAAAAATTATAAATAAAATCGTAAATTAGAATTGAAAACTGAGAATTCTTGGAATTAAGAATAATCAATCAATCATTTAATTGGTAGATAAAAAGATATTGTAGATTGATTCATTGTTCAATATTTTTTATTAGAAATATAAAATGATTTTGATTTAAAAATTAATTGATTAGAATTAATCAATATATTATAAGAAGAATAAATTATTATAATATTATTAATTGATTAGAATTAATCGATATATTATAAGAAGAATAATCAATTAATTATTATGATGTGTTGAAAGATATTTTGTTTAATTCATCAATTTCTATTCAAATCCATTCAATCATTTATTGATTGTTCTTTCTAAATTGCAGCAAAATATAAAACCCGGAAATTTGGCGATATTCAAGATAAAAGTAAAAACTCCGATGGTAGAGGAGGATACGATTGTCGGCGACGTATTCGTCCGCACGACTTACGAACGTCTCACG
This sequence comes from Sussaba pulchella, assembly GCA_963971145.1. Lineage (NCBI taxonomy): Eukaryota > Metazoa > Arthropoda > Insecta > Hymenoptera > Ichneumonidae > Sussaba > Sussaba pulchella. The sequence continues at coordinate 1,017,657 of OZ020164.1, forward strand.
GTTCCCGTTTACATGAGAGTAGCTCATGGACGGATATCATTGAAAAAAGTTACTTTCACCGATTGTTTTCCGGTGAGAAATCAACTCCTTAACTCTCCCAAAAAAAAATTCATCTTCCAAAATTACGACGTTCATTAAATGAAAAATAAAAAATATCTTCGAACAGGGTTCTATATGTCTGCAACAAGTTAAAATACACTCGACGTTCGCTCGACCCATGGAAGTGACGTTTATCGCACCGGTTCACAAGGACAATAGAGTTAAATATATTCCCTTGGAAGAATCCTCGTTGCCTGTTATATCAAAGGGTGAAAATCACATCGGAGCCATCAGAATCGATCCATCGGTGACGTGCAAACAGCAGTGTTACCTTGGATTATCGCTCAACACAAGTGGTAATAGAAATATTTCTCTTTTTTATAGTTTTTGAGGCGACAACTTTGACAACAATCAATAATGACTATCAATTTTATAATAATAATAATAATAATGATCATAATAATGATAATAATAATAATAATAATAATAATAATGATAATAATAATAATAAATATTATTATATAATATTAAATAAATAACGATAATAATAATACCAATAATAATAATGATAATAATAAGAACAGTGTATTACATAATTATATTGTTATTATATATTATTTATTATTATTCATCGACTAATTATTGATAAATCTTTGGTTTAATGAAATTTCAGCGGGTAGTCAATGGTTAAACACGATGAGCCTGCCGTCTCACACTCGAGATTCCGATCTAAATCTGTTGAACGCACGTTTCGCTCGTTATTTAAACGCGACGGGCGGCAGCAGTTCTTGGGACAATATTACAATGCGTCTGGACACGACCGAAGTCCGCGGACACAAGTTCTACGTTAACATAAAGCAATACTGGCCGAGTCTGATCGTCGGCTCGAGCAGCTTGAAAAATAAGAGCCTTTTGACGTTTCCGTTGACCCAAGTTGGCAACACGACGTACAAAATCGTTAAATTACACAATCCCAGCACGAAACCATTGCTGGTACAATTGGTTATGGATTGGAATTATCCTCAGGGCATGAGACTCTATCATTCTCTGCCGAGCAAGTGAGTTTTTATATTTTTCTTCTCGTATTATCATTTCTTAACGTCGGAAATTATCTCCACCATACTCGGCGATTTTTCTAATAAATTTTATTGAATCAATTTAATCTTCAGGTTCAAACCAATTTGTTTGGACTGTCCGTCAACGGTCGACGGTGAATTCAAATTTCACGCGAACGACGACGAAATGGAATCGTTCGAGAAACAGTGGAACGTCGCGACGTCGCAAGATTCGTTGCCGTTGTATCTCAATCCCGGAGAAATTCGCAGCGTTAAATTGTCGTACACACCGGCATCGGCCGCATCGTCGTCCGGACTTTTGTACATCCGCAATAACATGACGATACTCGAAGTCGTGAGATTGGTCGGACGGGGTGCTCACGCACAATTCAAATTTGGCAATAGAAAACCCGGTTCGACGACGCCTCTGCTTTTCGAACTCGCGGAAAAGCATCTTAAAGATTGCGAACGTAAGTTTTTATTATTAATTTATTATTATTATTATTATTATTATTATTATTATCATTATTATTATTATTGTTATTATTATTATTATTATTATTATTATTATTATTATTATTATTATTATTATTATTATTATTATTATTATTATTATTATTATTATTATTATTATTATTATTATTATTATTATTATTATTATTATTATTATTATTATTATTATTATTATTATTATTATTATTATTATTATTATTATTATTATTATTATTATTATTTTTATTTTTATTTTTATTATTATTATCATTATTATTATTATTATTATTGTTATTATTGATATTATTATTATTATTCCTATTTATTAATTTTTACTCACTCTACACAAATTGAATTCCCAAGAATTTGAGACTTTTGTAACATTCGAAAATTCTTGGTCGATCTTTCTCTCTCTCTCTCTCTCTCATATCTTTTATGTTATACAAAATTATATATTATATTGTATTTTTCCAATTTCTATAGAGAATCGATCCTCATTTTTTATCCGTCCATATTTTTAATCATTATATATTTCTCTTTATTTTTGTATAAACTCTGTTTTTGATTCTATTATTATTCGATTATTCTATTTTTCCTCTCTCTCGATCCACCCCTCACTAAAAACAATTACCCCTCAATAAACCCAAACAAACGCACAAATAATTTTTTCTCAAAACCCCACAGACGAAAGATCGCGCCGCAATCCCGTGCCGAATCTAACGGTAAAGCGATCGTTCACAGCCCGCAACACCGGCGAATTACCGATAGACGTTCACGGTTTCTACATAAACGGTCTTCCCTGCGAAGGCTACGGTTTCAAAGTTCTCAATTGCGATCCCTTCAAACTAAGTCCAAACGCAACGAAAAAAATTGAAATCGCTTTTACCCCGGATTTCACGCTTTCCCGAATCGAACGCGAACTTTTGATTCTCACGAGTTTGGGTGGAGAAAATTTTGATTCCGAAAATTTCGAAGATAACGGTATGGTACGTTTGTCACTATTGACAACGGTTCCGGCTCACACGTTGGAAGCTTGCGCGGCTGTTTTGGTTCGACCTTCTTGGGAACGTGCGATACAATGCGCCGCGATTAGTTTATCATGCATCTTATTGATGTGCATACTCGCTGTGTCGTTTCTCGAAGCCGATAGAATATTGCGCGGTGCTTTGGCAACATTGTCACGTTCAAATCCCGTTCAACCACCTTTGGATCTTCGACAATTGACGCAATCGCCAGCTCCCGCAAAAGAAAAACTCGCGATCGAAGAAAAATCCCGAAATTCTCGAAAAGACGAAACTTTGCCGGATTGGTCGTTGATGAATGTTAAAAGAAACAAGGAAAAAGAAATTTCGAAGAGTTTAAAAATTCCTGATTGGTCGGCCGAGGAAGAACGAAGATTTAAATTGGACACGGAACTCAAAGAATTGCCGCAAATATTGCAAAAATCCAAGATCGAAGACGTCACGACGACGACGATGGAATCGTCGATGGCTCAGATCGAAACAAACGTAACGACGACAACGACGACGACGACGAAGAAAAAAAATGCTAAACGACAAAACAGCTCGTCCGACGTTGTGGAAAATATTTGTTTGACGGAAAACTCGACGACGGATATGCAAATCGTTACGGAAAAACGTTTGAACCCGAGTTCGTCGACGAAATCAAGCCCGACGTCGATTAGAAAAGGAAAAACTGGCAACGGTGCGGCATCTACGATCAAGGACGACGCGAGAATTCCGGAAATTGAGGGGAATTTGGATTCCGGATACGGGAATAACAACGTTTCTAGAGATTCTAAGACCGATGGAAAGAGAAAACAACAAACCAATGGTAATTCAACGACGTACAACAATCATAATTCGTACAAAAAATATGAAACCAACACTAGTCAGAAAGTAGTACAATTTTCGGAAGAGGAAACATCGTCGACGACGACCGAGAGCTCGATTCACGATGATCCCGCGCCTTACAAGGTCAGTCACGCGTTAATTTTATTGTACAAAAATGTTAATTAACCATTGGAGGAATAATGAGTCATGAAAAAAAAATAAAAGTAATAATGAAAAGAAATAATGAGTAAACGTATGTTGTTTTTTTTTATTTTTCAGGACAGCGAGTTGACGTACGCGAAATCCGAGAAAACACAACGAAAACCAATACCGAAGAAAATAAAAGCCCCAACGATCGCGACGGTCGCGCCGATAGACTACAGAGACAATTACGAGGGCGATTGCGACGACGACGATTACGACAACAAGGAACGACAGGACAATCCGAACAGATGGAAAACCAACACGAACAGATCCGGCACGAAGCATCTTCATCATCATCATCATCACCAGTCGAGAAATTCCGAAACAACGTCGCACAAATTGCCCCGACAGAACAAAAATTTGCCCCGCAAGGATAAATCATCGCAGAAACGACGATCGACGGAAAAGACTCACGTCAAATGTAAGTTTTCGTATATTTGTTTCGATGTACCTACTATATATTGATATATCATGATAATATTTATATATGTGAAATCATTATTGATAATTGCAGTTCGTGAGAATTATTTAATTATTGATTGAATAATCATATGTACAATAATTATTCGATTGATAATTCACTAATTCTTATAACTATTTGTAATTATTTACACTGATACCATCAATATTTATAATATTTAATATTCATTTTATTATATAATTATTAGGAACATTCAATTGTTGATTAAATAATCATCTATATAATTATTATTTACTCAATAATTAAATATTTTTAATAATGATGTCATAATATTAATATTAAATATTATTAATAATCATGAAACCAGTGTAAATAATTAGAAATAATCATAATTATTAGTCAACTATTGAGAAAATAATTATTCTATACAATCATTATTCACTCAATAATTGAATAATTCTCATAATTATTTGCAATCATCCATAATAGTTATTCATACCATTATTACTCCATCCATCTATCTCCGATCATCTCTTTTTCTTTCAATTATTTCTCTACAAAATCCTCCTTTTTTCCAGCTGTCAATTTGACGGGAACGATAACGCAACGCGAAGAAATTCGTCCGTCGCAGGTGAGGGTGCCGTCTCCGGTTCCGCCGCCTCCGCCGTCGTGTTGGGGCGAAAATCGCGCGAGATTCAGCGACGTCGTTGCCCGAAATCCGGAAAGTGTGTCGCCCGCTTTCTCAACGTCCGGCAAAACGACGAAGATAAACGACGTCACGCACGATTCGTCGTCGACGACGTCGCTTTGTCGACGAAGCAGAAGTTCCGAATGTCCGGAACCATCAATAATCACGGAACAGCGTTCGTCGCCGGTTAGATACGAAGAAGCGGGATCGAGAATCGTCATGCCTTCGCGTTTGTGCGGAACAATTGCGTTGGAACCGGAAGCTTCTTACAACGCTGATGCGTTTATCGTCCCGCAATCGCATCATTCGAACAGTTTTTTCATCAATACGTTTGCGGAACAACCGGTAAATACATTTTTTTCCCGAACATTTGTTTATTCATTAGTATTATATAAATAATATTTATAATATTTAAATATTATAATATTATAATATTATAATATTATATAATTATTATAATATTTATAATATTAAAATATTATAATATAATATAATATAATTATTATAATATTTATAATATTATAAATATTATAATATTTATAATAATAATAATAATAATAATAATAATAATAATAATTTATTATAATATTTATAATGTATTATAATATTATAATTTATTATTTTAATATTTATATAATAATATTTGTGAATGCATTTATTCAGAGGAAAACAATTTTTTTGGCATGGATTGTAATTTTTATTGGATACTTATTGAACCATTGTGAGGACAATGATTAATGTAAATTATTTTGATGATAATTATAATGTATTATCAATCGTAATGAATTTTAGTTTGAGCCGGAATTGGTGCCATACGACGATTTGCCGGAAACAAATGAGCCGCTCGTCGAACTTGAAAGTCTCGAGGAGGACACGCGCTGTCAATTGTGGAACGACAAGAGCCCGATTAACAATTTGATGTCCGACAATACGTCGACGTATCGGCTGGAAACACCTGAACACGTTGACAAATTGGGAACATTGCCAGGACCGCTCAAAGGTAATATTATTAATATAATATATTATTTTTATAAATATTATTACTCTATAAATTTCGCTAAATTTGCATAAACAATGAGAAAAATCACTGACGAGAAAAACATGACGAAAACAAATTTTGAATAGATAATTGGGTGACCGTGAAAACAAATTGGGAGCCATTGTACACGAGAGGAGCCGTGGGTGAGGAACGTAGCGGAGTCTGGGGAGTGAATACGGGCGGTGTCTGGGCTGCGGCTCCCTGGGGAGCACCGCCGCCGCCGCTCGCGTCGTCCCTGCAACCCTCGACGTCGTCACAGCACGCGGATACGGACGCTCAGGTAAACGAATGCATTTTTTTTTTTTGTAAAAATATAATTAAAGAATTTTTATTATAATTATTCTCATATTTTTTATTTTTGTTTGATGGTTTAATTACAATTTATAATACGAATCAATCATTTTCAGGTTGATAAAATGATGAAACCATTACAATACTACAGAATAGACACTCACAGAATTTTTTTATCAAATTTTTTGCATTAATCTAGAAATTAAAAAATGTTCTGTATCATTAATTTAATTCTGTTTAATATTTTTTATGCCAATTTATTGTGTCGTATTTTTTTCTTGTTCAATTCTATTATTAGATGGAATTTTCTATTAATAATTGTATCAAGTGAATAATTTAATTAATAATAATTTAATAATTAATATTAATATTTAATAATTAAATCAATTAATAATTTAATATTTTTTTTCCTCGAATAATTTTATTAACGCGATGAAAAATTTTCCAGGAACGATCCGGTTTCGATCCTTTTCGATCTTTGAGCACGATTTGGACACCGTCCTCGACGAATCAATGGAAAACGAAGCACGAAGAGTAACCGCCCGGGAGAATAATTTTGTGATAATGAACGTTTTGGGTAAACCATGCGATATTTGTTGTGATAATCACAAGGGTTTGATAGTTGAAAGTTTTTAGCGACGAAAACGAACGATCGAATCGTGATTAAGCGTAATTTTTTCGTCGAACTCTCCCTTCTCCTTTACGTAAATGAATAATTAACAATCTTGAATAATTTTCGGACAACACGAGCGAGACTCTTAAGGTTGAAAAACGTCAAGTCGGATGACGGATTTATTTATTTATTTTCATTTTTTTTTCCTTTTTCTTTCTTTCGTCCGTGCGACGTAGTTTTCGCGACACAACTAATCGACTCTCGAGGGTGAACATTCGAAAACACCGAAAAAAAAGGTGAATTTAAGGAGAATTATTGTCTCAAAAATTTATCAATTTTTCTCGCTGTCCACTCGAATGTTACCCCTTAAGAATAAGAAGAAAAAACAAAATGTGTGATTTTTAAAAATCTATTTGAACCTTGCAATAACAATCTTTTCGAACCATTGGTGTTTCAAGTTTAATAGAAAGTGAAGAATAAATCTAATAAAATCTGAAAAAATTAACTAATCGAGGCAATTAGCTTTGATTACACACTCAGATTTTTTTTTAACAACGTCAGCGATTTTTTTAATGTACGAAAGGAATTACAACACCGAGAAGAAGAAGAAAAGAAACAAAAGTAATAAAAACAAAACCTGTACCTACTTTGTAAGACTGCTGATTGTTGTGTTGAAATAAATCAAGCCCTGAAACATCATTGTCATCGTTGTTATAAAAAAAAATTTATTATTTCGTTATAATTTTTCTTAAATTTATTCTATAAATTACATATTTTTGTATAATTCGGCAATGCCAGTCTCAAAAGTTTCCCAAATTTTAAAGGTTCTGCCAATTCTACAGTGAAGTCACTCGATAGCCTGGTGTTGTGTTTGTAGTGTTTGCACAAGATTTTGCTCCTTGAATCTTTCGCAGCAATATCTGAAAGCAACGAGAATAATATTTTTCAAAACTGCAGCCAAGAATAAACAAATAAATAACCTGAATAAATGAATAAATTAGAATATAATTATAATTTCCAATCGAAAAAAAAAATTGCTGTCATCACCATATTCTCTTCCTCGATCTTTTTCTGCAATTTTCTTCGATTGATAGCCGAACTGCTGATTCTCGGTTGCGCCGATTGAGCCCTGATCAATTTGTTCTGCGGTTTTTTTTGCGCCATTATTTTCTTCAACAAAAATTCATTGTCGCGTTCGATCTTACGCATTTCTAAATTCGTGAAACTCATGTTTCTTCGTCGAGATCGTACGTTAACAGATCGTTGAATATCATCCTCGTTATCGATCAAATATGCGTTATCAGTCGCCGACGAACAAACTCGCAAAATTTGTTGATGATTTTCTTCGTATTTTTCCAAATTCGAATTTTTCTCGTCCCTCGGAATTTCCCGAAAATCGCCGGCACCAGAATAATCCAAACTCGTGGACGATCTCGGAGTAACGTTCGTCATATCGGAATTTATGCACGAAACGTTTGTACAAATCGATTCTTCGCTGTATTCGTACTCGTCTTCGTAATCATTGTCGTTCGTTATTTCATTAGTTTCTTCGAAATTCGTTACACAAGATTTGTCATCGTCGTCGTTTATATCCTCGATCGCAGTCGCGACGTTGTCCCAACGATTCATATCAACCACGCTTGCTTCGGAATCGTCTGACCAAACGATTTCCTCGTCGGTTTCCGCGCGCAAATAATCTTCTTGCAATTGAATCGCACTCGATCGGGTCATTATCGAACAATAACGTCTATCGAAAATTTTTCTTTCACATAAAAAAAAAGGAAAGAAATAAAAAGACGAAGAAAAACGTAGATGACAGAAGAGTTGAGTTTCGTTCGCGAACGATGCCAAAGAACGTGAATACAAATAATTGAGTAGCATCGTGAAACCATAGCAACTGGTACGGTCGAGGGTTTACCAATTGAATTGTACCTGCATGCAGGTGGGTATGTCTACCGCGGAGCAAATAATCGATCGACCTGCATATGTGACAAACCTTGACGTCTATTGATAACCTTCGCAAAATTATGATAATAAAAACCATAATAATAATAGAATTGCATAGATTTTGTTTGATATTTTAATATTCATAATGATGAATGGGGAAAAATAATATATAAAAAATTCAAAATTATTTAAAAAATTAAATAATGATAATAATGATATTGTTATTGTTCTTGTGAATAAATTTGAAAAAAATTGACGTTACGTCGATGCTCCAATAGATAATCGACGATTATCACCGAAGAGGAAAAAAAAAACATTATTCCGGTTTACTCGGCACTCGAAATCGATAATTCGAATCATTTTTCAATCTCGTCACATTCAATTCAACAAGATGATCAATATGCATCAATTCAATCACAATCAATCCTGAAAAGGACCACGGCGACAAAAATAAATAAAATAATCCGACATTTATTTGTTCGAAAAAAAAAGAATTGTATTTCCTTCAAAGAAAAACTCGTCCATCGTATTTCTTTCCAGACATTACAAAGATTTCATATGATCGGTGAAATATGTACAGATGTTACAAAATTAATTCGTGCGTGTGAATTTTTTCAATCGTTCGAAAATCCATAGACTTTGAGGCTTCCGGCATCTCGTTTTCTGTCGTAAGTGTCTTTGTCGTCGCACGCGTAAGCCAATAAATATTGTTTGGGATGCCAGGCGACGGTGAAAGTTGCAGCTTCGACTGGAATATCAGCGATTTTCTCGCCTGTTTCAACTTCGCCGATGTCGATGACCAAATCTTCGGAAGCTGCTGCTAACAATTGTCCGTCGAAGGAAAACGAAATTGTTCTCACCGGCCACTCGAGACGCGAAAATGTTCTCAAACAACACAATTCGTCGGCGTCCCACAGCGAAACCAAAGCGTCTGCCGAACCGGTGGCGAAATAACGTCCGGTTGGGTCGAATTCTATGCAAATGCAAGTTCCTGGATGAGCTTTGATTACGTGCAAAAGTTCCAAATCCGGATAACTCAGAATGTGCACGCAGCCTTGACCGTTGGTCAGATAAAACGTGTCGGAATCTTTGTTCCAAGATATTTCGTTGACTTCGAAATTAAATTGTTCCTCGGCTCGAATTTTCATGACGCGAGCGTCTATGAAAGTCACTAGATCTTCTTTGTTGCCGACGGCAATGGTGTTGCCGTCGGGCGACCAGGATATGTTTATGTTTTCGCCTCGAGTGCTGATGTTGGCGGTGCACTTTTGCGTCCTCGTGTCCCATATTCGAACGGTTTTGTCGCCGCTGGCCGTCGACAGGAGGTCGGGACAGAAGGCGTGCCAACAGAGCTGGTCTACGCTACCGCCATGGCCTCTGAAAGTCGTTTCTTGTTTCTGGAACACGTTTGTGTATCGTTAGACAATATTCTGGATGTTTAACGGGAGATAGAATCCTCAGAACAAAGATTTTTTTGTTCTTAAATGTTGCCGCATGGATATTGAATGATCGTGTACAGTTGTACACTCACTGACAAAACTTTTATCAACCGAATGCCAATATCGACAAATTTTACTCCACTTATATTAAAAGTGGTAAATTAATATCTCTAAGTGTTCATTTAATTAGTTCAGCCATTTGTAAGGGTAAAATTCGATCTAGACTCATAAGTCCACAATTTACCCATTTTGGAGTAACTTTTGCCCATCCGGTAACTCCTCAAGATAAAATAAAAGATCTTGTAACTTCTTCCTGTTTTTTATTCCTAACAATGGACAGAAATACATCATAACATAGACCTATGTTAACAATAAATTGCTTCCATTGCCCAGATTTATAATTTCTCAAAGTTTGCCCGCGAAATTTGTAAAATTCCTTATTTACTCCGAAAATGAAAACGTGAGGTTATACTGACCAATCGATCCGGTCCGAGGGAAAAGATGCAAACGCACTTATCGAACGAACCCGAAGCCAAATATTTTCCGTCGCAACTCCATCCAACGCTGTGAACTTTTGCCGAATGCGTTTGTTGTTCCCTTATTTTGTTATGGGATTTAAAATAATTTAACAATTCCTCGACCCGAGAATTAGATACCGCCATCGCGTTTACGATCGCGTGTACGAGTACGAGTCTGCTATACAGAATTGCCAATTCGGCAAGTCGTGAATCTGCTAGGGACTTCGTTAAATCCCACCAGATCTTTTGACATCACAATTCCCCAAAAATCCCCTAAATCCCACACATTTTCCACCAGAAAAATCACCAAACTCGTGAAATCAAACCCGAAAAACCCCAAATAGTGCAACAACGAAATACAAATAATGAGACCAAAAATCTGATTCTTCGGAATTCGAGATCGAACGAGATACGAGAACGAAAGTTCTTTTCAACACAAATACGCCGAATTGCCTAAAAAATCAGAGAATTTCCCACCAATCGCTGAACAGACCGGAAACTTTCAAGTTCATCGAATTTGGCGGGAAACCCACCAAATCGGCATCACTGATTTCGATCTCTCGACGAAGTTTCGATCTATCGATTCCAAAAATTCGAGACGTCGAAACATCGATAGTCGATAAAACCTCACGAATTTCCATCGAACATCGAAATTCAAGCTAAACGTTTAGCGAGAGGCGGGGATCGTATATTTGACGATACATTCGGCGTCGTTCACAGATCCGATCCCAATTATTCATATCCTCCGATTTTCCATTAACCCCGAATAATCGAAGATCGAAGAATATTGACTTCCCAGCGTTGGGAATGTCGAAACGTTCGTCGTGACGAAAGAAAACCCGGAGAGCGAGAGAGAGACAGAAACGAAGCTTCGAGTTTGACATCGAAATGAACACCGTACCGTTGCGTTGGGTTGCCTTGGTACCCCGGGCAACGGCCAATGTCCACCTCACGTAAACAAACTCATTTTCAACACGTTTAACGTCACCAACGAGCCCAAAAACATTTTTAATATCCCGAAAAAAATAAAAGACAACCTCAAAAAAACATCACGATTTTTGATCGATCGGTCAAATAGAGCAAAAAAAAATGACGTCTCTGGATTTGAGACAACAGAAGCTCGAGCAACAGGTAAGGTCATATCGATTGTCCGTTTGTGGGTGGAAAAAAAAAGAATATGAGAATTTACAATCCATGTAAATCGAGGACGAAGAATGCGGCTGGTTTTGATTTTTTTTGTGTCGACTGTACGAGAGATTGATGAAATTTTTTTGTCGTTGGTTCGGGCAGCGCCAATTGATTGCTCAAAAAATGAAGCAAAAGAGGCAAACCGGAGCGGGCGGCATGGTTCAGGCGTCCAACGTTCCGGGTGCGCAGTTCAAGAGCCATTCCACCAAGTGGATGACTCCTAACATAGAACTTCGTCGTAAGTTCTTCATTTTGTATCTTTCACTTCATTGTTTTTTTTGTATATTGTTTTATTCATAATTTTTTTGTACTTTTATTCAGCCGGGTACGACAGTCCGTTGCAATTTACAATGTCGCAGAGCAATCCCGCTATGGGAATGCCAAGAGAGAACAAGACTATGGAAACAGATCTGTCAGGTGCGGAGGTGGTGGAATTTTAATGAAGAGAGATGTGGATTGTATTTAATTTGATTAATGATTTTTTTTTTTTTGCATTGGGACTCAACAGAGATGAGTCACGAAGGTGCTTATAACGAAGGTCTGGAAGCCAGCGATTGCGCCGACGAGGAATCGTCGCCTTTGGACATTCGAACGTCGTCCGAGGCTCTTTCCTGCCGATCGCCTCTGAGAATCGCTCCTTCGGACGGTCCCGATACAGTCATAATAAACAGGGAGAATCTTTCTTCGGTGAGCATTTCAACAATTCGTAACCGATTGACAACAATCGATTTTATTAAATGCTATTAAAAACCATAACATTGTTTCGCAGAGTCCCGAGCTGGAGGGCAATGTCGAAGGCAACGTCGAACAATTCGTTTTGCAACCGGCCAACAAAAAAATGCATTACAAGTGTCGTATAACGCGAGATCGCAAAGGCATGGATCGAGGCTTGTATCCCACATATTTCCTGCATCTCGAAAGAGATTACGGAAAGAAGGTAAATTCATACAATCTTAATCGGTATTCAATCTATTTTATAATGATTTTTCTTCTTCGAATAGTTTATCAATTCATTGATTTTTTAAATTAGATATTCTTATTGGCGGGACGAAAACGAAAAAAGAGCACGACGAGTAATTATTTAATATCCACGGATCCGACCGATTTGTCACGCGGTGCTGAATCATTCGTCGGAAAGCTACGATCGAATTTATTAGGAACACAATTTACGGTTTACGACAATGGTTTTTCATTGATGAAGGAAGACAAACGCGAAGAACGTTCGAATCCCCGACAAGAATTGGCCGCGGTCGTTTACGACACGAACGTTCTCGGTTTCAAAGGACCGCGTAAAATGACGGTCATCATACCGGGAATGACGGCTGATCAAAAAAGAATACAAGTTTGTCCGCGTGACGACACTGAAACGTTACTTGGTGAGTGCAAATCAGTTTTGATGAATAAGAATTATAATCAACGATTGTTCGATGACGAAAGCATTTTAAATGCATCTCTGTTGAATCGTTTAAACGTTATTGTTGTCCCAAAAATTTGATTTACATCTACTAATCAACGAAAAAAATTTTATTACATTGCCAGAATGCTGGAAAATGAAAAATATGGACAGCCTCATAGAACTGCACAATAAAACGCCTGTCTGGAACGACGAGACGCAGTCCTACGTTCTTAATTTTCACGGGCGTGTTACTCAAGCTTCGGTCAAGAATTTCCAAGTCGTCCACGACACTGATGGTCAGTAAAACATAAATTATAAACGTTGATACGATATTTTCAAGACAATTTAAAAAAACAAAAATCGGAGGATCTGTAAAAAAAACCATGTTTATCCTTCAAAAAATTCATTACATTTATATTATTGATAGAAATTATCAAAAGTATTAATTATTCAGTCAATTCCAATCTATTATATTTTCATAAAAAATATCAATGATTCAATAATTTGAAAAAATTATACTTTTAATCGCAAATAGATCGATAAAAATTAAAATTAATTATTGAACTGATTAATATTAATTGACAATTATTGATATTAATTAATATTAATATTATTTATCAATTATATAAATATATTTGTAAAAAAACGATGTTTATGCCACAAAAAATCCATAACATTTATATTATTGCCAGATATTATCAAAAATATTAATTATTCAGTCAATTCCAATCTATCATATTTTCAAAAAAAATATCAATTATTCAATAATTTGAAAAAAAAATGTACTTTCAATCGCAAATGGATCGATAAAAATTGTCATTTATTCCGTTTCATGTGAATTCCAGTTGATTACGTGGTCATGCAATTCGGTCGCGTGGCCGAGGACGTATTTACGATGGACTATCGATTTCCGCTTTGCGCGCTGCAAGCGTTCGCGATAGCCCTGAGTAGCTTCGACGGAAAACTCGCCTGTGAGTAAATTCATTAGATTCTCCAACATTCGAACATCACGAAAAACAAATAAAATAAAATAAAAACAAGAAGAAGAAGAAAACATTTAGATGAGTTCAGTAGCTTGTCCTCGATGGTCTGAGCTCAACGTTGGACAATCAAAAAAACAATTGGGAGCGGCTTTGCACGATGCGAATAATCGATCGCAATGTAATAACTTCGGTTCCGATACGATCGTAGCCCAAGATCACATACTATCGCAATGAAAACGTGTGTTCACTTATCTCAATAATTTTTAATATCGACATATCTATTCCACCGCGTTGTTCGAAGAGACTATCAATATTCGGTACAAACGAGACGTAATTTAATATCCTTTTCATCTCATACTTTTCGATTTTTTTTCTTCTGGCTACGTGTATTTAATTTTTTTTTCTTTTTTCGACGCGTCGGTGAAAATTCTTTTCACAATTTTTTATTTTTTCGTCTGATCCCGAAAAAAAATGAGGAACTTTGATTATTTATTTTCGGGATGCAACTGTGCTTTGACATTCCATACATATCCTTGATATATGAAGAGGGACGTCCCAAAACTTCGGATTTCTCTCCAGAGAAATTCTTCTATCCTTCGACGAGGTCGGTGATTTTTTTTTTAAAGTATCTTTCGGGTTCTACGACCTCAATTAAATTTTTTTCTGATCTTCTAGGCTCTCGTTAGCCTCACCCAACTCCACTTTTTAAATCGCGGGATACAAAAGATACTGAAAAAAAAATCATCCACCTCTTCAAGGGGTTAGAAGGGCTTCAATCTGATGATTTCGAACGTCCCTCTTCATGTTACAATTCTAAACTGCACGATTGTCCTCACAATTGAACCGTTCGTGCGATATTTACGTTACACGCGTGAGCTCTCGAAGCCTCAGCTCTCGGGACGGGGAGATATTTGTACAAGATCTATTTGTGGTAGAAAGAGCTTACGTAGATGCAAGATTTATACACCGTTACGATCTCAAAGTGTGCCTTCGTAGAACACTTGTTGAAAGAGAAAAAAGAAAAAGAAAAAGAAAAAACAGGGAAAGAAATAAAAATAATCGAGGGTTGTTCTCTGTAGCGTTCTGAAAGCCTTCTCGTTGATATTTGTAAAGCATCGTCGATGAATATTTGTCGTGTATCTGTATGTTCATCGATCTCAACTTTTCAACTAACTTTTTATCGACGGTCTACCGAATTTTCAAACGTTTACGATTTTTCTACATATTTTTTTTCTCAAAGAAATATTTTTCTCTCGCATTTTTCTAAATTTCGGACTACCGTAGAGTCAGAAAATTCGTCAATATTGCATCACACGCACGCGTGATGACATGTTGTCATCTCAAGAAAAAAAAAACGACTGCGATCGTCGAACGAATTATTTTATCGGGTAGATCATTAATCATAAATTTGACCGATAGAGAAAAAAATATATATGTATAATATGTGTTCAATTAAATCACGTTAAGACGATTATCGCGGCTAGCAAATACGGTATTTCGTCGAGAAGTGTGATCAATTTTTACTCGCAAAACTATTCATACGATTGTAGTATTTAAATAATTAGAATCCAACTAAATAATCACATTTTTCTCTCTCAATTCTTTTCGTCCAATTTTTTTCTTCGCGAATTTTTTTTCCGCAACCGTCTTACTGCTGGTTCGTAAAACTTACCGATAAAAGTTGCGACGTCGACTCGACATTCCTACAACTACGCGAAATTAAAAAAAAAAAAAAAAAAAAAATTACTATTTGAATATACGAAATTTATTAATTTTTTTTTTCTTTATCGATCGAACGATCGACCACTGCGAGATGACTCGATAGTAGCGTACAGAGTGTGTCTAGTCTACCATTATATTAGTTAACAATAGTATGCAGTAAATTAAGTGTATGTGTGTAAGAATGTTTATCAATGGATCTAATTATTACGATAAAGGATACAAAATATATTATAATAATAACGTGGAGATAAATATCTTTCGCTACCGGATTATCATCATTATTATAATTATTATTATTATTTTCGCGAGTTCTTCCGAACTCTCGACGAAAGTCGCAGGATCCGTGAGAACGAAGGGAGGAAAAAAAAGTCCATTTGTTGGTTAAAAAGTATAATTTTATTATAAACTTATTTCGAAACACGAGTATTGTATAATCGAACGGTAATCAATGGCTATAAACGTAGTATAGATATAAAACTGCGTGTTGAATATATATATATATATATTTAGAAAGAAAAACGAAACGAAAGAGATAGAAAAAAGTAATAATAATGAATCACCTGCGTAAGAATTAATAGAGCAGGGTAAAAGGCACTTCGGATATGCGACGGTCGATTCGATACGACATTTGCATATAAAACACGTGAATTCATCACCGTTTTACATTTATTATTTACATTTTTATTTGAAAAAAAAAAAATGAATATACAAATTCTTGATCCGAATTTGGTTTAAATTAATGTGTTAGATATATTATTGTATTTGGATTGGATAATAAATTTCCGCCGTTTTTGTATCTTATTTATTTACAGCAATTTTGTGATCTGTTTCGTGAAGTTTATGTATAAAAAACCAAATCGTTTGCTCTACGATTATATCTGCTTCAATTTTTGGGATTAATTGATTTATACCAATTTTCAGGCTTTTAAAATAAAAGTTCTAGGAGGCGAAAGAATTCATAAATATATCACCCAACAAATCACAAAATTTCGGGAAGGAAATAAAATACAAAAACGGTGGGAATAAATTGCACAACCTGATATATCGTAATCAAACGCCTTTTTTATCGTCTCGTCACAGAAGCGTACGAGATTAATCATGCAGCAAATAATCTTGTACGCTTCTACGTTCGAACGATCTTAAAAATTTTTATACAACAAACTTTCTTCGTTATTTTTCATTTTTATTTTTTCCTCTTTCTTTCTTTCGTAATTATTTCTCTCACCGCAATTTCCACGATACAATACAAAGTTTGTCCCGAGTGTATTACGCAGTTCGACGCGAAAAATAATTATCATCCAGACTGTACCGAGAGCTTTTGATCGTCGGATTAATTACCACCGACGACGATCACAAAAAAAAAAAAAAAAAAAACAATAATCGTCGTAAATGAGAAAATATTTATATATTAGTGCCTCGACGAAAGTTTCATCGTGAAGATTTTGTATTATTAAAATCGCATTTTCGTCCCAAGAAGAAAAAAAAACAACAAAACGCTCGATAACAATTAAACACACGAGTAGTTGTGATAGAATCGTGAGGAACTCGTTTTTAAGCGAGATCGAATGTAAATTCATTCGCTCAAAATCTTCTGCTAGATAAACCTGATATGTTCTCGCGGTTCGCTTGGTTGCATAAGATATGTTTTTTTTTCATTTTCAATTTCTATTCGCCATCTCGACGGATTTAAAGCTCATGTATGCAAAATATTAATATTATTCATCGTCAACCTCACAATAATCGTATAAATTAATACATTCGACGAGCGATACGAAACTTCCACGTTCGATCGCTATTTACGAAACAACAAAAAAAAAATCATTAAGTTTCTATCAATTCCATCAAAATTTTTACAAAATTTTTTTTTCAATTCCAATAAATTACGCGTCGACGAAAACTTTCAAAATAAAAATATCAAACGAAGAAAAAAAAAAAAAATACAATCACACGACGAATTTCGAAAAACATGTAAACAAAAAAAATTATATAAATTAAGAAATACATAAATTATATTCGGAGCGACGATAAAAACGAGACGTTAGAATAATACGAATCAATTGTTTCGCGGAAGATCATTAATACCCGAAACGTTGATTAATATTTCGTTTCGTTATTGTAAATTTCGTGAGATTTCGAAAATATGCGAATTTATATCTTTCTTACTTTTCTTTTTTTAATATAATATTATTTACAAAACGTTATGGAATATAAAAATAGGCGCTTTTACGGGCAAATGAGAGCAGCCTGAACGAAAGTTTATTCGAAGCGCTATATTTACAGTGTCCCTTGATTTAAAAAAACAAGAAAAAAACAAAAAAATACGAACGAAAAATTGTTACAACTATATTATCTCATAAACAGCCTTTCTTCGTATCACCTTGATTGTTTTTCGCGGCTGGTCGAGCGAATCGCGAAGCTGGTATGCGCGAAGCCGGTCTCGGAATACCGCTGGTCGGTCGTTGATTAGCGGACGACCAATTTGTCGGCGGTTTCAATCCCGTTTTGCATTGTCCGGGCTTTTGCGATGGTTTCAACGGTCCCTTTAAAAAATAAGAAAAATATAAAAAAAATAATGTAATATACAAAACTTGATTGATTGAGCGAATAAATATTGGGTGTTTCGATTGATAATGTCGATTTTGATAAGACGTTTGTTGTCAATACTAATTTGTCGGTGTAGTTCAATGAAATCTATGGCGAGAATTTTATAGAGAATTTTGTAGAGAAAAAAAAAATACCTCTAATGGCTTTTTGGCTGCAATTGGATGATTTCGGGGTGACAAAAGTTTCGTCTCGTCCGCGTTGTTGTCTCTTCGGGTTTCGGCGACGTTAATCGTTAAATTTTGGAGCGATCCAACGGGGCTGAGCAACGGCGAACTCGTTTTTACCGTCGACGCCGTGCTTCTGGGCGAACTATCGCGACTGACGTAAATTTCCGGACCGTTTTTCAATATCGGCGAGGGGAGATCTTTTCCAACCTCGACCCAATTGTTCTCGAGGACCCGACGATTGGGTTTTGGCGTTGATTCCGGTTTTGCGTCTGGATTGAGATCATTATTATATTTTTTTTCGAAGCAATCGAGCTGATTTGGCTATTTTCAAAATTTAATTTTGATGAATTAAATGATTGAATATATCATATTTTATGGATTAAAATTAATTTTTACGCTCAGGGAAAACTAAAATATTATTATTGAATGATAGTACGTCAATTGCATCGTTCTACCGTTCAATAATTATGAATGCAGTTTCAACATGAACCTAGAAATTAATTAATCACTGATTTTTATCTACGAATTAATTATTATTAATTAATAATAATTAATATTATATTATATTAATATTATTAATATTATTGTATTAATATTATATTATTTAATTATTATTTTTATTGATTTAATTATTCAATTATCCATTAAAATTAAATTCTAAAAACATCTATATCCAACATAGAGCAAAAAAAAAAAATTAATCTCATTACAATCGATTCATAAAATATTTCTTCCAAACATTATCCTCGTCAGCAAAAAAAAATGCAACAATATTCAGAAAAAAAAAATACACTTAAATTACTCTATCTATGATTAAAAACAAAAAAATAATTAAAAGAGACATTGTACTCACAATCTACCCGCAAATGCGTAGCTTTCTGCAAATCTTTGATACTCATGGTTCTCACGCTGTAAGAATTATGACTGCTGTCCGAACAAACGCTTAGCCGATCGTCCAAATCCGGCGCGCTGTGAGCGCTCTGAGTGCTTTCGATGCTCTCCGTCGATCCTCCACCGCTCCCGGAAATTTTATAATCCCCCGTTTTTCTCGCAACTTCGAGACGTTGTTCCGAGCCGCTCTTCATCTTCGTCAAACCGTAAAGTTTTCCAACATTGCCGGTCGTGCTCGGACGTGCGAGTTTGCTAAAACCAAAACTCGGAATTCCGCTGCTTCTTCCAACCGTCGTCGCAATTTTCGTTGTATTAGTCAACAAATTTGGATTAGATTTTTGCAAAGTTTGCGGCAATCTCGACAACGGTTTCGGCACGTTCAATTTACGCAATACTCTTTGCTGCGCGGGTTTGTTGAACGTTGTATCAAAATTTTCCAACGAATTAACGTTATTCGTCGTTTTAACGTTCGACGAATCAACGGTTAAATTATTCGTCGCGTAATTTTCATTACTCGCTCGTTCACCGGACGTTGTTTTGCGATAAGTGTTGTAACGATTGGTCATCGGTACATCGTCGTGATTATCGCGTGAAATATTGTGTTGATAAGTCGTGTCCATTTTTGTCGTTGCTTTAAAAGTCGAATTGATCGGATTTTCTTCGATCGACGATGATATTGGAACGTTAATCGTTTGATCGGCGATCAAAGAATTTTTTATTGATTTTTGAGGCAACGACGACGATGTTTTTTTGTCGAAATCGATGATAACGGTGTTATCGGCGATCGTGGGAACGTTTGGTTCCATCGTTTTCGTTTCGAATTCGTCTGTCGAGGGAATTTTTGAGATTGTAGTCGTCAATGATTTTCGCGGTGACGATGACGGAGTTTTTTCAAAAGTAGCGTCGAAATTACGAATATTAAACGTGTTATCGTTCGTTGGTGGATTATCCAATTTAAACGTTGCGTCTTCCACCTCGTCGCGATCGTTTTTTTCGGAATATCTGACGTCCGTTGTTTCGTTTTGCACGATGTAACTCGCGTCGTTGGCGAAATCACGATTTATAACGAAACTAACGTCGTTTAAAATTTTTGTCGAATCGAAAATTTGAGGATTTGAATTGACGATGTAAGAAGCGTGAGGATCATCGACGAGTGGCAAAACGTTCTTCAACGTTTTGTTCAACGTCGTTGGCGTGTAAGTCGCGTCCAACGTCATTACATCGACGTTGTTTAACGTCGCTGTATCGAAAGTACCGTCAAAAATTTTTTCCGTTCGTCCAATTGACGAAGCCACGAACGTTCGATCTTCCGAAAAACTTGTATTTTCGACGATCGTGACGTCGGCGTTGTTGGTGGAAAAAATTTCGTCGAAACGCACGTCTTCGCTGTCACCGAACATGCTGGATTGCATCATGGATTCTGTTAAAATTTGTGAATCCATCGTCGAGGATTGATTGAAGATTTGAGAATTGTTGGAACTGCGGGAAAAAGTTTGAGAATGGTTGATGGTCGACGAGAGATCGTCACGAGTGGTGGACATCATGGATGAGTAGAGAAAGGACGGTTCGGATATGTTCATGACGGACTCGACGAATTCGGGTTCGGCGAGATTTATGAAGGAATCGATTCCTTTGGATTGGGACATGTTGACGAAAGCTTCGAGACTTTCGGGACCGGAGGTTGGGATTGCGGCGCTTGCGGAGGTCGAGTCTCTTCTTCGATCGAGAGTCTCGACGTCGTTCCAGTCCGGCTGCTGGAAAAATGAATTTTCTATAAAATTTTTAATGTCCTACGCGATTTTGTAATCTTTTGAGACTCGGAAAAGTGACAAAGAGTTCGATCGGTATCTTCGACGGAAACTCACCCGAATCTGCGCGTCCTGGGGAACTCGAGGTTTCCACACGTCGGGCGACGGCGTCGTCGCCTCGACGATGGACTCGAAACTCAACCTCCCCGATCTTTTTTTAGGTCTTGTGAAAGTTCTTGTATCGATCGATCTCCGATTATCTGAAAAAACGATGAATACGCGGATAAATAAAATCGAATGACCCAAAAATATGAAATAAATCAATAAATATTCGTTTTGTTCCCAATCCCCTTTTGCGTACGACCTCTTCCCGCATCGTAATTTCTTTCACAACAATTAATCGTAAATTCTCACTTTCTTGCTCGACTTCTCCTCTCAGCCAAGCTCGCAAGTCTTGAATTCTGTACTCGGATGGATTACGAACCGACGGTTGCAACCTGAACAAAATAGAATCCACAAAATAAAACAATATTCAACATTGTCAATATTCTAACCTCAAAAAAAAATCATAAATTTAAACACAGAACGACAACAAACAATTTCATTAATTCGTGCATAAAAAATACATTCAATGAAGGACAAAACTAAATAAATGGTAATTAAAATTTACCACGAATCGTGATTGCCAAAATTCATCGACGATACGTCGATTATGTCGGATTCCGTGTCCAACATTTCATCCGAGCAACAGTCCGGCTGTTCTCCGATATCATCCTCCTCCTTTATTCCCGACATTATTATTTCACGTCAAATCGTCACGACAAACATATAAACATCTGCAACATATTTTATTTATTATTTTCTTCTTTTTTTTTTGTTTCGCTTCCCGTTTTTACCGTTAAAATTTATGTTTATTATTATATTTATTTCTTCTCACACACCGCAAACGATCGTCCGTTGGATGAGACTCCGAGTACTTCCACTTACACACAATTACACACACACACGCGGGCCCGATGTGACTCTTTAAGGTCGACGTTGAACGAGAAACCGTTACTCACAATCGACCTTTGACGGGCTAATCTGGGCTAATCGTTATCAAACTTACGAAAATCACGAAAACAAACAAAGCAACCAACAACAAGAGAAAACATAACCGTGCGATAACGAAATTTTAACCGCCGTGTCGGTCTCAGAGCCGCCAGATGGGATGGATCATGGTCGTATATACAGGTCCATACACGTCTGGAAAGAAGCGCAGTGGTGGGGGGTACTCGTTTCAACGGTTCCGAAATTGGTTCGGCGGTAATGGAAGCGCTTAGAAATGTAATGGAGGATAGAGAGTAAATTGGGGTGGTTCTAAATCTTTTTCGACCGGATAACTTTAAATGCGAGCGAGAAAGGTTCGGAACTACCCTTAAGTCCGCTCTTTCTATTGCGATTTCGTTTTTTCGCAGAGTATGAGCAGTCCATATCTTTATGTAGATCGTATCACTGAAATTTATGTAATAACTGAAACGCGCCCTACGTGTGCCGGAGGTAGCAAACATTCGTTGTAGAGAGAGAGATAACGAATGCAGGCTTATCTCTGTACTTTTTTGTGCAGACGCGTGAAGAATGCAAACCGCCGCGGATCGGGGGCACGCGGCGAATGCAATCCGGTGTGCGTGACCGTCTTACCGGTTGCCACCCATCAGGCGCCACGGAAAACTGCTTGTCAGTTCGCCGGGAGTTAGGCAATTCTTTGTACACGGCTGTATTACCGATTGCCACTCAACAGGCGCCGTGAAAAAATTTTGCGCTTCCAGGCAGCCCAAAAACGCCGGAAGATAGGCGACCCGCTGTACACAGATGTATCACCGATTGCTACTCAACAGGCGCTGCAAGAACAGCGCTATCGCTTCCTGTGTTCGGGAGGGAAACCACGACTTTTGTTCCTATACAATCCCACCAGTGACTCCCAGATCACCTGCCATTTTATACAATTCTCTATATCTCTGTCGCGGTTGATCCAATCACACAAAATATTTGAGGTTACGACAGTGACATTTAAAATTAGAGGATGTGACCTAGCAAAAAATTAATTATCCCTTCGACAGCTGCAATCGATTACGAGATTCGATCATCACTGATTGGTGAGTTCCCGACGATTGTCATAGTACCTTGGTGCATAATTACGGGACAATCGTCGACCACCCACGGGCCACGTCAGGTCAGGTCAGGTCGGTGTCAACCGTTCACGTCGTCATCGTCGTCGTTGTGTCGTTATAATGACAAATAGATCGACGATTGCTGCAACAAATATTCTTGATACTTTTTTCGTATTTTCCTGTTTTATTTACTGTAGTTTTTTTTATGTTTTTTACTTCAGATTTTTTCTTTTTTTTAATTCTAGTTTTTTAAATATTTTCGCTCGGTTTTGTATGTTTTTCCACTCTAGTTTTTTTCTATCTCTGTTCTCTTCGATTTGAATCGTTACTTCTGTTAATCTTCTTATATAGCATAGAATTTGCATTTTTTTGTCAAACCTTTCATCGAACGCTATCTCAAACAATAATAAATTGCATCGCTCCGTCAGTTCAATCGAGGTTTCAATTTAGATTAGATTAGGATCGATTTGACATTGGGTCAGAGAATAAATCGGCATCGATGATAACGGATGAAGCTGTTCATAATTTGGAACGCTCCACATGTTTTTTCCTTATTTTTTCAGCAGCCGATTCTGTTTTCAGAGTCGTCGCAAGGATCGGAAGCTGACAGTGGTATGCCGCACGGCAGTGGATCGACCCGGCCGACAAGCACGTAGCTCGAAAACATGGACGCGGCGATGAACAAAAGAATGTTGAGCATCGCCAACGTCGTCTTGAGGGTTCCGCCTCTGTTCATCATCGACGGACTGCTTCGCACGCGATTCAGCTCTTCCGCCAACGACTCTCTTCTTCACGATCTCGAGCTCTGCAACAATTTCGACCTGGCTTGCGACATTTCGAAAACCAACTCGAACATGCATCAAGAAAGCTTTCTCATGCAACAATTCAATCTGGATGTATATTTTTACGAGAATTATCTGATGGTGGCGCTCAAATTCTTAGCTTGCTGTTGCGGTGAATAATTTTTACAATTATTTACATTTTTTTCAATGTCTTTTTTTATTCTTGGGATATATTTTTTTTATTCTTAGGATGCATCGGAGCTCTGTGCATTTTCGTGCTGTCTACGAAGCAGCTCCAGGTCATTTATTTGTACTGGATGTCGATAGGCGTGATATTCATGTCTTACTGGTCGAACTTGAGCACGATGAAGGCAATCGTCGCGTTTCTCGGGACCCAGGGTAGTCCGCCGAGCATACTGGACGACGTTTTCCGTCTGAATTTCACGCCGCTCATGAGTTACGGACCCGGTTTTCTCATAATCGAGAACAACATACTCCAGTGTCTCTTGGCCTTTATTTTTTGCTACATACATCTCGGTCCGAGATACGCGATTGTACAAAAATTGCTGGCCCTGAGCTTCCTCGCGCCTTCGATACTTGGAATCGTTCCGGTCCCGGTGAGAATCCAATCAATATTATTTACAATATAAAAATTAAAATTTGCTCGATAGATAAAAAATAATGAATATAAATCGATATAAAAATAAGTAAATTATTGATTTATAATGTCTTATAATTTATAGATTATAAATCAGTATGTCGGAGAAATTAGTATACCATCGAATAAATAAATTAATCAATAATTCAATAAATTGATAAATTAGTATATCAATAAATTTATTAATCAACGAATGATTATATCATTTAGATAGTTCATTAAATAACAAAAAAATAAATAAATGGTTACGACGATTAATAAAAAAATAAAAAATATAAATCAATATAAAAATAAGTAAATTATTGATCTATGATCTCTTATAATTCATAGATTATAAATCAGTATGTCAGAGAAATTAGTATACCATTAAATAAATAAATAAATCAATAATTCAATAAATTAACAAATTACCATATCAATAAATTTATTAATCAACGAATCATTATATCATTTACACATTTCATCAAAAAATAAATAAATAAATTATTGCGACGTCGAATTGCGTCTCATAATAAATATCGCAATTAAAAGTTCCACCGAACCCAAAAAATCCACCCACCTCCCCCAATCTTCCAACAATTTCTAATTTCCCTAATCTTTCAGACGTCGGTGCTCCACCACGCTCCGGTTTTCGCGACTCTGATGCCCCTGGCGATGTGCAAATTCGTCATTTGGTACAACAGCGTGGGAATGTTGTCAACCATCGACGCCGGTTGTCGACGTGCACGCAATTTCATCGTCAATTACGGTCTCTCGGCCCTCGCCGAGACCGAATGGAGCCGTTTGAACGTGCCGAACGTTCTCCGTACCTTCTGGATCTTGCGAATAGGCGAGAAAGTCGTCGAACTCGTCGGTCTGCATTACGGCGAAGAAACGTTCACCTATTACTCAATGACAAAGAGTCTTTTGGTAAACGGTTGCGAAACATTGACGGCTCTTCTCGGCATGACGAGTATAATTTCTTACATATGTCATTACATCGGTTGTTTCTCCCAATGGGTTCTTATGACCGAAGATCACGAGGAAAAAAGTTTCGGCACAGTTTCCGCCGTTCTTTTTTACATCTTAGCCCTACAAACCGGTTTGACGTCTCTCGACAGTGAAAAACGTTTGGCACGTTTGTGCAGAAATTTTTGTCTTCTATTCGCCGCCGTTCTTCATTTCGTTCACAACATCGTAAATCCATTACTGATGTCTCTGAGCGCGTCGCACAATCCCGCTCTTCATCGACATCTTCGAGCATTGGCCGTTTGCGCGGTTCTCGTAATATTTCCGGTGTCTCTTTTGGCATGTTTGTGGTCACATTTCACGATAAGCACGTGGTTGCTCGCCGTTTCCGTCTTCAGCGTCGAAGTTATCGTCAAAGTACTCGTTTCACTGGCCATATATTCGCTCTTCCTCTACGACGCTTATCGAAGCGTTTTTTGGGAACAATTGGACGATTACATCTACATGATAAGATCGTTCGGTAATACCGTAGAATTTTCATTTGGCATTGTATTATTTTTCAATGGTTTTTGGATGTTGGCTTTTGAATCCGGTGGTGTTATAAGAGCCGTTATGATGTGCATACACGCGTATTTTAACATTTGGTGCGACGCCAAAGCCGGATGGAGCGTTTTTATGAAACGACGAACGGCTGTTAATAAAATTAATTCGCTTCCCGAAGCGAGGATTGAACAATTGAGAGCTTTGAACGATGTTTGCGCGATTTGTTATCAAGAGATGCAAAGTGCGAAAGTCACGAGATGTAATCATTATTTTCACGGGGTTTGTTTGCGGAAGTGGCTTTACATACAGGATCGTTGCCCGTTGTGTCACGATATTCTTTACAAGGTTGTGGATAATCGAGCGACTCGCGACGACGATGGCGAGCCACAGGCGCCGGAAAGATGAAACGAGAATTGGTTTGGGGCCTAGGTAGGGCGGCTTTTGAATGGTCGATCGATGCGAGAACGAGAACGTGGGAAGAAAGAAATTATTGAAAAAAAAAATGGAAAATACTTCGAAGTTTTATTTTGTCGTTGAAATAATCGCGAGAGAAAAATTGAATGATGAAATAATTTGAGGGGGCGAATTATTGGATTCGAATCGCTGTGTTCGAACTTTATGTAAGCTTGTGTGATAAATTCTGGGCGTTTTTGTATTTTTTTTTCTGATGCAGAAGTGGAAAATGAATTTTTTCTGCTTTGTGAAACTTCCATTTTTAAAGCCTGAAAATTGATTGTAATTGATTAATCCGGAAAATTAAAGCTGATAGGGTCGTAGAGGAAGAAAATATACTTCACCTAACAAATCACAAAATTGCGGGAAAACAATTAAATACAAAAACGGCGAGAATTCATCACACAATCTAATAATCCATTTTTCCGACAAAATAATTTCTAAAAAAAAGAGTAAGTGCGAGAAAAAATAAAAAAATGTGAGCGAAGTGGGTTTGGTCGTTGATAAAAATGTACAACGGTGTGAGAATTATCAAAATGCTTCCGATGCGTAATAAAACTTGAGCGAGATTAATAATTTTTTTTTTTTTTTTTTTTTTTGCAATCAAAGAAATTTTTTACGATTTTTGCTCGTGCGATAATTTTCTTTCTTTGATTTTTCTTCCGAATGATCCGACGTAGCAAGATGCGTTACGGGATGCGATTGAAACGCTGGAATGTACGGAAAATCTTTGGATAAAGTTGTTGAGGTGTATAAATTGAGATTGAAAACGAAAATTTGCGATTTGAGTGAAATAAAAATGATAGTGAGTCGCTTGTGCTCCCTTCTTCCTTGACCTCAGAGACAAATCAACGAGAAACCCGGCGGAGATATCTCCGCGCGTTTCAAGTGGGACAATGTGATATTCATCTTTACAATATGTCTATATATATATACATAATGAACTGTGCGTGAATACGTAATCAATTTGTTTGAAAATTATTCAATTATCGAAGAGAGAGAGTGAGAGAGAAAGGAAAAAAGTGAGAGAGAATTGTTCTGAGCTTCCTGGAACCGAAGGCAGCTCGGTAAAAATTGACAGTTGATCTTCTTCATCTCGTTTCAAGATAAATTACGATATTTTTGACATCAAGAACGTTCGACTATTGAAATCGGGAATAATAAATTGTCGACGACGTTTTCCGGCTACTGATGCGATTAAATAATTGTCAATCGCCTCGTATCGGCCCGACGCAACAGCAGCAGCTTTCTATGTATTCGATTGTATCGATAAGACATTGAATAACTCATGTTTGTAATAACGAAGAATAGACGTGTAAATTAAAAAGAAAAAAATATTGCGCTGGGCGATAAATTATGATAAATACATATCCCATTCTACGCACGTGCGCAATTTTCCCTCGAGAATAGATGAAGAATTGTGGAATTGAAGAATGGAGAAGCCAAAAAAATGGGGCTCGTAAAGAACGAGAGAGAGAGCGAGAAAAAAGATTTAATTTCTGGAAAATGAATGAAAATAAATAAATAAATCCTTCGCTGTCTTCTATTCCCATCTTAAATTGTATTAAAAATCGTCGTCGTGCTTCAATACGTTGCCACGAGAATTTCTTATCTACCAAACAATGTTAACGATTGCTAGATTAAAGAAACAAACAAATATACATCCATTTGAAATAACGTTTTATTTTTTTTTCTATTCGTTTTTGTTTTTCTTTCTTCTTTCAGCAAACTTCTTCGTTACGTTTTCGTCGTTTAATTTATTCCCCAAAGCCAACGAATTGAGGATTTTCCTTTGATCTTTTGTAAAAATCTAAACATGGACGAGCTACGCACGATGTGGACGAACGAAGAATCGTCGAGGTTGGATTTTGCGACAGAAGAAATTTCGAAAATCGTTTATTATCGTCGCGCTCGTCACGCGGATTTGCCGAGAGTTTGTCAGATGATGAGAACGATAAATTATGATTTATTCGGTGATGTTGAACCCGGACGGATGTTGTAAGTGTCGACGTGAATTTATTTTCTTCCTGCGAACGCAGCGAAGGAAGGAGGAAGAAAATAAAAGGGGCAATTTTTCCTATCGATCTGACAATCGCGATAACTGTAGCGAAATGGCTTGTCTGTCGCTGGTGCAAATCAACGAGAAACAGGAAGTCGTGTCCAACGTCAATCTCTGCAATTTTCCCAACGTTCCCGCGATACCGATGCAGGATTGGCTGTCATGGCTGACGATGCATTATGAGTGAGCTTTCGAGGCTTCCGACCGAGATAAAAAAAAAATATTCCATGAATAATCTCGCGTACTTGACGAGAGTGAAATTATTTTTGTGACGTGGATAATCATTTTATTTATTTATATATTTGTGAGAGAAAAATGTATGTATAATTATTATGTTTATTTATTGTGTTCGTATGGAATGAATATTTATCGGGTTGGGAGCATTAGCAGGACGTAATAATTTATGTACTGAATAATTGATTCCACGATCGTTTGGTAATCACAATTTAATATCGTCGCAACAGAATGCCTGGCGTTACGGAAAGAAACACGTTGTTCATTCATCTTCTCGTCTGGGATTGTCGTTACGAGGATGTTTTTTTAGACTCGTTGTTGGAAAACATATTCGCCATTACGTCTTATTGTCTTCACGTTGTGGTCGTCGCGCCGCCGGGATTGTCGAAAAATCTCGTGGAATTTTTGGACAATCGGATGACGAGAGTCGGACCTAAAGGCGAACCGAATAACGACAGAGTTCAGACGATCTACGTCAGCTTTAGGAATCAACGATATCCAAAACTGCAGATAAGACGAATCGTGTATGTGAATTTGAAAATTTCGCAATTGAAAATGTCCTAAATTAACATTTTTTAATCTTGTTAACTCTCAATTCTTTCAATGAAATTTTTTTATTCTGAATTTTTTAAATTTAATTGCAACGAATGATTAAAAAATGTTTTCGATCAAACAGCGAGGAGGACAACGACGATTTGATCCCGATAATCGACGCCGAATCGACGAGATTGCGCGAGCATTACGGAGATTTTTACATAAGCGAGATAACGCGATTTCCCGGAAATGGAAATCGTCAATTCATCGTTTCGGAAAGCGACAGCATAGCCACCGGAGTCATGTGTCTCAACGAAATCGTCGACGTCGATCTTCTGAACGAAATTTTCGAGCTCGGACCTTACAACGGTCTTCGCAAATCCGCAAGGAACGACGAAATCATTTCCCGATCATCCGGCGACGATGCAACGACGGTCAATAAAACCGCGAGCGAAGATCTGTCACCGGAAGTTGCGAAAAATCGTGATAAGGAGCGTTTCAGTTTGGCTATCGCGCGAATCGTTCGTCCTGGCGATAATTCGAACGACGAAAATTATTCCGAAGATTCGTCGGAAGCGGAAATGAATTATTCGGAAGGGACTTCGATCAGGCAAAGCGGAATCGAATTTTCGATCGATTTTGCGAATAAACTGAGGACGAGCGTGTTTGCTGAAGCCATCAACGAAGTGCCGGGTGCGTTTTAATTTCTGTAAAAATATCAGGAATGGATTGATGTTCTTATTTACTGATTAATCGATTAATTCATTTTCTAAGTCGCTCAAGCAGGTCTTAATAATGGATGGAGTGACGATAAATCTTTAATATTATTGAGCAACGAGATGTTGCAATATAATATCGATATTCTCGACTGCTATTTAATTATTAATTCAATCGTCAAACCCATTCCATTTTATTTTAATTTTTTGTGCAACAAGTCGGTTATTGAGTTGTATTATGAATTATAGTTAGAAGTCTGGCATCTTTCTCGTACAACACCGAAGACGACGATGACGACGACGACGACGACGACGTAGACGTCGACCTCGCCTCTTCGCAGCCCAACGAGAACATGGATCGCGAATCAAGCTCGCACCCATCAAAAGGCGACCTCAACGCTTTCACAATCGAGCTTTTCAGTATGGATAAGAAAATCGACGAACAACACGGCGGAGATTATCTCGAGGCTGCTTTCGAATGTTTTCCACAACTCGAATACTGCGTCATGCTTCTACCCTCCACCCAACCTTTCTTTCCCTTCCTCGAAAACTTTGCCGTAATTTTGCATTTCCAAAAAAAATTTGAGTATTGAAAAAATAAAGAAAAAAAATAATTAATTATTCTGATTTGCGTAAAAATTTATTTTTTTCCAGCGAGTTCCACTGCGTTTCGACAAAGATTTTCCAATGGTTCTGTACGTCGCACATCGTGCAACCCTTCTTGGATTTTTGCACTCTCGAGAAGCAATTATCGACGATCGTCCGGAGATCGAAGATTTTCTTCGCGGTATACCGAAGAAAAATGCGATACTGGACGATTTTGATGATTCAATTAATTTGGAAAATAAAAAAAACGAGTGTTACTTATTTATGTGCGAAAACAGACTCATCGGGATATCGATTCTATGGTAGAATTTGGTTTTTCTCTGGTTCTTTTTGATTTTTGGTTCTTTCATTTCAACCAGAATTTGTATTTTTCAGCGGAGAACCCGACGTAGATCAATTGAAATTAAATTACAATATCGAGGATTATATATCGATGGAAAATACAGCGAGAGACGCCCACGCACGATTGTTGCATTTTATTCTCGTTCCCGTATTTTCCGGTTATCATAGATTTTTCTTCCGTGAATTGATGCGACTCAGCTGCACCACCGCGATCTATTACCGACTCTACGAAACCGAGACGGTCGCCATTGTGAGAAAATAAAAATCAACAACGTACAGCGAATTAATTTTGCTGACTTTGTAAAATTTTATTTTTATCGCAAAAATAATTTTGCTGAATTTTTATATTTTGTATGAATTAAATTAATTGGAATGAAAATTATTTTATTGGCAGAATCGTACCCGACCCCTCGTTACGTGCCTCGACGCGATGATCAACGTTGAATCGCGGATTCGAATTCATCGTCCCTGGCCTATGGCTTCGGAAAATATCGATCACGCGAATCAAAATAATTTTTCCCTCTTCGTGATTAATCCGAGACTCGCTATGATGCCGAAACGCGTTATCAATACGAAAATCGTCGTTGTCGGAGCTTCGGATTGCGGATTGGCTTTCGCTGAATATCTTGCCCTACAACGGTCAATATTATCCCTTCTACGATAAAATTTATTCACAGCTCAATCGACAAATTGAGGAATTGTTTTTTTTTTGTACTTAATTAGTTCGTTAATTTTTTTTTTCAACAGCTCCGCGGAGAATATCGTGCATTTCACGAATCTGACGATCGTTTCGCCGAACGGTTTGCCGTTTGAGCGAAAAGAAACTTTGGAACACTCGACGATGATTCCATTCAAAGGACGTTATTGCTACGCATACAGACGAGTCGTGCCCACCAGAGTGTGGATTAACGTCGTTCAAGGCACAGTTTCTCATATCAACAGGTGTCCAATTGATTTATTTTTAATCCATAAAATCTCAGTCGTTACAGAATTGAAAAAAATAATTGATGAATGAATTAACGACAAAATTAATAGATTAGCAAATTCATAAAATGATCTATTGATTAATTAATCAATTGTGAAGAAATATTCTTACAGGAAAGACAAGCACGTGACCGTCTTTGGGCTTGGAAATTTGAGTTACGATTATCTCGTGCTGACTTGCGGTTTGCGTTATCACCCACCGAATTTCAATCGTGACGCCAGTGAAGCCGATAAACGAGGGTGAATCAGCCTCATTCAATTCACCAGAAATTGTACACCTAAAATAGAAAATTACATATAAATTATTGCAATAATCAAATAAAATTATTTGCCATAATTCCATTACAAGCCGAATTAATCAATGTATTCATTTTTTCTATAATTCACTTTTGATTAATTCAGGATCTCGCAACGAGAGGAAGAAACAATCCCGTTAAATTGTTTCTGCATAAACGACGACGTGGACGCTTTGACTTGTCTCGAAAGATTGAAAGAATTGACCGAGGATTGGAAAGCAAAAAGTTAGTCGATCAGAGAAAATAATTTTCGCAATTGCACGAAAATAAAAAAAATATTTATTCAAAAGATTATTTAATAAAAAATTTATTTTCACAGAGTCGATAGTGCTGTACGGTCGGAACATCAATTGTCACTGCGTCCTTGAGACTCTGCTGAAATTAGGTGTGCCAGGAGCTTGGATCTTAATGATCGAGCCGAAACTAAAACCGTGCGAGAAACGAAGCGATATTTTTTTCGAAAACGATGAGATCGACGACGAAATCGCGAGAGCGATTCGCGACTGTGGAGTCACGGTTTTGGCCGAATGGGATTTGAAAAATTGGATTCTCGAAAACGGCGATGACGTAGAAATTGATCGAAGCGATGGAAGCAGCGTGATTACGAGCTTGAGAATACAATCGAAAAATGAGAAAAAAATCGTGGCTTGTGACGCTCTCATATATTTTGGGGAGAAGACAATAACTACGAAGACTTTTATGGGTATTGTTGATAAGGTTTCGTTTATATTAAATATTTTAGATTGATTTCATTTATTTATAAAATCATATTTTAATTATTTTAATTTTTAATTCGATATTTTTATAGAAATTACGCATATATATTGTTTGCAATTAAATTTTTAGCAATTTCAAGAGCCGGTCTTGTATTCGACGGACGCCTGGTTATAGATCCTGAGTACAGAACCAACGACCCACACATTTTTGCTGCTGGCTCGCTCACCAAATACTCCGGAAAGTATCAGTATGAACATTTGCAACACGATTACTATAACAGCATCGAAATTGGCGAGCGGGTGACTATTATCTTTATTCCACAATTCGTCAATGCGAAATAAGACGTTTTTTTCCGTTTATAAATTTGATAAATTAAATAATTATTGTACATACGTTGTTTCTCTTCGTATGGTATGAACGTGTGTCCGTGTTTCTAGCTTGCGAGTAATTTGAAGCTGAAGATCGATCCCGAGTCGCGGGAAAACGTAAAAGACGATCCCATGAACTTGGAATGCGAGAGACGAAGACAGACGAGATTGCCGGTATTTCGCGCGCCTATAGTCGTTTACTGCATTCTTCCGGGTGGTTATCATTATCTTCACGTTCGCAAACCCGGCAAGAAAGTTCGCAAAGCCGTTTCCATCGCTGCTGGAATCCACGTAATTAAATTTTACCATTGAAAATATTGATAAAAACAAATTTTGAATGAATATTTCGGTGAATTTCTTATAAAATTGAAGGAGTCGAATGAAATTCGTGTTTGCGTGGCTATTCCATTGTAGGGAGACGTTCTGGTCACCGGCAGTGCGTCGGCGGATTCACAAATTGGTTATTTTCGCATTCGTCTCAATCGTTACAACACAATCGAAACGATAACTTGCCTCAGCAATAAGGTACGTGCGATTGAATTCAATTTTACAGCCATGTTCCAAAAAACTTGAAGAACAAAAATCGTTGCGATTTATATTAATTATTAATTGGATGAATAGTATTTCCTTTTAATTTCGGGATGTATTGGGGTCGGGAGAGGGGAAAAAAAACAATTTTTATATTCTGTCGACCGTTGTTGCAACATCCATCATCATCAATCCTTATCGCTTCAAGGCCTTCGAAGTCCAACACCTGATTACCCTGTACGGTAAACACGATTCCATGCTGAACAACTTGAGAATACGTTTTCAGGCACGTAAACAATTGCAAATCATCGATTTATATATTTTTTTTTATTGTCATCGTTACAATAAATAAACGAGTGAATGAATGAATAAGTTAACAAATTATTCAATTAATTAATTGATTGACTAATTCGGTTTTCTTCAACGTTATTGATGAATATTAATATAAATTATTAATTGATTGACGAAACCTTAGAACTCACTGGTATCCGATTTGTACCAATATTTTGGCGAACCGTGGGCCGCAGCACTCTTTCACGACAGATTCGACGCCCTAAGAGTGGAGAATCGTGCTATACTTCTATCAGAAACAGTGAGTGACGTTCAACAAAATTAATTGCCGTATTTTTTTTAAATTTCTTTCATTTTCATTATATTCACAGGCTATACACAGAAATTCTTTGGTCATCGACGCAACAAATGCGTTTGTCAAATCAAAATGGAACGAGGTAAAAAATAACATCTACACTACCATGAAAAAAATTTTCAACATATATTCAATCTCCAAAAACCCTAATAATATTTTTTTTCAAACTCGTTTGGCAACATAATAATCCCATTTTTAAGAATCAAACCCTGAATCCTCCAAATCAAACTTATCATGTCAACCAACTCGCCAGTAATCCAAATAACCATAACAGATGAGCGAAGAAGATCGTCGCTACATAGAAAAAAGATTTCAAGGTTCGATCTACGAAAACGCGATATCCAGCGCCCTCGTGAATTTTTTACAAGCCGAAGAGGAACTTTTGCCGAACTACTGCAATCCCCGCAAATTGCGACGCGAGTCAATCGACGAGGATGTAAAATTGTTTCCGGTGTAATAGTTTAAAGTTCCGAGGTACGATTGAGCGGCGATTGCGATGATACGGGGTTCGTTCGAAGGAGTCGGCGGGAGTGGGAGGGGTTTGGTGGCAATACGAGCGAGTGTACATCTAATGGCGAAACGGAGGGTTCGAGGTGGTGCAGCAATGCACGTACCTCGGTGCCTGATACAACGGCAACGTTGAAACGTTTCGTATAGCAGCGGGGAATGCGAGGGGTTGATATAATAGACGCAACGGGGATCGAAGAGTTGGCGCGGACTATTCGTTGGTCTATGGGGAGCAATTGAAAAATTAATAGCCACGGTTCCCGCTACGACAGCGGGGCAGCTGTTGCCGGGGGTCGTCATCGCATCACCGAGAAAATGTACTTGAAATTCTTTGGTTTAAAAAATTATTGTGAATTATAATTGTTATTAAATATTTAAATCATTTGGAAAAAAAATAGAATGATTCGGCGGAATTATTTATTAGAATAATAAATTATCGATAGAGAGAGTTATTGTAAATTTTTAGATTATAATATTCTATTTTTTATAATAAATTATTTTATCATAAATTATTATATAAATAAAAAATGATTTATAAAAATTACAGAAATGTGATAATTTTAATTTTTGCGTAATTATAGATCATAGTAATTCGTTTGATAAAGTATCTCAAATCCATTTTCATTGAATCAATGCCCAACCCTGCGACGATGACCCGAAAACACCGCAGTGTCCGCGACGAACATCGATGTCTGACTATCCGTCGATTGTATCACTCAAAATTCTTTATTATTCTTCGCGTGCCACAAATTCGTCGCGACAATGCAAATTCTCGTATTAAATGAACTTCAACTCGTTTTCTCGATAATTTTCGAGTTCGTCTAGTCGTTGAAATAAATTATGGAACAACGCGAAAAATTGTCTGTGAGGCAATCAGGCTCGGTTTGTAATTAGAGTAGAAGAATTTATGAAGTTTCGAATTGTCCGACGACTCAACACATTTCACACGCGACCCAATTATTTCCGTGTGTGTGCGCGGTCGTGTAAGTGTCTGTATAGATGTAATTTTGTAAGATATACCGTTCAGAGACTTGTGGCAAACGCGTGACGACTCGAACGCGACGGATATTAAACTTTCGAGCGAAAGTTGCGAAACAAAAATAATAATTTTCGTTTTCTTTGTTTTTTTTTGTTTTATTTTTTCGCGAGACGCTCTGCAGCCTGGCAATGCGGAGGAATCGTTACGACAGCATTGCACGCCTGATGGCCATCACGCGACTCTTCCGACATCGCTACTCGCGCAGTGCCGAAAAAAAAAAAAAGAAAAATAATCGTCCTATCATAAAATATGAAAATCCCTTCCTCCGAAAAATTAAATAATTTGCCCGAAACTTTTGCATAATCCGCAAAAGTTTCTGTACAGTCTACTTAAGCACAGACGACGATATTTAACCCTACGACATTACACTTGGCGTATGAGACGAAAACTTCATTGTCGTTTCGTGCAGAAATATCGATTAATCAAATAAATAATCATTAATAATATTATTAATAATTATATTAAATTATGTTGTTATTACATCGACGATCGAAAACCCTTTTTCCATTTGCATCGCTGATAGTTCAGCCCCGCAGTAGTTGGAACCGAGTTATCAGCAGTTGCAAAACCACGCGGCTCGTAGCTACGACAAAATGCAACGTTGCGCGACGGACTCGGCCTCGGTCGAGGAAGGTGCGTGATTCCGCGGGTTTCCAGGACAGCGATTAGACCGATTACCGTTAGGGGTACGTGATGGAGGATCGCCACACGGGAGGAGGAGCATCACCGAGCAGCAGCTCGCTTGTCCCGCAGCGAGACGTCCCGTCCCCGTCCCAGACCCCGAAAGGCCTTCGCGGCGGAGGTGCTCGTCGTCGTCGTTGATCCCTGCTTCTGCTATGGCTTCTGTTTAAGCTTCTGGGGCTGATGATGATGATGACGATGATCGCGAGGCTCGCGTTCACGTGACGCGATGTCACGTTACCCGGTCGCGAGCAGGTGTCGGTTCGCACAACCCCTTTCTGCACCCTGCAACCAGCCATCCAACCCTCAATGGCTTCGTGGTCTCTCTCTCTCCCTCTCTCTCTCTCGATAATAAGAATACTAATAATAATACAAAATAATTTAATAGATATATAAATAAATAAATAAATTAATCACAGAATCTAATAATAGGCCAATTGGTATGTTTCTTTCTTATACGCACCTAACGCTTTTCCATAAACCACTTTCGAACTCCAACCTTGGCGTCGTTTTTCCTTCGATTTTTTTTCGCAGAACCACGAACGAAAGCTCCGATCTGTGTACATTC
The DNA here is from genome assembly GCA_963971145.1 of Sussaba pulchella. Classification (NCBI taxonomy): domain Eukaryota; kingdom Metazoa; phylum Arthropoda; class Insecta; order Hymenoptera; family Ichneumonidae; genus Sussaba; species Sussaba pulchella. The sequence goes on from OZ020164.1 coordinate 1,055,293, forward strand.
ACGCGCCTACGCGCATCCACTTATTTTCTTACCCCTTTGTTATAGGCCAACAATACACATTTGGGTGACACGATAACGCGACGTGATAACCGCATACGACATACGCGCGCGTATGTTTATTTCGTACCGGGAAACGAAATATCGCGACTGAAATATCGGCTTGCGAACCGAGCTTCCGGGAAAACTCTGAGTTTTCTCGAGTATCGATAAACGTTGTCGTTTTTTTATTTTTTTATATTTTTCTTTGGTCAGAAATGAAGAATTCAAGAAAAAAAACGATGTTTGCTGCTATCAGTGTCTATGACGAAGCCATGATTCCCGTTTGGGACCTGCGAATTCCTTTTAATTCTATTGAAAATTACTCAATACAATTTTCCTCACTTCAATAAAAAAATATTTTTCCAACATTTGAAAATCGCTGGGCTCAACGCCACCCGATGACAGGACTGCGAGGTCCCCCACCGTGATCAAATTGTAAAACCCGGCTTCACCTCGAGTATACGAACAGACGTTGTCATTTTCCATCCTCAAAAATTAATAATTCACGGGAATAAAAAAGAAAATTACTTACACCTATCAGGTAACTATCACCCCCGAAGCTACAACTCGCGTCTCGACAAATTCTTCATTCCTCCCTCTTGGTCTATTGTATAATTATAATACATCCACCATATACCTTACCACGACTCGTGTGCAAAAATAGAAATCGTGTCGTCGGAGACTAGAAAATAAAAATAATAATAAACAAAAAAAAAGAAAAAAAAAGGTTTACCGTGTAGTCCGTAGAAGCGACGACGGGCCCTATCTGTATATCTTTATCTATCCATCTCTCCCCGTCTCGCTCGCTCTCGCCGGTGTGTCAGCTGCGAAGACTCCCAGAAGGTAATTACCGCCGCATTAGGACGCGTACTGCCCCGGCGTCTCGTAATAGCTCACAGGTGCGTGTACGCGGGGGTGGCTACTCCATACAACGACTCTACAACGTTGATCCCGCTTGATCCTCGCGGTCGCGTTTACTGTCTACACGTATTACATATATATAAATATACTGTGTACACGTACTACGCATACATATATGTTTCTAGCATGGCACACTGCTTTTTATAAATATATAAATCTACCATCTATCGCCCAGCCAGTTTTTTTTCTGTTTTCTTTTTGCGTTCTTTAATATGCAGCGATGCATCCAAAACCGATGTTATCGATGCTTTACCGATAAGAAACAACGTGGAATATAATATCAATGATTACGATGACAATAACAATGATGATAATGATGGTAATAACAAAATCGTAATCCGTGGGGTGAGCGACGTAAATCGTATGAATATTGCAAGGGTTGAGTTACGATCGATGAGTCGACCCGCGGAGAAGAGATTGTGCACGAGAGTCATGTGTAGGCGGAATTTGTCGTTGTAGTGGGCTTGAAATTGATTTTTATCTGAGTCCATCCGACGGCGATGGTAAATTCAATTTTTATTTATTTATTTAGTTTATTTATTAATTTATTGTCTGGTGATGACATTTTTTATTGTAGCTAGACTGATTTAGATTTTGTCCAGTGTTTCAAAGAGGCTGCAAATGAATCTAAAGCATGTGACACAATTGATTCCATCATAAAAAATAAAATAAAATTTGCATCAAAACATTCCCACTCGAATACATTTCGATGCATCATTTTTTCCTGTTTTCTTCTCCACAAATAATTATAAAAAGTAAATGAACAGATAAATAAAATACAATTCCTTGAAAAATAATCAGATATCAAAATTTTTTCCAAAGATTTCGAAGACAGGGCAAAAAAAACCATAAATGACCACCGCTCTTCTGGCGAACGCGGTGGGCCGGTCAGTTCATCGGACGTGCGAGCCAGCATTGGCAGACGCCAAGCACGAGTCACGATGTTCGCTCTACGTCCCAGCACGCTTCTTCATCCACCCCTCCAACCCCCTCGCGGCGAACCACCGTGAAACCCCCTGCAGGGGGGATGGGGAGAGGCGGATGATAATACATAAGCCGCGTATCGCTGGACGTTCGCTATCTGCTATCACCGTCTAACCGCGTGTCCGCGACGTACATCGCGGTATAGGTCAGGTGCGCGCATGTCCCACGTGCACCGAGGGCGGACGCTAACTTCGACCGATCGGCCAATCCACATTCTCCCGTCGGGCATAATAATAATTTTATTACAAAACAAAGCGACGGTACAAACCCACACGGCCCACGGACTTTGCGTTTGCCGATACGCGTCAAGCACGATCGCCAGTGGTCACAGCATCGGCATCGCGTTATCATCGGGCATTTTCTCCGTGATCGTTCTAACGTTCGTAACGCTATCACGCGGCATTGACGCATGTTCTTCGTTGTTCGTGCAACGAACGGTTTGCAATTGACGGCTGATTACTTTGTTGGAAACTTTGGATTCGGGCTTTTTAGAATTTATGGGGATTGATATTTTTGTTGTTTTTGTTTTTGACAATTCAAGGGGATTATTGTTTTTTAAGATTATTTTTTTCAATGAATTTAAGGAAAGAAAATAATAAACGAAGATTGACATGAAAAATGCGCGGCGTTGACGGGATTTAATATTATCGAGCGAAGTGGAACGAATCGGATGTGGTCAGGCGGTGGAGATTCGCTCTTCGAAATCTAATTAATTTTCATCGAGAAATTTAAAACAGTGAATTTGCCCAACTAAAAAATAGAAGAACTATAGGAGAAAATCAACATCAAGACCGCAACGTTTTGAAAATCACTCGATTGGATCATTTTTTATTTTTTTTTATAGAGAAAAATGTTTTTACAACGTAGCGAAGTAGAACGAGTCAGTTGTGGTCAGACGGCCGTAATTCGCTCTTCTGGTTCCATTTGTTTTCGTCGCGAAATTGAAAATAGTGCTTTCAAGTGACTAACCAATGAAAACAAGACTATAAGAAAGCATAAAAATTGTGATCGCAACGCATCGAGAATTACTTGATAGAAAAAAAAAATTTCGATAAAAAAATGTTTTCACGACGTTTAAAATTGACTGAGTTTGGTTGCCAGCTGATGTCACAGCCAAGAGCTTGTGTGGTGTGATTAAACGGTGGAATTGCGATGCACACTTCGATGTCTCAGCAAGCTCACCAGGAACGACCGGGGGTGCCGATTTTATGCAGCCCCAGCGCGGATTACGCGGTGGTTCCTACGTCATCGACCTTCTCCGCGATTAATCTTTTGCGGAATTACAGACTCTTAGGTACGCACGGTGATATCGTGGTACGCGTACTCATTAATTGTTTCACTCCTAATTACAATAATTATCGGAAATAATTAATTATATTACAAATTATAACAATTATATTTTCCATATTTGTTATGTTTACATTTTTTTCTTCGATTTATATTAAAATACAAAACAAACCGAGGGACTTCCGGTTTCACTTCTTCGTTATTGTCCAAAATTATTTATTTATTGATCGATTTATTTGTTTATTTTTTCAAATGATCGCTGCAGCAATCGTCTTTGAAATTATTTATAGATTTGGTTACAAATCCGTCGCACGAATTGCTCTACCCAATTCATCAGTCTCTGATGACCTCCGGTTCCTGTCCCTATCGAGATTGCGGAGTTTCCACGGAAATTTACAACCGAGATTCGACTCCGTTAGCTTCGACGACGAAGAGAATCTTACTCGCCGAGGATTCCGCGTCCTCACCCTCGCCTCCGGCACCGCCGTCCAGCGCTTCGTCCGCGGCAACGTCTTTCAATGCTCCGCTCGCGCTTCCGGCGGGTTTGCAGCGACGATCAGCGACATCCGGGACTTCGGAACGTCGATCCGATTCGATTTTGCCGGCTATTCATCGGCCGGCGTTCGTCAACGTGGGCCAACGATTTCCGGATCACTCGAGTTTCACAGGTACAATTTATTTTTGAATTTTAGTATTTATTGTTTAGTTTTTTAATTCGTTAATATTTTTTTAATTTGTTTTTTTTTATTCGTTTTTTAAGAATTTCATTTTTGTTATTATGATAATTATTTTTTTCTCCTCACATGGAGGTCTCTATTATATTGATGAACTTGTCGAGACATTTGTTTGCTCGGCCGGCAACCAAAACTGTAAAGCATTGTCCTCGGCCACCATTACGTTCTGGGATAAGAGACTTTAAGGGTTGACTGCATAATTTGAAGACGCAATCAACCGTTTCAATCTTTTATAAGGAAATTAAACGGTAGTGGAGAAAAGTACCTTGGAACGCATCGATGAAAAGCTGAGGGAAAAAGAGCGCCCTCCGGTAGCAGCAAAAATAACCAGCCAGCACCTTCATGTAGTGCGAATATTTCTTGCCCCTCACAGGCCGCGGTAGCGCAGATGGCAGCGCGTAAGTCTCATAATCTTAAGGTCGTGAGTTCGATCCTCACCCGTGGCATTATTTTTTGATTTTTTTCTCAATTATTTATTTTCTTCAATGCGAACATTGTCGCGAATCTTGATATGAGATAAGAAGTTCCTGAAAAAATTTAAAACCTCGTTGGACGATTTTGTTTCTTTTTTTGCAGAACCAGAAGTCAATGGCGCAAGAGGATTCTACGTTGGGGACGCTGGACCGATTTCCGGCGGTCGTTCGAGGAGACCGCGAAGCGAGAAACGACCTATTCCGGATGAGCAAAAGGACGACAAGTACTACGAGAGAAGGAAAAGAAACAATCAGGCGGCGAAGAAGTCGAGGGACGCTAGAAAAATTCGGGAAGATCACGTAAATAATTATATAATTTTACAATTATAATAATTACAACATTTTTGCATTTTTTCTTATTCAATCAAAATAAATATATGACCCTTCGTTATTTATTAGCATCAATGGGATAATTAAACAAGACAAAAATTGATTGAAACAAGAAATAGATAAGTTAGTAACTGCATAATTCACTAATTTATTTATTTGTTTTTTCAATTGCCTTCTAGATTGCTCTGAGAGCGACGATGCTCGAGCATGAGAATGCAATTCTCAGGACGCAGATATTGAGTCTTCGGGAAGAAGCCCAATCCCTCAGGCGGATGCTGATCGAGCAACAAATGCCGACAATGACGGCTCGTTACGTCATGGATTGTCCGAGATCGTCTCTTCCGCCGTCCGCGTCATCCGCAACAGCTCCGAGAAGAAACGTCGCATCCGTCGTCGCGGAATCTTCGTCGAACAGATCAAGTTTCTTCTCCCGTCCTGCCTCCAAAATCCCGACAACGTTGTTCATCTGAAAAATATTTTCAATGACCCTCCGAATCAACGAAAGCTTTACAATGCACACTATTTTTTTCACGCGACTGTACAAATTACGTTTTATGTAAATAAAAATGTATTTATTATTTTTCAATCGTCATAATCAAGGAATTTTCTTTAATTGCGTATTGAGATTCCAAAGTTGCGAAGGGGTTTATTATTTTCGGCGTTGTTGCATCGCCAAGTTGCGCGAAAACGGTTGGCGTACAAAATGGCGTCGCATGCGCAAAGACATCGTTATTACTGTTAGGGCTGCTGACGCTTGATCCGAAAGCTTTTTTTTTGTTCCTTGATTACGATATCATTATTCCTTTTATTTATAATTTAGTCTCAGCTAGTTTAAATTCTAGTTGTAATATTTGGGAATACTCTTGAATAAAGAATTTTCGTATGCGCATCCTGCGGGACGCCGTCACGCGCCGGAAGTCGCACAGCCCCGTCGGCGTCTGCTGGAACTCATCGTCGAATTCAATTTCGTTCCATCAGTGTTCCGCGATCATCCGAACGAGTGGGTGAGTATACTTTTGAACGATCGTGCAGTGAAGTGCGTAAAGTGCAAGTGAAACGTGGGTTGAAGTGTCGTACGAAGAATTCTTGATGAATCCGGATTATCATCATCGTGCAATCTTCGTCGATAATGGATGAATCATCGATGGACATTCGTTGCCGTAAAATTTAAATCCGAAGATTTCCAGCAAGTAGTGAGTCATTTTCCAAAAACCATTCAATTCTCGCTGGAAAATATCTGAAACAGTATTTTCGTGCATCATTTACATTGAAAATTGGATGATTTATTGTTTTACATTCGTTTATATCGTTTCGTTTCGTCACGAAACGGCAGTCAAATAATTTTTTACAGATTCGTCTGTAGCAAAGCTTCGTGCGACCGTAGTTTTTCCCACGACCGCGCATGCTCCGAATTTTCGCACGGGCTCCGAATTTTTGCTATTTTGACGCCAAGTAATGGCGAATTTGGGAATTTATGTCTCGCCAAACTTTTCACGATTGGCAAAATGGCGACATTTTAGCGGCTTTCCGATTAACGACTTGGCTCTCGTCGTTCGGCGGATTTTCGCGCCTTTACAGTTGACATTTTTTTTTTCCAAATATTCTATTATAGGTACAAAGTGCCTACAAAAGAGGGCATCACGCTCAATGTCCCAAATATTATCGTATACCTTTCTTACCGATCGATGATATACATCACACTTATACTCAAGTGGTCACGTCGTCGCGACGGTGTACAACGTTACCGACCTAGCGTTTATCCTCAAACAATCCATGAAAAAATTCAAAGCGTTGCGACGTTATTGACATTTTTCATCTGTTTACGCGTGTTACGAAAATGAATTTACGCCTAATGTTACTTTTGACGATGTCCACGTGAAGTGAATTAGAGGTTATATCGTGAAAGCATAACAGAAAAATCGTACTCGAAGATTTTCCAATCGTAAGTACAGCAACAAAAATTATCGCCGGTCGTTGAAATTGTTAGGTTAAGGCTTTGCAAATTCAATTCACAGTAAAAGCCATCACTAATTAATTTTTCGACAACTATAATCGGTCGAATATTCTTTTTAATTTCTTCTCATTGAATTCAGAAATCTTTCATCATGTCGGACGACGAAGATTTGGTCTACGTCAAAAAGACAAAGACGGTGCACTATGGCTCGCTCGAAGAGGCCGAGAGAGCCAGACTGGTCGCCGCAGCTGCATCAGCAGCGGGCGCAGAGTCTTCGGGCGACGAGAATGACGTTTCGAACTCCAACGACTTGTCGTCGGGAGGCGCGAATTCGGGAAATATCCACATATCCAACGAATACATGGACCTCGAAGACGAAATGTCCAAAGACAGACAAGCTTTGCTCGAAGAATTCGAGCGAAGGAGAAAAGCCAGACAGATAAACGTGTCGACGGACGATTCGGAGGTAAGAAAAAATCTCAGACAATTGGGCGAGCCGATTTGTCTGTTCGGCGAAGGTCCTGCGGACAGGAGAGCGAGATTGCGAGAGCTTCTGGCCAGTTTGGGCGAAGACGCGATCAAGAAGAAGCACGAAGAGGACGAAGAAGCCGCCCATCGTCCCGACAGAGACACGGAAACAACTTGGTACCACGAAGGACCCGAATCGTTGCAAATCGCACGCTCGTGGATCGCATGTGAGTCTTGACAAATCTTTCTCCGCCATCAATTCTTCGACCCATCGATCGTAATAATTTTTTTTCCACCAGCTTATTCGATACCAAGATCAAAATTGCGCCTCGACAGAGCGCGAGAAGAATTGGAACTTCCAGGAGCGACGCGCACGGCGCGTCGTCAAGAACTTCTCAAAAAGTTACAAGCACTGACGATATACTGTTCGCAAATCGGCGACACTCGGCCTATATCGTTCTGCGAATTCAGTCCGAATTCGTCGCTACTCGCGACCGCATCTTGGTCCGGTCTGTGCAAGATATGGTCTGTACCCGACTGCACACTTTTGCGCACCCTTAAGGGACACGCTTGTAATGTTGGATGCATTGTTTTTCATCCCAAAGCCACGGTGACCGAAGAAGTATTGGGCGACAGACCCGGACAGACGTGCGTTCTCGCTAGTTGCGCGTCCGACGGTAATTAATAACATTTTTATTTATTATTACCGTATAATTGTTTAATTTCTCTGAAGAGAAAAAGTACTGATTCACAAAACTCATCGATAATTAATCAATATAAATATTATTATTATTTTTATTATTATTATTATTATTATTATTTTTATTATTATTATTATTATTATTATTATTATTATTTTTATTATTATTATTATTATTATTATTATTATTATTATTATTGTTATTATTATTATTATTATTATTATTAATATTATTATTATTATTATTATTATTATTATTATTAATATTATTATTGTTATTGTTATTATTTTCATTATTGTTATTATTATTATTATTATTATTATTATTATTATTATTATTATTATTATTATTAATATTATCATTATTATTATTATTATTATTATTATTATTATTATTATTATTATTATTATTATTATTATTATTATTATTATTATTTTCATCATTATTATTATTATTATTATTATTATTATTATTATTATTATTATTATTATTATTATTATTATTATTATTATTATTATTATTATTATTATTATTATTATTATTATTATTATTATTATTATTATTATTATTATTATTATTATTATTATTATTATTATTATTATTATTATTATTATTATTATTATTATCATTATTACTATTATTATTATTATTATTATTATGAATCTCGATATTATCAACTATTCCACCTTAGGCTCTGTAAAATTGTGGGGAAGTGGTATGGGTGAACAGCCTCTGGCGGAAGTCGAAGGCCACGAGCCTCACAGAGTATCGAGAATCGCTTTTCATCCTTCCGGACGTTTCCTCGGCACCTGTTGTCACGATTCCTCGTGGCGATTGTGGGATCTCGAACAACAGGTCGAGGTTCTTCATCAGGAAGGCCACGCAAAACCCGTACATTGTATTAGGTACGGCCCCAAAAGTCTGATCAAAGCGTAACTTACGTTAATAAAAATCCTACCCAATATTGATGGGAAAAGAAAATAAATTTTTTTTATTTTAATTTTCTCTCTTTCTCATTAGTTTTCAGACGGACGGCAGCGTTGCCGCGACCGGCGGTCACGATTCCTTCGGACGCGTCTGGGATCTCCGCACGGGACGTTGCATAATGTTCATGGAGGGCCATCTCAAAGCGATCTTCGGAATTGATTTTTCCCCGAACGGTTATCACATTGCGACCGGAAGCGAGGACAATGAGTGCAAAATTTGGGATTTGCGCAAAAGATCGTGCATCTACACGATACCGAGCCATTCGAATCTTTTGTCGGACGTTAAGTATCAAAAACACGAGGGTCAGTATCTCGTTACCGCGTCTTACGACGGTAGCGCGAAAATTTGGTCTAACAAAACTTGGCAACCGTTGAAAAAATTGCCGGGTCACGATGGCAAAGTAATGTCGGTCGATGTTTCGTCCGATCAAAAATTCATCGTCACGAGTTCGTACGATCGTACGTTCAAACTTTGGGCACCGGAAAATATGTAAAAATTGTTTCTTGATGAGAAGAAAAAGAATGAAAAAAAAAAAAAAAATAATAATTAAAAAATTAACAAATTGTCGACGTCGAGGTTTAATAAAAATTTCTATGATATACCGTTAGACATTCAAGTTTTTTCTTCGTATTTAATTTGATTCGACGAACTTTTGGACGTTCTTCGAATTTTTTTCGACGAAACTCCGAGAAGTGAAATTGATTTGAAAAAAAAAAATAAGTTCTAGAAAAATAAATTATTTTCTTCTGTATGAAAGTGGGATGAAAAGCAATTTTTCCAAGTCCTATATACATATATATCATTACATAATGATGGATATGGATACGTACCGAAAAAAAAAAAAATGCTGCACGCACTTCCGGAATTTTGTTTACGTTTCTTATTTTTTTTCTCACATTCGCCCACCCTCGATTCCCACGCATCAATCACGATCTTCCACCTCCTTTTCTCAACAATGCAAGATTTATTATATATTTATATATAATATATATATTTATGTACATATCGCAATTGTCGCGAAAACTATTCTCCAGCACGTACCATAGCCTCGTTTTTTTTTTTTCATTTCCATTTTTACCATTATTATTATGATTATTATTTTTCTTTCTCCACATCCGAGGTTCGACCTATTTTTTCGGTTATCCGTATTCGGAGTTTCGTTGTGAAAAATCGTATATCCCCGATGCTTACTGACACGCTGACCATTCGAAACCTTTGAATCCCGAAGAGTTCAATCTCTGTCTTTCTCTCACTTATTTTTTTTTTTTCCATTGACGAGGAAACATTCGAGAGAAAACTTTGAAAAAGTGTGGCAAACTTCCAAGAGTTCGTACCGGCTGGTCGTGCGGATTCACGCGCCATTGGCTTCGACGAAATCAGGCCAAGAACTTTTTTATCTTTAATAATAATAATAATAAATAATGCAAGGAAAAAAATAATCTAATTTTGCATCGCTTGCTTCGATTTGAAAAATTGGTCAGAAAAATATTTAATATAATATTTATCCGATATAACAATTCGCGGTTTTTACAAAAAAAATTGAAACTTCCCCATTTTTCATTATTCTAATGTAAAAATTGAATACTCTCGAAATCTTCTCATTTGATAAAAAATAGCCAAATTTTCTTTTTTCAAATCGTAAATCGTCTTGAACCGCTGTCGATTTTGCTTGGGGGCTTCTTGACCCCAGTTTACCGTCCAAGGGTTGATTTTCGGAAGTAATTGACGATGGGAATACGCAGGAGTGCGAATTTTATGCGCGAAATAAATAAAATTCACGAGGATTCGTTGATGGGTACTTGTTGATGAAGCCAAGTTCTCGAACCGCCTTCAGCGAAATCGGCAGCCGCGTGGCCGTCGCCGTGAAGAATCCACTTCGTTGTCAGAAGACCGTCCACGCCGACGGGTCCTCTCGCGTGAATCCTCGAGGTTGAAATTCCGACCTGGCGCGAACCAAAAAAAAAATCAAAATAAAATCATCACACATTTTAAAATAAAAAACATTTTCTAATTAAAAAAAAATAATTATTCGGCTCCAATCGATTCAATCGATTAGAATAAATCAAATTTTCTCCAAAAAAAAAGTCGAATCCATCCCAATAATAAGAAGAATTGATCGATCAATCAATGACGAAATAAAAAAATTACGAACCTCAGCACCGAGTCCAAATCTGAATCCGTCGGCGAATCTTGAACTCGCGTTGTGAAATACGCAGGCGCTGTCGACTTCGCGTTGGAAATGATCGGCTCGTCTTTGATTTTCGGTGACGATCACGTCGGTGTGAGAGCTGCCGTATTTTAAAATATGATTTATCGCGTCGTCGATGTCCGAAACTACCTCGACCGTGCACTCGAGAGCTCCGTACTCCGTTCTCATGCTTCTCGCGGCCGGTGGTCCAAACGTTAATTCCTCACGCAATTTTGGTCCAGAATTTATTTTTACCTGTTAAAAAAAAAAAAAAAAAAATAAATGAAAAATGAAATTAATAAAATTAATAAATAAAATTTATACAAACGTCTTTGCGTAATTGTTTTGAATTAAATTCCACGAGTGACGAAATTCCGGGAATATTGTTGAATTGTTTTCTTATCGGGAGATGCTTTTAGCGCGCCGAAAAGGGGCCAAGGAGACGTTTCCGGTATCTCGCACGACGTTTCGTTCGTAATTAAAGAACTTTGTTCGAAAGCGAGCAATCTCCATCCGTTTGTTTGATAAGTTGACGGGATGGAAATGCGAAACTCGTTGATGGAATGTGGAGCAAATTTTTGGGCCGGCAATAAGGAAACAGCCTTAGGTATTGTGTGACGTAGAAATTCGAGCTCAGTTATTTTCTTTACTCTTTTTTCAAGCGATATCGTATTCATCGAGTATCTTTGACTCGACGAATTAAATGTCTGACAATTATTTTCCAATATTTATTGACTTTAATGAATGATTCTCATTTATTTATTTTTCGTAAAACGAGAGTGCACGACGATAGAATGATTTTATTTTGCAAATAATTCAGAATAATTTAATAATTATTAAGAAATAATTAATAACTTGAAAAATAAATCTTCGTAACTTTTTAAATCCCAGACGTTGATATTTCGTTTCAAAGCCGAATTCCAAAATTCTCATCGATCTATTTTTTATCAACCGCCGCCGCACGCGCTAAAGCCTCGGATTTCTCGATTGAAAAATAACTAGAGCGTAAATGAATATATATTGAAAATCTTACACCCTCTTTCTGAAGCATGCCGCAAACATCCCCGAAGAACGTGCCGTTCATGTGTGACTCGTGAATGAGAAGAGTTTCCATGGCGTTGCACGCGGCCGGATAATCGCACTTCGAGTCGCGTATTATTCTCAAAGCTTTGCCGAGATCGGCGTCTTTGTCGACGTAAACGTGACAAACGCCTTCGGCATGACCCAAAACGGGAATGTGTTTGGATTGTTCTTGAATGTTTCTGACGAGTTCGGAACTGCCCCGTGGTATTATTAGATCTATGTGTTTTTCCATGGACAACAAATCGCCGATTTCTTCCCTCGTCGAGACGAGAGATATCGCTTGCGAGGCTCCAACGGTGCTCAAAGATTCCTTGACGAGGTCCATAAGACAACGATTGCTGTGCGCAGCTTCCTTTCCACCCTTCAGTAACAAACCATTGGCGCTGGACATCGCCAACGCGGCGACCTGAGGAAGACTGTCCGGTCGCGATTCGAAGATAACCAACAAAACTCCTATGGGCACGGTTATCTGTTTCAATTCCAAATCATCGGCCAATCTCGTACGTCTCAAAACACGTCCGACGTTCGTCAACGAATCGTCGGCGATTTGACGCAATCCCGTGCTCAACGATTTCAATTTCGACGGAGTCAACGACAAACGCGATAAAAGAGGTTTCGCCAAACCCGTTTCCGTTGCTTCGTTAAGATCTTTCGAATTTGCGGCGAGTATCTCGTCCTCCTTCGAACGCAGAAGATCGGCCAGGGTGTTTATGGCCGCGGCGCGTTGTTCGGGTTCCAATGATTGCAACACTCGGCTACCGACTCGAGCTGAGAACATATATTTTTTTATTTTTATTCAATTTTATTTATTTATTTGTTTCTTTGACGAGTGAAGGGCCAATTTTTTGGGACTATACACCCAATTCCTACGTAAAATTTACCCATAATTCCCATAATTTTCACTGCCAAGCCCCCGAAAAAAACATGAAAAATTGTCTTCGACGTCGAGAAGAGAATAGAATCAATTGAATCTCACCGTTTTCCGCGATGACCTCGACCGGTGCGGAAGTGCTGCTGGTTTCGGTGAAGAACGTGCCGATTTTTCGTCCACCCATTATGCTCTTTATGGCTTTTTCCTGTGTGCCGTTGCATATCACGACGGAAACTCCGCGATCCAGAGCCCATAGCGCGGCATTGACCTTGGAATCCATTCCACCGGTGCCGACCTTGGATTTTTGTCCGAATTTTATGGTACCGCGAAGATCGGAACTGAACGTGTGAAGCATCTTCGCACCGTCCTGCCAAGGCGGAAGATTGTAAATTCCGTCGACGTCGCTCATGAGAATAAGCAAATCGGCTTGAATTTCGGCCGCCAACATGGCGGCCAGGGAATCGTTGTCCTTGATGGATATTCCACGACGACCTCCGCCACCGGCGACTTCCTCGTCGACCTGAGGCGGTGGCGAAACCGCGTCGTTCGTGTTTATTATCGGAACTATGTTCAGGCTTATCAATTCGCTCAGGGTGCTGAAAATGTTTTTTCGGGTTTCTTCGTTGTAAAAATCGGGTTTGGTCACGAGTACTTGAGCTAGTTTGACACCGTATTGACCGAACATCGCGTCGTAGAGCGACATCAGACCGGATTGTCCGACGGCAGCGGCTGCTCTCGGATCCAAAAGGGTTCCTGAAATTATAAATAATAATCTCATAAGATGGGAACAAATTATTATTATTAATATTATTATTATTATTATTATTTTTATTATTATTATTATTATTATTATTATTATTATTATTATTATTATTATTATTATTATTATTATTATTATTATTATTATTATTATTATTATTATTATTATTATTATTATTATTATTATTATTATTATTATTATTATTGTTAAATTTATTAAAATTTGTTGATACAAATTCAAAAATCGATCTTATTAACCCCGATAATTTATCTCAATAACTAGCTTGCCAAATTTTTCGATATGATCCCTCCATGATAATAAAATTCTCCTATTTGCTGAACTTTTTTTCCCTCCGAACGGAAAACAAGTGGCCCTACAAAAGGATTTTCTTTTTTTCATTCAAACACAAGCCCACTCAACATCCGAGAGCTCCTTTCGAGAATCCGAACACAAGGCCAAAATAAATTCCCTCCCGCAACCCTGGAACCCGATTACGATGCTCACAAGCCTTTCTTATCACCCGCTCGACTACCTTCATCCCCACAAAAACCATATAACAGCCCGCGTTCGTGTGCACCCTTTCACAGTTTCTCTCGAGAAAGCCAGCATCCACGTGTCCTCCGTACAATCGATCCCACCGATTCAAACTGATAACCGAAGGTTACATCGAAGTTTACCTCCAACCTTATTCGTCACGGAATCCAGCTCGTCCCAACGATTTCTCTCCACGAGACTTTCACGACGAAACGTCGGTGTGACAAATCCAAAAAGCTGCAATCGCTGCGAAGACGCGAAGCTGACGGTTTAAGGGGATACGCGAGCAAAGACTCGAAGGAAAGAACGTCCGAACAATTTTCGTCAAGAAATAAATCTGGTCAAAACATGATCTGATCAAGGGAACTTGTTTAACCCTTCACTGTCGCACTACCGAATGATATCACGCCGAATTAATTAAAAAATTAAACGCCGTGTTTTTTTCTAACGGAGTATTTGTGACGAAGTATTTTGGACGTGGACCCAGTCGAAAATCTTGATGAACGTCGAGCGCGGGGAAATTCACGACCAATCGGTACACATTTTACTCGTCGTCACAATCGCAATCGCGATCGATGCTCAAATATTCGAGAGACTCGTGCGTTGACGGATTGCTGCACCGCTGCTTGTACGGAAGATGAATGCATTGTTCGGTTTATATGTATGTAAGCATATGTATATGTATAACCGAACAATGCATTCATCTTCTGCATGTATATAGCGAAATATATATATATATATATATATACACGTATATACGTATATGTGCTTTCAATTCCGTTCTATGGATGAATTATTTGGCCCCGCGCGATCCACCTGCCGCGTCGTTGCATCCGTTACGTTGCTTCGCGTCTCTATTTATCCGATGTCAAGCTTCTGTACGAGAGTTTTATCATTACACTCCGTTCGGATCGCACTCGGACTTATCTCGGTCATTCCGGGTCTTATCGGACGACAACCATGCCTCGTTGGACTTCAAAGTGAACACATATATATTTAGATATGCGTCTAAACAGGGGAAGGGGGATTCCATGATTCTTCCATGCTACGTCGGGGTGCCATTCAATCACTTGAGACTTGTTTTTATAGTTAGACGACGTCTATATCTAATCGTTATAGAGATTTTAAAAATAAGGGACTACAAAAAAAAGTATCTTATATTATTTGATTTATATAAGTTGTATTTATCTTATATAAAAATAATTATATATTATTTTATACTATATATCATATATTTATTTATTCATGTATCAATGAATTCATGCTTATTATCTCTTTTTTATTTCTATAAAGATTAGTTTTGGTCTAACGTTGATGAGAAATTTCAAGTGATTGAATGTCACTCACTCATCATTCTTTCATAGAATCCCATAAAATTCCATCCCCCTATCTCCATATATAATCATATATACCTGTATATGAATGAGAAAAGGAATGACAAAAATAATCGACGTTGTCTCATTTCGTGCTTGCAAGCCGCATGCGTTCGGTAATAACCCTGAAGCGACTCTCGTCTGCCCGATCGGCTGAACGTCACTCACTCCGCGACCTCTTCCACTATCAGACGCATTGTTTATTGTTATATCTCATACCCTCGGAACAAAAAATAGAATAGAATAAAATAAGACGAAAAACAAACAAGCATGTGGATATTTGATAGCCGCAATACTCGCGGCAATGATAATCAGCTGTTGGCTCGAGCATCGACTCGCGACGTTATGTTGTCGTCGGCTTTGTTCAAATAATGACGCGTCAGAAAGTTTCGCGGAGTTCGTTCTTTCACAATCCTCGGAATCCGTCTTATCGGTTTGCACGCGTTCGAACGATGGAAACTTTGCTTCTTCAACGCAAAACCTTCGAGCCCAAAGATAGGCGCGAATCCCGAACGTGATCGCGATTATCATTGATAATAAATAATAAATAATAAAAAAAATAAAAAAAATAAAAAATAATAAATAATAAATAATAAATAATAAATAATAAATAATAAATAATAAATAATAAATAATAAATAATAAATAATAAATAATAAATAATAAATAATAAATAATAAATAATAAATAATAAATAATAAATAATAAATAATAAATAATAAATAATAAATAATAAATAATAAATAATAAATAATAAATAATAAATAATAAATAATAAATAATAAATAATAAATAATAAATAATAAATAATAAATAATAAATAATAAATAATAAATAATAAATAATAAATAATAAATAATAAATAATAAATAATAAATAATAAATAATAAATAATAAATAATAAATAATAAATAATAAATAATAAATAATAAATAATAAATAATAAATAATAAATAATAAATAATAAATAATAAATAATAAATAATAAATAATAAATAATAAATAATAAATAATAAATAATAAATAATAAATAATAAATAATAAATAATAAATAATAAATAATAAATAATAAATAATAAATAATAAATAATAAATAATAAATAATAAATAATAAATAATAAATAATAAATAATAAATAATAAATAATAAATAATAAATAATAAATAATAAATAATAAATAATAAATAATAAATAATAAATAATAAATAATAAATAATAAATAATAAATAATAAATAATAAATAATAAATAATAAATAATAAATAATAAATAATAAATAATAAATAATAAATAATAAATAATAAATAATAAATAATAAATAATAAATAATAAATAATAAATAATAAATAATAAATAATAAATAATAAATAATAAATAATAAATAATAAATAATAAATAATAAATAATAAATAATAAATAATAAATAATAAATAATAAATAATAAATAATAAATAATAAATAATAAATAATAAATAATAAATAATAAATAATAAATAATAAATAATAAATAATAAATAATAAATAATAAATAATAAATAATAAATAATAAATAATAAATAATAAATAATAAATAATAAATAATAAATAATAAATAATAAATAATAAATAATAAATAATAAATAATAAATAATAAATAATAAATAATAAATAATAAATAATAAATAATAAATAATAAATAATAAATAATAAATAATAAATAATAAATAATAAATAATAAATAATAAATGAACTTGCCAACGTGTTCCCGAGAATGATCGGTCGGACTGAGAGTTTCCCTCATGGAGAGGGACATCAAAAGCTCCTGGGTGAGTTTTTGTTTGCCAAAAGCAACGGCACCGCTCGTGACCATGATGCACTCGCGTCCCTCGATCTGGCATTCGGCGACCTGTTCGACGATCGAGGCGAGACGTCCGAGGGCCAAACCATGCTCGTCCTCCCTCGTAATGACCGCGCTGCCGAGCTTAACGACCAAACGTCGAGCATATTGGAGCTGATTCCGCTCCGTAAAAGTCGCTCGTCTCGGCCTGTCAGCCGTCTGAACTTCTCGACGCAAATCCTTTCGGCTACCCTTTTTTTTTTAACGAGTATAAGATTTTAATTCTATTTAATTTTATTGAATATAATTTTATTTCATTTTATTAAATTCAATTTTATTTGATCCTATTTGCTGGTTTTGTGTGCTTAAGATACATAAAAATGTTTCTGATAACGCCGATTGAGAAAGGTTTCCAAAAAGGTAGGTTTTATTGATTCATTAAGGTTACCCAAATTATTTGGATTATTTCTCTAGATTTTATCGATTCATTTTCAGGTCTCATTAATTCGTTGACGAATAATTTCCATTCCTGTATTATGTTCTCTAATGAAATTTGAAATGTCTTCAGTCCTCGAATGATAAAAATCGTGCATACAAATTATTTCGGGTGCCATTTAAATGGCGATGCACTGTACGTACGGATTGAAGCTGATTAATCCGAAACCCGGAGGCCGCCGAGGCGTACCTACCGGGACATTGGTATCCCGCTAGCCTCGAGGATCCCACGAGACGCAGAGCCGCGTACATTTTCGTCCTTTCGTGTGATTAAAAAAAATAAAAATACTAATAAATAAGGAGAGAAAAAAAACAATTAGACGACACTGAGTTTGCTCGCGCTCAGCGATTGAGAATCAACGTAACGAGCAATTGGGCTCTGGCCCTCGGCGTGAGCCCGACGAGACAATTCGGACGCGACGTCGAGAAAAAAAACAATTTACGAGACGCGTTACGAGCGGCTTGAGAAGGCACACTGATTCGTAAAAGGCGGAAGAATCTTACGTTCGGTATCCTCGAACTATGACGTCTCGTATCATTCGTCTCGTGGAGTGACTGGGATGGAGATACGAAAGTGGCAAAGAGTGCAATCTTGGCGATTACAGAGCGAGGGGGGTCGCGATAGGGGGTGCGGGAGCGCGAAAGGCGGAGGGACGGAGGAAGTTGATGGCTCATTGGTCGAAGCGTATGATCGATGTAAAATCTTTCGTTTGAGAGGAAAATTGGAGGGTACACAGAGTCCGTCATCCATTTAAATATATTATAATTAATTTTAACAAAAATATATAGATACACAAAAATATTATTATTATGGATATTTTTTAATAATTCGATTTTATTTCTCTCACTCTAATAAAAACTTTTGAGTTATTTAAATTTTTATGAGAGAAATTTAAATGTCGGAAATAAATGAATAAAAATGGAATATTATGATAATTATTTATATTGCGATAAAAATTAATATAATTTAATCAAAATTTTCATTTCCATTTTTATTTAAATATTTGAAATTCAAAAAAAAAAAAAATATAAATGACATATTATTATTACTCATATCTATGAATTTACATAATCCATTCAATTTACTGCAAAACGAGCTGAATTTACTGATTTTGCGAAAACTCGCGATTGCGTATTTACCGTCTTAGACGCAAACTCTCGGCGAAGAAACGAACTTTGACTCGGCACTGGGTCAGGAAAAATCGCTATCGCCCGTGTGCGAACACTTCGACGCCATTCGACGTTAACGCGAGAACCACGATTATCAGTGCGATGATGATTAGGCATCGAGTGATTTACAATAGAACGAATCTCACGGTCGTTTGAGATTATTTATCGGCATTGCGTGACGAGGGCAGGAGGGGAGGGGGGGCAATACAAGTTACAGAAAGATAAGAATTATGCACGTGACTTCAGAATAAAATCGTCGCTCGAATTTTGAAAACTTTTCGAATTTTTTAAAATTCCATATATCTTCATAGTAATCGCCGGGGCAATTATTGTATTGATATGAATTGATCAACAATTGCGAAAAAGAATACATTCAATTATAAATTATGTTAACGAAATTGTTGGTGATTTTATTGTATCGATGAAAATTATAGATTTACATAATTATAATTAAAAAATTTATAGATGAATTTTTTCTAAAATTATTTTCATGTAGTTAAGAATGTAAAAAATGTAGTTGAAACGTTGAAGTTTCGGCGAAACGAGAGCTGGTTGTGACAGAACGAAGTTGAAAACTTGCGACAAACTGTGTCGACAGATGTTTTCTGCAGTTCGTTTGTGTTTTCCGAAAGCTGTATGGGATGGACGGTGTCCAGAAGCGAATGCGAATACAATGAGGAAGTCATTTGCAGTCTCGAAACGTGGAAGGCTCGACGAAGGGCCGAAGGGAGAGGTCGGGGTTGAGGAGGGATTGTCCAGTGGTTGGTATAAGTGCGAAAAAATCGATTTGGCTGAGAAAATTGAAAAAAGAAAAATGGGAAACGATCCAATTGCAGGCCTCGATGCTCGAAGCACGAGAGGACGTTGACGACAAAAGAAAATTGTCGCTTATTGATACCCGGAATATAGGGAAATAAATACATTTTCTATAAATCAATAAAATATAAAATATAAACATCGAGAAATTAGAAAAAAATCTAAAATCAAAATTGTTTAATTTCAAAGGAGATTTAAAGATGAGATTGATAGTCGATCGCGTTATTGGCGATAGGATTAAACGAGTTTTCAATTCCACGGTCGTCGTTACATCCCGTCCCCCTTTTTTCTCACCCATTGATTCTTCGAAATAATCCAGATCCAAATTCGAATTCTACACGAATTGATCCCTTTTTCAAAATCGTCGAGCGAATCTGTTCAGTCGCCATAATCAGATAAGACCTTACAAATTCAACCCAAAGTCCCCTCATCTATCACACCCAAACATATATCTATCTATTCATCATCGTCATTGATCGCGTAATGAAATTGCGCCATGACCGACGATAATATTCCAAAAAAAAAAAAACAATAATAAAAGTTGCAATCGCGATGCGCAGAACGTAGCCATGAACCATAGAGATATCGACGTAGATTCGTTTAATCGTTGAATCGTGAAATTGTTTAATCGGCCGTAATGGAATACGATTGATTTATATTTTCCACTGTACGAGATCTAATTAATTTATTCGCGCCAAATTGCAATTTTGTCACGGACCATAATACATCCATCCCACTTGGAAAACTTGGATGTTAAACGTTCGTAAATCTCGCGCACGATGTTGCGGACAATGTGAACGAGTTTTCCCGACGAATTGTTCATCGAGCCTGCTGCGGTTACGAACGCGTGTGTGTATGTTTTCGCGCGGGTGGATGAGCGTACGAAGGGTCGGAAAAGCGTGGCGAATTTGGGCCCCGGGTGTGCTCGACGTTTCGCGGCTCTCTCGCCATTCTATTCAACCCATCCGCACCGATAACAAACCGATGCTCATATTGTCGTACATAGCTTTGTTTGTTTGCCTGTTTTTTAAAAAAAATTTCATATAGTTTCGGTTCATGCTCCGTTTGGTTTTATTTTTTTTTTATGCTCGAAAAATTGTCGAGCACCCATTGTAAATAATCATTTGTGTCTTCATCTTTTTTATTATTTACATTTTTTTATTTTTGAATTTTTTATATTTCGCTGTTTAGCCTGCGTCTGATTTCGTCTGACTGAACAGCGTAACTGTCGACGTTTCGAAGGAAAAACTAACGCACCACCAAGCGTAGATGAATTCAGAACCTATAATTCCTAACATATAATTAATAAAAATACAAAAAATAATCTTACTGCAAGGAAAAAAAATTTAATAACATCGAATTTATCACACTGAGACATTAATTATATGAATATTGAAATCAATGTTGGAAAGATCATAAGGGTGCTGATAATTTTCGATTCTTGAGGTTCTTTGAGCTATTTCAGTTTTTTAGAATGACGAAACAATGTTCTTGTTGACATTTAAATAAATTTTATTAACGAATATTAAAAAAAAAACAAACGAGCAATAATAAACAAATATAAAGCCAGTTTGAAAGGGTTTCCAGGATTGTAAACATTTTTCATCATATTTTCTCCGAACAAATACACTAGAATAACATTTTTATGATTGTTTTTAAAAAATATTTATTCTGGGATTTTATTTGATATATTTATATGTATATTATTTATTTACGGTTAAATGTTCGTTATGTCGCGAGCATCACTGCGAGGAGAATCAGTGTGTGGATGACGTAAAGTGCATAACTCATGGGAATAATCTTTGCCCAACGACGACCGGGCTGACGGTCGCTATTAGGGATTTAGCCCAGTCGGCGGGAATTCGGTGTTCACAAAGGATTTCCCAAAGGGTCACGTCAGTGGCCACGTCGCCCAGTGTGTTCTGACTAATTCAAAGGCTACGATCATATTCACCCAGTGTTAACTAATACGCAATGATCAACTGTGACAACGTCAGCCGCGACAATAATTAACGTAATGTCCCATGGAAGCGTCGGTTTCGATCGGTTTTGAGCTAAAACTATTTATGTATTAATACCCCGCTAGAGATAATCAATCATCGGTTTTTATCGCTCGCGAAATGTGTTCATATAAATCGCTCCTCGATTCGAGAATCGCAATGGCCGATGTTACGAACAACAATAGCGATAATTGATTCATAGATAATATATTATATTATTCTTATACATCGTATTTTCTTATTGTTATTCTTATTTTAAAAACATTGTATCGTTCCGTCATAGATTTTTCTCCTTATCAGCCTTCTTATCAGAGAAATCCAGAGGGAAAAATAAGAACCCAGAATAATTTTATATCTTTCTTTCGCGTTCAAATTTTTTTAATTTTTTGTACTTTCTAATGTAATACACATTGAAGCGTTTCCGGATGAAATTGCTCGTGGCTGAGAAGAGGGTTAACGAGCAATTAAGCTAAGCGAAACCGAGGGACGAAGACGTGGCTTCGGCTTCCACGGAATTGCCCGACTCGTGCTGCGACATACATCACGCAAAAAGACTGGAGAACAGAGACCTAATAGCAGTGGGTGGGTGTACTATGCCCCGGGGGGCAAAAGGAGTTTGCAAAGACCGGGGGGGGGGGGGGGGGGGTGATAAGAACAATAGCAAGTTTGAGGAATATCCTTGCATCTTGATGAAGAAAGGGCATCCGGGTGAACAATAACTCTTCGGCAATGTTGGTCGATTACACCAGAGCCCCTTAAGCACCCGTCAATTTCTTACGCGTCCTCGACTAAATAGTGAACAGATGGGTTTTTTTAAATCAATTTATCAGGCAACGAGAGAATAAAAAATTAAACAAGACCAAGAACTTTCCACCCGGGATTACAATAGCGGAGTTAAAATAAAAAAAAGCCGGTCAAGTACACGAGGTTGGCTACCGTATTTTTGATAATTAATTTCCAGACCTCTATAAGTCCTAAAATTTTCGTTATAAGTTTCCTGTAAACTTCCTATAAGGCGTTATAATCCCCGACTTTTAAAAAATGTTAAGACCAGTAGTTTCCAAAATAAGAGAGCCGGAGAATGCGGTACGAAACCCTCAAAGTTAATCCAAAAAAAACTAATTAAAAATGAAACGATAAAAAAAAAAACCAAAATTAAAAAATTAAAACGATAAGAGGGATGAATAAAAGACACCGAAAAGCATTCGAGAATTTCCAAGACAGAGCGAGTGTCGGTGAGAGGGTGGGTGTGCGCGTTTGTGTGTGGAAGAGCAAAACGAAGAGCCAAGAGGGTTAACGACACGCGTGGGAGCTCGTGAGGTGGCGAAGGAGATCGTGTGCCATCGCTTTGGCGTCTGAGGAAGCTCGTTAGCGTGAGTGAGCGCGTGAGCAACGCGCCGGAACCATCGCCGGAAGTACCAGCAACGCGACACACGAGAAACCCGGAGATTCGCCGGAAACGTCTGGCGAGTACGTGGCACGAGGGTGGATGGGACCGGAAGAAGCGGAAGACCGATGGGGACGGGAGTGAGGATTCGAGGGGGCGAGTATTCTCTCGACGGGGCCAAAAGTGACGGGGTGTCGAGTCCGGAAGTCGCGAGACAGCCGCGTCCTAGAAGAATGATGCTCACCGTCGCCCCGGAGACGTTCGCGAGAGCGCGGGCGCATCGCTGGATAAATAAAGAAGAATTGAAGAAAAAAAAAGACGGAGAGAAAGAAAAAAACCGGATTAGCGATAACGAGAGGAAGTGAGAGGATTGCGAACGAGATGAGAAGCGAGAAGAAACGTGTGGAGAAAGCAAAAAAAAAGAAAGAATTATAAGAAAAAAAAGAAATGAAGACAGAAAGAAACGACGACGTACGAAGGAGTTGGAGCGCGTAAGAAAAGGGGTTGCAATTTTCAAGAAACGTCTCTGTGCATCGCGGAATTTTTTCTTTTTGGTTTTTCTTCGTTTGTTAATTTTTTTTTCTTCTTCATTTTTTCGCTTTCTCGGTCGGACCCTCGTTTGCTCTCGTGTCTTCCGGCTTGTGACTCTCTCGCTCGTTCCACGAGAACGTTGTTTCTTCTTTTCCACTTCAGCGGGTTTTACTCTCGTCTTTCTTTATTTTTTTTTTTTTTTTTTTTTTCGTGTGCTGTTTTTTTTGTTTGTTCTTTGCTCGATGCTCCTCAGTGCCACATTTTCTCTCGCTCTTCGTTGCGTTCGTTGTTCGTTTTATAGAGCGGTTGTTTTTATGGTCATGTTCGAATTTTGATTAGGGAGGCTTGGAAATCGGTTCCGAAGAAAGGGATTAAAATATTGAGCTCATTTTGAACCTTCTAGTCCAATTTTTACCATCCCCCCTAGTTTAGTCTAGAACGGTAAAGTTTCCAATTTTAAATACATGCAATTTCTTTATAATCCATATATGTACATGCTTGTTCGTGAAAGTAAGGCTCACAAGTTAGTCCCCCACCGACATAATAGCCGAAAAATTCCCTCATTTAATGGGGATAGTAAAAATTGGTCCAGATGCTTCAAAATAGGCTCAAAATTTTCGTCCATTCCTTAGAAATCCATTCCCAAGCCATCTTCAATCAAAATTTGACGACGACTCGAATACCAACCACCCCGATAAACATAAACGTATTGCAGGGGGTGCACGGCCGTGTTACCCGGTATAAACCGTACGGAGTACGAGAATCAAGCAACGGTGCGCCTCCGGAGATCTTGGATCTTACGCAGCATCGCATCGTACGGGGCAAACGGCGAGAGGGTTGACGGGGTTGAGGGTTGGCGCGCGAGAAGGGTGAGCGGCAAGAAGCCCGCGGGTGTACGACTGAGGGAGATGGAGCAAATGGTGCGCGCCCGGACATCGTGTGCGCTCGCGTCTTTTCGACGTCGTCGTCGACGCAACCCCCGTCGCGCAGCTGAGCACCAGAGGAAAACCCCGTTGGAAGCGAGGGAGTCGCAGCCACCGCGGAAACAGAGCAGTGGATCAGCTTACGGATCAGTGTACGTCGAGCTACGGTGCGACGGGACCATGCCGCCGCGCCCTGCGCCAACGATAAACCGACCACAGGTAAAACGAAACGACAAAAAAAAAACAAAAACAAAAGTAAAACAAACAAAAAAAAATTCTGAGTACAAACAAACCCCTTAAGGCAAGGGTTTAATCTCTTGGTGGACGCTTCGTGGCCGTCGTCGTCCATCGTACTATTTTTTATTTTCTTTTCTTTTCTTCGTTGATTCGATTCGGCGGGATAAAATTGAAATTTTATCTAAAACTGAAAAAAAGATGGAAAGGGATTATTTTTTTAAAGAACGTTTAAGTGGCGTAAGGTGTTTGAAAGTATATCGTACGACAAGCGCGTGTTGCGTTATCGGTTGCCGGGGTTTTTAATCGCGAGCGTGCAGCATCAGAGTCGAAAATGGTGAGCGTATGCCAAATACCGCGAAATACCGCGATATTTGCGGTATCTGAAGTGTACCATTTAAAAAACAAAAAAAAAATAATTCGTTCGGGTCTATGGTGCGTCAATGTTGTTTCAAAAAAAATCTCGATGAACGACATTTTTTATCGTGCTGGGATAACATTTTTTGAACAACTCGAAAGTATTTTTGTGTCCTATGAGTATTTTTTTTTTCAAGTTAACCAAGAGAAAAAATCTTTGAAAATAATGTGAAACTTTTGAAAATAGAGTTTTATATATTTTAGATTAGAAAAGAGGGAAAATATAATTTTGATCGCGTGTGCAAGTCCTCCGGGAAAATTATGATAGCCTGCTAGCTTCTCGTGTGTGTTTCCTCGAGATAAAAATATATATGTTCGCTCTTGCCGGTGCCCGAATCTAACTCAACGTTATGGGTAACGTTATGGTAAAAATTATTAGCAGCAGTGGATTACTATGAAACTGTCTTACTATCTTTTCGACACAAAAAAAATCTTAACGATAACAAAATGTATCGTTATAATATTTCCACCCTAATTGAAACCACTTCAGGTCCAATTTAATTCTGCCATACAAAATCTGGTTTCTATGACCCCCAATTCGATAACAGATTCAATCATTCATAATTAATCGTAATAACAGATTTTTTAAGCCGAAAAATATTGATTCAGTAGTAAAAGCAGGCTTGTGTCGGACATTGGAAAAAATGAAGGGGAAAAAAAAGAAATTACATACAGAAAATGACGAAGCGGGAATTATTTCATAGAGATTCAATCGGCCGTGCTCGAAGGACGATCCACGATTGCGTCCGAGATTGGAGGTGGAGGAGGGTGGGCCGAAATAAATAAAGGGGATGAAGCAATGTGTGCGTAATTGTTTGTTTCGTGTGCACACGATTCGATGGCCACGAGTGGAAACGGAAATGTTACAGCAGGGCAAGCGTGCTGAATCGTCGGAGTGAACGTGACGCCCAGTGGGTTATGTTAAGGTGGGTCGGGATTTCGTCACACGGGTCCATGACACACGTCCATCTCCGCTTGCTTTGAACAATTTAAATCTGAAATTCCAAAACTTTTCGTCCGTCATTCTTCAACCGAGCGATTAATCTCGAAACTAATTCAAAGTCTGCTCAAACACGGACAATCATTCTATTTCATCCAATCATCAAAAAACCAGTTTATCTAATTTTTCATTCGGTTTTTAAAAAAATGTATAAAATATTGTATTAATGCAAAAATGCGTTGGCACGCGTGTTTAGAATTTTTGTTGAGAGTCTCGAGTTGATGAAATTGGACGAAACGTAAATCGTGACCTCTTTTACTGCGAGACGGGGCGGTAGGGGAGAAGGAGAGGGGTTGGCGTGAAAAAGAGTCCTTGATGCGACGCGTCCCGGGGGGTTGAAAGGGGATAGTGCCCATTTACCGCGAAATACGATAAAAAATAAAATAAAATAAAAATGGGATGAAAAAAGTTGGAAAAGTAGAGAAAAGAGCAAGTATAGGAACTATCAACTTTTTTTGTTATCGACCGCCCTGCGTCCTTGGATTTCACTCAACCATTGCTGTCCCCAAATCGTTCAGCAAAGTCTGTGGGTTTCCCATCAAGAGCTATATATATATTTCGGACACATGACACACATTTGTTATCTATCAATTCGTCAATCACGGTACGAGAAATACCGAAATTACGTGAAAAAATCTTCTTTTTCTCTTCAAATATCGTTCCATCAATTTTTCTCATTCCCAACTGATAAGTTCAATACCGTATGACTAAAACTATCTTTCCGAATCATTAGATCCGCCAAAATAGTGAATAAATAAAATAAAATAATTAAATCCATTCGAACGATCCAGAAAATAAGTTTTTCTTTTTACTTCTCTCGAACCACCGATTTATCTCCCGAACTTTTTAAACTCAATTATAATTCAAACTCCTCTCAAACGCTCTCCCGAAAAAAATTTAAATACAAATCTTAAGAGAAGAAAATAACCCTGGTATGATTAAAAAAAACTTTCAGAGCCTCGAGTCCATTCGTAATTTGTGTTCGAGGGTTTGATCGAGTTTTGGCCTCGAGAGGCTCCTCGAATCCGCGATTGACTCGTCGTTGGGGTAAGTCGGGTTCGCAGTAGAGTTTTCGTTCGAGGAAAGTGATTAATCGCGGCCTCGGAGAGTCTTCGACGTGCCGGTGGTTTCCCTCGTGTCTCGATGAGCCGCCGGACCGTCCGTTCCGTCCGTTGGGATGAGATGTGAGAGGAAGAGCGAGGGAGGGAGAGAGATCCGGCTCCGAGAAACCGTCGGAGCTAGCGTCCGGAGTTTGTGTGGACCATCGTTGGAGGGTTATAGATAAACCAACGGCGGAAAGACCGTCGGTCCAGAGGGGCATTTCGCTCCAGTGTACGTGTATGTAAGCGAGAGGAAGAGAGAGAAAGCGAGAGAGAACTACAGGGAAAGAGAGAGAGAGAGAGAGATAAAGATATCTCGACGGAGGATGAAGTGAGAGGATTGGCTAGAAAGGGTTATCGATTATCGTAAATCTCTTTATAAATAACCGATCGTGCACGTACACCCACTTGCGTAAACGTCCCTCGTCAGGCACGAACACCTCGGACATGCGAAAAAAAAAATAGTTTACCTTACACGCCATGTCCCATACATCCAAACACATATACGCGACACCTATACTTATGTGTTTAGTGTATAAACACACACGTGTACTATACGTCGTGGCCTACTCTTGAAAATTTTATCTCCGATAGGCATCAGCGCCTCACAATGTTCGATACGGTCCTCGGGTAAATGTAATCTTCGTTAGAAACTTTGCAAGGTCCTCTTCGTCGTTGTCCGGGCTTGGAAATTCGGTTGTTTTGGGGGTGCTCGTAGAAAAAAAAACGGTATTTCGTAATTCAATGGATACGAGGGTGGATGGTGAGAGGGATGGGGGAGATGAGGGGTGGAGGTTGGAAGGGATGAAGTGCTCGGTCAACTGCACGTTGCTGGTATACATGTAGAAGGCGTGATCCATTAATAGCTAGCATTGAAACGATCTCTCTATCTTCCTTCCTCTCACTCGAGCATTATTATTTAAATATACATTTACGCCTGACATTTTCGGAAAATGGAAGAGATTTTGTTTGCGGGTATTTTGAGCGAGCTAATGGTGAATTTGAAAGTTTCGGAAGGTGAGGTAGATTTTGTGCATTATGTTGGGTGAATCGACGAAGTGGGTGAATCGTTGTAGGATGCAGGATGATGCGCTTACGAGCATTGGAAATTCCATTTTATCCGCTCTAGTATACGATTCTGTATTCACTACTCTCGCCGTGTATCACTTATTCCTAAGGGCAATCTCATTCGAATATTCAATATCGTCAGAGCTATTGCATCACATTTATATCAATCGTGGTTCGATAGTAGATCATATTTTATTTATTTTCTTTACTTCATTCATTTTTATTTGGATCGTGTTATAAGCTTGTCCATACATTTCTTGACTTTACAAATATTTAAATTTCACAAACATTCAATGTTTATGCATACAAAGATTTATATGTATATTTGTGTATCATTTAAGCTGAGAAAATAAGCAAATATCCTTCGTCTTCCTCGCCTAGCTTTCTCCGGAATTCGTCCTTTTTTTTTTGAAAAACCGACAAAGGCTTTGTTTACGCTCCGTAAGCGTAACTTCCGGGCCAAGGTTCCCACGCAACAGCTTTTAGTCACATTGTTTGCCAAAGTACTTGACAGAGTCAACGAGAGGATGCGCGGCGTCCACTCGTGCTCTACCAGCGGCCCGGACATGGGCATTAAAGTTTCCACGGTTCGAGTTATGGAGCAAAAGTTCGGTTGTCGGAGAAACTGCTCGGAACCTTTCCGCGCTTAATATTAAGACGACGATGACGACGACAACGACTACGAGGTTGAAAGCTTCATAGGCACGAGAGAGATAAAACTCATACTTCGAAATTCCGGAATTGCAACTTCATGGATTATTATTTTCTCGAATGAAAGACGAAGAACTGCGGCCTTGAAATAATTCTGACGGATTCGATTTCTCGTCTTTTATTCAACAATGAATCCCCGTGGAACAATTCCTAGCTCAATCGCACCTGTATGCCATTCACCATTTTCTTACAAGACTTCGTTTTCACTTTTTTCAGTAATTATACGACCATTGTACAGTTTTCCGCACTATAACCATTTTTTCATTTATTTATTTTCCAATTTCGCTTCGATTTAAATCTAATTGAACAGCTTATTTTCCTATTTCGCAATTTCAACTCGCTCGTAGAATAATTTCAGTAAATCGCGTGGATTAATATTGTAGAAAATGGTAATTATACGACCTTTGTGTAGCTTCATGCACTATAATCGTTTTTTTTTTTTATTTTTTTTGCCTTTGCTCGCTCGGCCGAGCGAAGTTTTCCTCTTGAACCCCGCAACCCCGCGCTCGGCTCTCGATGCTTTTCATTATTATAACGCTCCAGGAATTCTCTTTTGCCCGGTCCCTCGACAAGCTCCCGTACGAAAACTCGAGACCTCAAAGTAGATACGTCGTGTGTCGCTCAGACCATTTCAAAATCCTCCGAGACGTTGCAACAAGTGAATTATATATCCATGGTTTTTCACTTTGCGTTCGTTTATATCACAAAAGTGCCACAAACGTTGCTTGTAAAATCGCAGCTTTCAAAGCTTCAGCTTTTCTCTAATTTTTATATTTTTTGTATTTTGTATATTTGTCGTATTTTTATTTCAAACTTCAATGAACCTAAAATTACGTCCGTATCAAAATCGATTACGTATTACGAGAAGATAAAGACAACGACGGTTTTTCGTGCAATACCGTCTTTCTCGATTTGTCCGAGATTCTTGCTTTGCAAGTAGTACGAGTCGAGATTACGTCGGGCGTTGGAACGACGCTTATATTCGTCGGGAAGTCGCGGCTCGGCTCGGATACCCGGACACCAATTTGAATTCGCTCCGGTGCTTGCACAGAACCGGTCGGAACTAAGTCGCTTCGTGGTTTCCCACGGGAGTTTATTTCCCTCGTCCGTGACTGGAGTGACGAACGTACTCCGTATCCGCGCGAGGGTTGGATTCCATATCTTGCGATGTCTGTACCAACGCTGCGCGCTGCGCTGTACGACACGAAAGTTGTGACGGAAAATAGATAAAGAACGATGAAAAATACTTGAGACCCTTATCTCATCCACGATGAAGATCAGCAACGTCAAAATTTCCATTTCGCGAGCTTTCGAGGATATTTCATCTTCGTCGAATACATTTATCCTACGACATTCGTTCTTAATTCACTTCGCAATGAAATAATTTGAATCCACGAGACTGAAACAGTGATATTACTCGACGTACAGTCAGACGCAGAAGCGAACGTTACAGATAACGATACGAATATATATTTACGACGCAATTTTCGCAATTTCCATTCGTATTTCCAACTTTCATCGTTATTTTGTTTCATTTTATTTTATCTTATTTCGAGCTAATGCGTTCGTTATAATAATTGTCGATAATCGACTTTCCATAAGTTTACGAGTTAGCAATGAAATCCACGGGTTTCGTGATCTCACGAAAGGAACAATTATTCAACACGATTGTGTGCACTGAGGGTCGGTGATTAGTTAACCCGAGGCAGGACCTAGAACGAACAGTAACGCGTAAGTTCGTTTCTCGTGCTCACGCTAACAGCAGCCGCAGCAGCAGCAAAGTTAGCACGCCAAGGCCGGGACATTAACTTTAAATCGTTACAACGATTACCGTACATACTTGGCTCTCCTCCCCCTCCTCCCTCCCCACCCACCACATCGCACGTCCTCCAACGCCCTTCGAGAAATTAGCATATAATCGTTGACCAGAAAAATCCCTTTTTCACCCTATTTACCCTCGAGAGCATTGCCAGACCGTTTATTTTTTTTATTATTTTATTTTTTTCGTTGCATTAGAAGGAGAAATTAGAATTAGAAATTAGAAATTTAAATCGGATGCTGAAAGTGACAATAATTTGAATACAAAATTCTCGTGATTCTCGTCGAAGGACGATTATTCAAACTCCCTTCGTGTCTTCGTTTTTCGAGTAATGATCATAATGATAATAATACAACTGCGAATAATATTACGCTTAGGAATTACTCCGATGCCGGAAAATCTCGAAACGTTAGCGTGGCAGCGTCGAGAAAACGAAGGTATATTGTAGATCAAGTATAGCGTAAATACGATGTCTTAGTGCCAAATTTCATTCATTCATTTTGCTGAATAGAAGATGGTCCTCACAATTAGTCCATACTGGCTCGTCCGAGCAGAAGCGAGAAATTATTTTTAAATTATTTTTTATTTCAAATAAAATTAACGGGGCTCAAGTTCTCGACGGAATTACGACGTTTCTCAAGCTGCTTCTTCGTTTCGGAGCCGAGCTTTCGGTAACCGAGTCAATTTTAGTTGCGACCCATTTTAAGTTTTCCCGAAGCTATTCTCTCGAGCTTCAGGGTGATACATACCCCCCCCCCCCCCCCCCCCCCCACAATGTCTACCGATGCGTTTGGTACCGGAAGGGAGGAGACGGAAGGGGAGGCATTAATTATGGACGATATGGTGTATAATTTACGTAGCATCATGTTAATATTATTCCGGGTCGCGATTACTGGCTTTTTAGCATCTCCATAATGAATCAACGCGACAAGATTATGCGCAGAACCGTATATGCACCTCAACATTATTTTACAGTATTTTTTTTGCGTAAATATTGCACGAAAAAATAATTTTTCAACAAATTCTGATAAAATGGTATTTTTCTTATTTTCACTGAAAAAAATAGATTCAGGTCGATATCTTCTATTTATTCTATTGGTTAACACAATTGACGTACTTTTCCACGGAAATAAAGTTTTTCGGAGACCTAAATGTTAATTAAAAAACATAATTCTCAGCTGATAATTAGTTGATTATTCATATTTACAATTCAACAGTCGTAATATGTTCAGCGAGTTTTCATTGGGATTAAGTCGACTAATTCGTGAATTAATTAAGGATCGAACGTTGATTCGAACATTGAGAATGCAGTTTCAACGCAAAATTTTTTATCCCCAGGTAGAAATTCAATGTACTCTCTCGAACCGTTCGGCCATTCAATACCGCAGCATCGAGAGAACTATCGAGTCATTCGACGATTGACTAATCTTCTTCCACGTAATAGTTTCATTCGCCTCGAAAAATTTGATAATTTGCGGAGAAAAATGCATAAGCGTTGGATCGTCTGATATACAATTTTCCACCGTCCTTATCACTCGCAATTCACCGCTTCTATATTAATACTGAAATAGAAACCGCAATTTTAAAAACGAAGAATTTATTAATTCTATTATGTATTCACTTATTTACTCATTTTTCTTTTTGGGTTGCAAATTCATTTTATAGAGCAGTCTAGATGATAACGTCTGTGTCGAGACTGTTTATTCGAGCCCGAATAACGTGAGCCCAAGTCGGGGCTCGAGGCACGAACGAGTTGAAAGAGATTAGACGAGAAGTTGCTC
The DNA here is from genome assembly GCA_963971145.1 of Sussaba pulchella. NCBI lineage: Eukaryota > Metazoa > Arthropoda > Insecta > Hymenoptera > Ichneumonidae > Sussaba > Sussaba pulchella. The sequence goes on from OZ020164.1 coordinate 1,088,247, forward strand.
CGCTATCGAATCCCAGGTCGAGGTGTGTATAGCAGCGACTCGAATCTTATTTCAAGACTGTTGGCAAACCAAGTGCCCAGAAAAAAACGATCCTGAGACCCAGAGGGCTTTGGCTATTTTTCACTCGAAAGCTTTTGGATGCAGGCGAGTGAATTCTTTGTTTTTATTTTTAACAATAAAAATCCTTACATGCAAATGAAAATCCGTCGGGCTTTCCTTGGGACTTCTCGCGCTGCCGGGCGCAGCGAAGAGAGAGGGGTGGGGTGCCAGAAGGTGTCCGAAAGATATACAGAGGTTTATATTTTTTTATACTTTTTTCGCGGCCCGAATGCTTCCGCCAGGTGCGAACGAAATTCGTAAGCGAGAAACAAAAGTTTGTTTTTCACTTCAATCTTTATTCTTTTCCTGCAAAGTTATCTGCGTGGAAAAACCTTGAAACTTTTACGTGTTTTCAACTTTTACGAGTCTATATTTCTTCGATTTATACAGTTGTAAGAACATAAGACGTAATTACGTGATACGGAACTCGATTCAATAGATTTCACCAAAGTTCTTATTTATTTATTTGTTTATTTACTTATTTATTCATTTATTCATTGTGTCTGTCAGGTCATGCATATATTTGTGGGATTAAAAATAAAGAGGTTCTGTAATTAAATTTTCTATAGAACAATGAAAGCGAGAGAGACTACTGCATTGACAAATGTAGAGACATCATAGCCAAGTGTAACTTAAATTACAAAAATTACATTTTTTATTAAAATTTTTATTTGCATATTTTAAACGCCTTAAGATTTTTCCGTAAGGCATGGAAGAAAAAGCTGACTCCATCTTCGTACATTCGTTAAAAATGACGGAACGCTCGGGTTATTACGGGAGAGATGGCCAATAAAAAAATACGAAATCCTTCTTGGGTGTAAAAAATTGAAAGAACAACATTTTCGTTCGAATTTTCGAAGAAATTCAATAAATTGTATGAAATTGGAAAAAGCAAAATCAAATTTTTGTTCATTGAATTAAAATTAGGTTTGACAGATGCTGAACACTTCTTGTTACCGAGTTCGATGATTTTCGTCATAAAAAGATTGTAATCAATATTTGTTGAATTATTTATTCAGTGATTTTGAATATAATTTTTCATTCAATGGCTTTATGAAAAAATTGCCATCGCTCCCGAATTCACCCTACCAAGACGGAAAGTAGGAGAATCTTGGTGAAGAACACAATTTCCGCGTTTTAAATAAATGCTATTCCTCTTAACCAGAGCCATCGCGAATGATAAGAGTATGTGAAAAAAAAATATAGAAAAAAACTGCAAAGTGGAGACTTGCAAATTGCTCCCTCATTATTTTTACACCTTTTTACAGAGCCACCGCCGTGACGAAGTATTTTTATGAATTTTCTGCCTTTCTCATGGTAAAGAGAAAAAAAACGCGGAATTTTTCGACGCGGAGCATTGCACTCGGCTTTTTATTCAACAGATCAACCGTCGCGGTAAAGAAAAATTTAATTTCATCTCGACAGCTTAACATTTCCACGAGGAAAAATATTTCTTTCCGACGATCTTTAAAACATTCAGATTCCTCTAAAAATTCTCAACATATTCTACTTCAAATTTATAAAGTCATTACAAATTTTTTTAAATTTAATAACAAAAAATTCCACTCTTATCAGGAATCCCAAATAATTCTTGTCAATCGAATTTCAGGTCAACCAATAATTTAACCGCAAGCTCTTGCGCGTCTTTCCAATAAAATCGCAATCAGATATTCCCTTAAACAATTTTCCTCAACGACCATTTTCTCGCCCCACCCAAAAAATAGCCAATTAAAAAAAAAAAATCACCCTCAAAACCGAAACTTTCTCCATAATAGAACAAAATCAGTGACGATACCGAAAAAACGTTCGTTTTAATATTCTGAACCATAAGAATGTGACATCTGAGTCATAGCCGGGTTACGACGCAAAGCGAAAGCCTCGACGTTTATAAAGTCTCTCAGAATAATTAAAGTCGTCATTTAGTTTCCCTCCGGGTCGTCATCGTGGGCTCGCGTTACCGCAATTCGTCGGGTCACACATCGTAATTAAACCGTTGCGGGCAGCTGTTTCTTCGCTCTCTATCTTTCTCTCTACATATATAAATGGCATTCGGTCTACATACGTATGTATGATATCCAGTGATATAACGTACGGATAGACGGACGGGCGTGAGAGGAATGAGTTCATGATCTATACCAGCACGTGGAGACCTTCGGAACGAACGGCAGATCCCTCCGAGCAACCCTTTATTCTCTCGTTCTCCACCCACTTGTTCCAACCCCCAATTCCCAACCCCACCCTCCCCTCTGCCTTCCCCTCGCTCGTTCGCTTCGATTCCAGAGACGGGAAAATCTTACCCTGAGCGAGTTTCCACCCCCCCCCCCCCACTGCCAAAAGCAATCCCACTCTTCGCATATATGCGTCCCGCAGCGGGTCGGTGCTAAGTCCTTGAATGAAAATAAAAGGCCGGTTTGGATGGAAACCTCACTCGTTACCCAAACCCGGGAGCTCATCGCATGCCGAAATCCCGTCGTTGCGTCCTGCGTCGTGTATCACAACTACCCGGTATTCATACGGTGTCTATCTTTATGCAGTGACAAGGAGCTTCGCAGCCGCCGGGTTGCTGTGATTGCTTTTTTTTTAATTCAGTCGCTCGGCTGTGTCGTCGTTATATGGCATTCATGAATTTTGATGGACCGGTAGCGGAGAATTTTCGTAATTACGTGTGAGATTTCATTCGGAAAAACTTTAATCAACCAACGATTCAAGATCCATGATTTTAGCAGCTTAGCAGAATCTTAAAGTTGTCGAATAAATAAGTAAATACATAAATAATTATAAATTTAAGCGTCCTAGATCAAATAAATTCGTGTAATCGATTTTATTGATATTTTTTATCTACCTAATTTGTTTGATGGATTGATAATTTTCCCTTGACGTTGTAAATCCGTTTGCTGACTTGTTTACATTAACCATGGCTTTGCGAGAATGAACAGGCAAAGCCGCGAAATGCGAGGTGAACCGCATACAGAAACGCATCCCGCAAACGCATCAGTCGGACCGCATGCGAGCAGGAACATCATACAAGAGTTATTTATTCATCGATTTGTACATCCTCGAATTCTCTTCACGACAGAATATGATTAATTAATCAATTCATGATATCGAAAACGTTATTCGCTCGTCGGCGGGCGCATCAACGATTTTGATCAATTGCGAAAATTATTTGTTGACTTTTCATCGATATTTACTTCATCGACTATAAAACCATCGTTTCCCGCAATACTACGTGTATTTATGTAAATCTCAATTCGGGGGTTGGTTGACAATCCGAATAACGCCTATAGCATAAATTTAACATGTTCATACATACATATTTTAATATTGAATCGCGTTTTCTTTTTTTTATATGTATAGGTTTATCTTTTATAAATATGAAAGAAAATCCCTCAGGGCAAAATTTCGATCGTTATGATCATAATAACAATTATCATTATTGTTACTATATTTTTCGTGGGATTCTTATCGATTAAGACACCAACTCTATCCCCCTTAGGTCCTATCCCAACCGAAAACTAGATTATTATTATTATTGATATTGAATTTTGCTTTTTTCTTGTATTTTCACGAATATTTCTTATCCCAAATTCACCGGAAAAATGTCTGTGACAAGATATCGTGCATGGATGGCAAAAACTTTTCGACGGTATGTACTTTCGAGCAGAAGTGCACCGAACGGATACACACACACACGCACACACCCACATACACGTCAATGGGATATGTCGGAGAAAAGTAAGGGTTGAGAGCAAGGCCGTGGAGCTGAGAAAAATCCGTTATCCCTCCAAGAGATACGTCGGGCTGACGTTACAAGATCGGTGGAGGGGGGGGGGGCGAAGGGCAGGAGAGAGGGGGATCTCCGGTACCGCGCGAATCTCGCGGAAAATTTGTCGCTTCGAACATGGCGGCGATTCGTCGTTTCATCGCATCCTTATTCTCGGGACTTCGCTATCAGTGGAACATTCTTCGAAAACTGGGTTAAGACTCGGACTCAATTTCTCCGCGTGTCGAACAGGAATTGAAACCCCCGAGGGAAAGTTCGCTGTGCAACGGGGCGGTTTGGAGAGGGGTTGAGGAGAGAGGGAGGGGTTGGAGGTTGAACGGGTGAACAAAGTTTGGAGCTTTGGTCGTCGGGATTCGAAGCAGAAGCAGGGTGAGATAGGAAGACGTGGCTTAGGTAGAAACGTACATCGAGTTCGCGTGAGAAAATCTTGCGTACAACTGTGTATAGGAGATTCCGCGCCAACCCGTTCGGTTGGTTATAACGTCGACCAACCCGCATTATCGTTGGTGAATATATTTGATCTATTTGGGATCTTGATAACGATGAAAAATTATTTTTCGGTCCCATTCCAGGGTCCCGAAACAATGAATCGCGTTGGCACGAAACACCCTGTACAATGTACACAGCGTGACCATTAAATTCCTCGCACAACCTTCCTCGATAATTCTCTAAACCACGGTTACGATTCAACGTACTACGTATACGTGTACTCGCTCACGCGGTCATTTCCAGCGCCGCTTCCATTTCTCGCTTCGCCCGCTATGATCATGAATCCAACGCGAAATCTGGAGAATTTCTCGCAGTACACGAGAATTTCTAAATTAACTGGCCTTTCCCGAACCAAGTACCCGAAGTACTCTCACTCGCGAAAATTCACAACCGTCAAACCGCGTTTCGTGCATTCCTCTCGGCTCGCTTCCCAACATCCTGCATTCACACTCGTATATCCGGTTCATAATGTTTCGCACTCCATTCGGACCAACTTTCCGCACGAGTATCATCTAAATCGCCGCAATTTATCCGCAAACCGGATACGAAAGATGCGCGCAACGGAAACGTACATCTCCAGACCGCGCAATTTATTTTCCTTGAACGAACGATTTACGACGTTCGAGTAAGTCTTCGAAATTTATTTATTTATTTATTTATTTATCTATTTATTTATTTATCTATTTATTTATTTATCTATTTATTTATTTATTTATTTATCTATTTATTTATTTATTTATTTATTTATTTATGTATTTATTTATTTATTTACTTATTTACTTATTTATTTATTTATTTATTTATTTATTTATTTATTTATTTATTTATTTATTCATTTACTTATTTATTCATTTATTTATTTATCTATTTATTCATTTATTCATTTACTTATTTATTGATTTATTTATTTATTTATTTATTTATCACATTTTTCAAATGACGAGAATTCTTTTGTGCTTTTACGTTCGTTTCGTGAGCATGGGAATAATTTTTTCCCATCGGTTACAATTATTAGACGTTGCGGAAAATCGCTTCGAGCGATTACACGTAATTTTTCCTCGTGGAGACAACGAGAAGGGTTCGCAAATGAATCCGCGCGCACGCGGTAAAACGCGCGTACAGTTATTCAATCCGACGTCGTCGTCCCCGAGGAAAAGCAGCACCGCGACTCTCCGCCGCATTTTCGTCGTCGTCGTGTCGTCGTTTCGACGCGCTTATCTATTATCCCGACCCAGAAGTCGCGTAAACCTCTCTCGAGCGATACCTCGGGATCGTCTCCTGTCGGGCTCATCACGCTCATTAAGATACAATTAGCGCGGTAATTTCGATCCACGTCAGACGCTCGCGCGTGTTTGGCATTCGTTATAATGAGGTCAACGCTCGATTCTCGCGTGCCGCGTTAAATAATAATAAGTAAGTAATACTAAACAAGTGATTAAGTAAATGAATGAACGAATGAACAATGGTTCAATGAATAAATAAATAGAATAGATAATGAAAGTGAATTCCCTGAATAAATTAATGGATCAATCAATTGGCAAGTCGATAAATAACCAAATAAATCCATAAATAGATAGATAAATAAATAAATAAATAAATAAACATTTTTCATCGCAATCAACCCCTATTCCTTCGATGTCCTCTGACCCAATATAACATCAAATTACTCTGTATCGATAATTCAAGACCCCAAAGAAATCCCATACATTTGAAATGCGATAGTCCTATCGCTAGTGAATAGATCAATCGGTGTTCTCACAGAAATTCCGTCGAGATTGGCTTCCCTCGTTACATCTTCAAACATCACTCTCTACCCCAGCGTCGTTCGACGTCGGAATCTCGAAATCCGTCTGTCCTCTCCGAAGTACGAACTGATGCATAAACGATGTATGAGAACCCCCCGGTGGAGGGTAGAGGCTTCTCTGCCAAACGTCGTTGATTACGCCAAATTAGCCGGGGATCCTAATTCGGCCTGATCAAAGTTTCGATATGTCGATAAATCGAATTAGGATGCACCGAAAATAAATATACCCAATCGACATAACTCCATATGACATCATCTCGACGGATCAAAATTTCCACAACGTATATATATATTTATATACATAGGAATAATGGCGTAACCCATTCGCCATCAATTGATCAAACTATCTTGTCGAAATCAAAACCAATGTCGCTAGAGGAGTCGGGGGTGGGCAGGCCGAAGCCATGAAGAGATGAGGGTTGGTTTCCCCGCGTGCGAGGGTAAACGGAGTATGTACGCGTCGTACGGTTCGTCACTGCGTGTGTTTCAACGGGACATGAGCTCGCCAGCTCGCTGTGTAAATCGTCGGACCATTCGCCATATTGACGTCGTCATAGCCTCGTGAATTCGCCGACCAAACAGCATGTTCGATAATCCGCGACGATCATCGTCCGGCAACGACGGAAACAATTCCGTCCCTTGTTGTCACACTTATGATCGTGGCGCGACTATTCGACCGTCCTGACAGTTCGATGAAGCAAATTTTGGAGGGATGGAAAAGAAAAACAAGCTAGGAGATGAAATTTTAGAATTGATTGCTCTAAATTTGATGTAATGGAGGATTTCATTTGATTGTGACTCCACAATTAAATGAAATCACCACAAACTTTGACAGTCCGTCATTTTTAAGAAACCCGTGCGATCGCGTTGAAAATTTTTTTAAATATACTTTGAACATCGTCGAATCAATTCGGGGTCGACCAAAAATAAGATTAAAATTCCTTCAAACCCATCGATCGAGGTTTGTTAACGTATTTCATTGGAATTTTGATCGTACGTCGAGGATCAAACCGAACCGACGTAGAACGGCGGTGATATACAACGTCGATACACGACTGGCAGAAGCGTAGAACGGAAACCGCTTGCGGGCCACGCAAGGACTAACTAAATACGGTTGATGCCGCTTGCGATTCCGAGAGACTACGCGGATTACTCCGGAGCCTGGGATCGGGGGATTGGGCGGGGGTTTGGGGGGTGGGATTCCCTGGTCCGATTTTCGGCGATCGATTCCGGCAATTGGGATTCGATTAATCGCCGTCGGGGCTTGTTCGTATTCGCTTGTACCCGTCGAGTTGTATCAAGGAGATCTCGAAACGTGTGATACGAGGCTTCGTCGACGATGTGGGACTGTGGGATACGAGTAAAGCGATGGTGGATCGCTAACGCAGGATCTCGTTCAATCGTGTATGAATTTTCGGATTTGATTCGAGGCAGAAAGGGAATTGTATGCATTGGTTTTGAAAGAACGTTTGGAAAATTTAAGTTTCTCGGTCTTTTTATGATTATAATTATAATTGTGAGATTATGAATGAAACATTAAATTTTTTAAAAATTATTATAGGATAAGAAATTCAATTGAATGAAACCATTATTAATAAATTTCAATTAATATCAATTATCAATAATAATAATAAATCGTTATTATTATTATGAGGCAAATTAAATTGAAAAAAAATATAATCATTGGAAAGATGTAGAAATTTTGAATTCACTCGCCGAATAATTTAAACTTACTTATTCGTTTGTCTCATTATTTCAAATCCATTTTCTAGAACCAACAATCACGAATCACTCAAATATTATATACCAAAAAACACCAAGAAAGAAAAAATATCTAAATATATATAATAAATTTAATATCCATATATCAACGATAGAAATATTGCAAATACATTTTCATCGAACCAATGACCATCCCCAGCTTCGAAGAGCCCTTCGGGATCACATTGAGCAGGGTGGATTGTGTCCGACGTGAAGATAACGCGTGCCAAATCTACGGGTACTTCGCGTTACGTATATAAACGTTCGCTCCGATTCTCCGTTTGTTACTTTCACCGTGTCTCTATTTCGATTCTCCTCTCCCCCCTGCGTCCTCTCACCCTCCCGACATGTTTTCCCGAGAGACATGCCAACTTGTCTATCTTCCCGGTGCAAAGTCGTTTGTGTCACATATCCTCGCGCGTCTCAACGACGGATAAAACCCGTTCGTAGAACCGTGAATTCTCAAACGACTGAGACAAGAACGAGTTGAGAAATTGTACGAAACTCTTTTGTGTCGGTATGTGCGTTTGTTCGCGTGTGTTTGCGTAAATGTGTGTGTATGCGTGCGTGTGTGACGTCACTATAGATCCCATTCGAACACCCCGTTTCGACTGAAAACGTTCAAGCGTGTGAAATTACTATGTTCGCTTCAGTGGTAATGTACTCCGCATGGCTGGCCGTGCGGGAACCCACGCGAAAACTACTTCACTCCGACGAAACTGTACTCGCGTATATACCCCACATACCTGTACCCCGTATTATCAACCCTACCACCAACCCAAACCCGTACTACGCTCAGCCACGTGTTTCAACCATGGTTTTTCATCGCTAATTCTTCGGGTTTTATAGCATTTTGTTTGTCATTGATTAGCCCTCAATTCGTGGGCAAACATAGCCAAAATAAAATCAATTTTCATTCATCAAAACAGTAACTAACGATAAAGATAAAAGATGCACACTCTTTATAAACGCATACCCTTTTTTTCTCTTTCTCTATCGCCGTCTCTCGTTGTTATTTTGCGTAGTTGGCAAAATTATAAACGAATGAAAGAAGAGAGAGGGAAAAAGAGAGAAAATGTTATTTAGCCACACGGGCTATAAATGGGTTAAAATGTGCGTAAACGAAATTTTCGTCGGACCACGGAGCAAATGTCCTTAGGGGGCTTCGAAAATCCCACGTTACGGTTAAACAACTTTATACTACCCCTAAAGCACTTTCCCAACCGGTTCTACACGTTACTCCATGCACAAACGTTTCATCCATCCACTCTCGTCCACACACGTGAGCCCTTCGTTACGAAAAAGACGAAAAAAAAAACACGTACACACGCAATGCATTTACCGCACAGCGCCATTCTCCAGTTTTTCAACTAACTTTGCTTTTTTCTCTTTTGTTTTATTTTTTTTCTTGTTTTTTCTACGGCTGTTACAGCGCCCGGCGGTACTCCATCAGGATTACGAAAACGTTGGGGATCGATAAAAAATCATTTTCCCACACGAATTTCCCATCGGAAGTAATCCTCGCCGCGATATCGAACGCACGATTCGTTTATACACAAAAATGCACAAACCAATTTATTTGAATTTCAATTAAAAAAAATATTTGACAAAAAAATAAAAAGTTTTCCATGACCGCGGCTTGTCCTCCACTTAATACGAAAATTCAATTCTCTCACTCGATATCGCACTTGTTAATCGTCGGGAGAGATGTGGAAGAGTTCGAGGACGATTCGATTTCGTGCGGAATTTTGTTGGCTGTATTTATTCATCCCGCGAAGATATTTTCTCCCTTGCGTTGAATATGGATTTTCTTTTTCGTTACGGTTCGACGTTCGTCAATTTGTAACGAAAGTTTGACTTGGAAATTTCTTCTCGCATAATTCACGGTTCGTCAACTAACTTCAAAACCATCGATATGGAATATTTTTCATTTTATACTGCGACGTACCACGCGCCTGATTCAATTTAATCCGTTCCTCCAACCGAGTTTTACAAATTAAAAATATGCGTAGATAAATAAATTTACGAAACGATAATTAAAAAAAATGTTATTCGAACAAGTATTAATATACGTACTATTTCAATTAATCGACAAAATAATTTTTAGAAACAATGATTCTCGCCACAAATAAAAATTAAATTGATAAACACGATTTCACAATCCTCACTTGACTTTAATTACCAAAAAGACACTCCAAAAGGGAACAAATTTCATTCAAACGAATAATAATATCCGTACCGTTTTATTTAACCGGCAAAGCGTTTAAAAAACGATGAAGAAATAGGAGAAAGAAAAAAAACAATGATGAGCCAACCCGTGGATTTAATTATCAAGCTTCAGGTAAATTTGGAAAACACGCGAGTGAACAATATTCCGTTTGATAACGTCGGACTTCATTAGAGGACCGATGAAAAAAATATATATATACATATATCCACGGTCCCCCGTGGGTTTTGGGAGTTGCGTGACACGCCCGGAGGTCCCTCGGGTAATTAGCGACTGGCTCTATTGGCTCTTTCGCTCGAGTAGCGGTCAAACGTGATTTCGTACTCCGCAAAGTTCCGAAAGAATATAAAATTGAAAGAAAAAAAGCAAAAAAAAAAAATGAAACCCGCGCTTTGGTCAAAGCGAGGACGATTTCGGACGGTGCGGGTTCTGGGAATAAATCCGTACGTGCTCGACGAGGATTAATCGGCTATCGGTTGGTAGCATTTACTCCGACAAACTAGGCTGAATCTACGTGAACGTGTAAACAACCGAAGAAAAGTACTCGGGTTGGCGAACAAATGCGTTTAGCCGAGTGCACGAAGACCATTATTCGTTGGATATAAAAACGCGATGGTCGATAAGTTACCCACGTAATCGTGAAGTTTGCGAGTAACTTTCTTCCGGCGCCGCGAAATGGATTAAAGAACCGTAGAAAGGGAAGAAGAAGTGCTGAAGTAGCAAATCCCGAAAACAACTTTTTTTTTGCTGAATTTTATTTTACAAAAATGAAAAAAAGGAATTGGTTAAGCTCGCACTTGTTTTCTACGTGGCAAACAACTGATTTAAAATGTTAAAATAACCCAAATGACCTTAAAAACAGATAAGATCTACCAAAAAATTAATTCCCGATTTTCGGGATCATCTCAGGCAGCTTCCCCCATCAAATCATAAAATTGAAAAACATAATAACTTTGACATTGTCGCAGGAGGAAGCTCGGACGGGATGAATTCGAGCGGGGAATCCGGTGGGACGATGGGCGACGACTTCGACGGTGGAGGTGCCGTCGAGTCCGGTGGTTGCAGCACGGTCGAGGTCGAAACCGGTTCGAATCTTCCAGCGTGGGAAGCCGTGGCCGCTTCGTTGATCCTCGGTTTTCTCGTCATCGCGACGGTTCTCGGCAATGCTCTCGTCATCCTCAGCGTCTTCACTTATCGTCCGTTGCGCATCGTACAGAACTTCTTCATCGTTTCTCTCGCGGTTGCCGATCTCGCGGTAGCTATACTCGTAATGCCATTCAACGTAGCCTATTTGCTTCTCGGCAAATGGATATTCGGCATACATTTCTGCAAATTATGGTTGACGTGCGACGTTTTGTGTTGCACGGCGAGTATATTGAATCTCTGTGCAATTGCTTTGGATCGTTATTGGGCCATAACAGATCCGATTAATTACGCTCAAAAACGTACCCTCAAAAGGGTATTGGGCACGATAGGAGGCGTATGGTTGTTGTCCGGTGCGATAAGTTCGCCACCATTGGCAGGTTGGAACGATTGGCCGGAAGAACTCGAACCCGGCACGCCCTGTCAACTGACGAGACGTCAAGGTTACGTTATTTATTCGTCATTGGGTTCTTTCTTCATACCGTTGTTGCTCATGAGTCTCGTTTATTTGGAAATATTTTTGGCAACCCGTCGACGTTTACGGGAACGCGCAAGACAGAGCCGTTTGGGTGTCGTCACGTCGACGAGACATCGTCACGAGAAAGACGATGCCGAGGAATCGGTCAGTTCGGAAACTAATCACAACGAACGTTCGACACCGAGATCGCATGGTAAAACACCGATAACGGACGACGATCGTACGGAAATAAGTACGGCCGGGCCGGCTATAGGTGGACACGGTCGTCGTGCCGGTGTATCCGCGGAAGGTGGAACTTCAACGACGGTTTATCAATTTATCGAGGAACGTCAGAGAATTTCGCTGTCGAAGGAGAGACGAGCGGCTCGCACGTTGGGAGTTATTATGGGAGTTTTCGTTGTTTGTTGGTTACCATTTTTTCTCATGTACGTTATCGTTCCGTTTTGTCCGGTTTGTTGTCCATCCGACAGAGTCGTCAACTTCATAACTTGGCTCGGTTACATCAACAGCGCTCTGAATCCTCTCATCTACACGATATTCAATCTCGATTACAGAAGAGCATTCAGGAGATTGTTGCACATTCGCTAATTATAATTACGATAAGTTCTGTTTTTTTTTTTCTGAGTTATTTCGTTATTGGTGGATGATTATTGTTTTATTGTTGTGTGGAATTGTTGGCTGTTGGTCGACGTGGATTGATGAGGTCGAGGCGACACGAGGATGTTGGAAGTTGCGCGTGTTGCGTGGAGAATATTACGTCGGTGAAAGCTCGTGGAGGGACGGCGAATTAAGGTCTTACTGGATGTACCGTCGGGCAAAAAGTTAATCCAAAATGGGTGAATCGGGAAGGCAGTTTTCCCATAAGTTTATTTTCCCATCAATTTATAACTACCAAATTACGTAGTAAAAAATTTTGAAATAATTCACGTACTATTATTCTATGAAGAACAATTGTTTGGCAATTTTTTAATATTCATCCAGTAAGACTTCATTCCGTGGAAAGCTTGTAACGATGATCTTGAGCTTGCGAATGTTGACCGAGCTTCGGAATGTACTGACAGTGAAAACCCAGAGGTCGGTCGAACGACCGCGAGTGGAATACTTCGGAATTTAGCGATGTAATTGATTGGGTACTTCGGTTCTCGTTCGCGATCACGAAACTACGAGTATCCTCGATGCTCGAACGGAAATTGGAGCTTCAATTTCACTCGGACAACCACCACGAACGTCATCGATTAATTCTACCGCATCTTCGCAAATTCTGGAATGAAAACGTTCGAGGTTGTTTCGTACGTTTTGTTTATTATTTTTATCACGTTTTTCATTTCATTTTTTTCATTAATTATCTTTTGCTCCGCTGGCTCTTCGATGCTGGAGAAGTAATTTTGTTGCAAATCGATCGATTGCATTTCCACGTGAGAGGCTGTAGCACAGCCTCTGATACAGAAATTACAAATATCCCTCATTTTTTTTATTCCGGATCCATCCGGTCACAGTACTGACAAATAGGCAGAAAACTTTTTTTTTGACCTCACTAGCTTTTGAGGGTGGGTTTGGGGGAGCCCCAAGGCAGACGAAATTATCATCAATACATTTTCCCATCCCCAACTTACATCAACGAACTCTCATAAATATTTCAAAAATATTCGACAATAAGTTGCTTTAAAAAAAAAAAAATTCGCTAAAACATTTTCACTTCCTGGCTCTTTATACAGACTCACCCTCTTATTACGACAGTATTACGTCGAATCCACCCTCTCCATGCCGCGTGATTTCGATAAGAAGCGAATAACATTAATCCCCAAAATGTGGGGCGCCGAAAGTGGGCGGGGATTGGGGGAGGAGGAGTTAAAATCAAGCGAAGAACCGGCAACGATAATCACTCACGCAATTTCGAGTTAACCGTCATGCATCGTCCCTTCGCAAATATACGTGAAACGTGTAACTCCGACGGGAGAGTCTACATTCGGCGTTCGAGTACTCGGTCGAGCGCTGATTATCCACTCTGGTTATATTGTCGAATACAAGTTTCGCCCTCAACGGCAATTTCCATTCACCGCCGAGTGTATTGTTCAACGGAGCGAATAACACGCGTACGTGTGCATTATGCACATACGTAATGAGGCCTCCCTTCGCGTTTCGAACACGCACGGACAAAAAAATTCTCAAACTCTCCAAAATTTCTCGAAATTATCTCATGAATGTTTCGTCAAGTCGTTTATTCATTTTTTTTTATTTTTACAATTTTTTTCTCATTTTTGTTTGTGCGTTTGGCACGAAAATTTCAACGATTACGCATTGCAGCAATGAAAATCAACGTAACTACCCATCAATTAAAAAAATCCTGCAACGTATCAAATTGGAAAAAAATATAATTCAAATGTACTCAAAGACCACACACAGGTTCGATTTGTCCCTGCTCAAATTCGACTGTCCGCCATTTTTAAATAACGCGTGCAATCGGGTCAAAAAAATTCTCAAATATACTTCAAACATTATTAAATCGATTGCTATCAATGAAAACTGCGATAAAAATTATTAACATGCATAAAAAAATTCATGACATACACAAATTGAAAAAAAAAAAAAAAAGTTTTGCTCACATGAAAATATTAGGGTCAAAACGACCCTGTATACGGTGTAAGGGTTGAAAAAGTATTTTCAATACCATTTCACGGCACGAATGCCCTCGTCCCCGCGCCGGAGACGCTATCCGGATTACCGGGACGAAAGTTTATCGCGGTTAAACCTCGTTGAAAACAACGGTGTACAAACGATCGCGCGCTTTCACCCCCCCCCCCCCCCCCCCCTAAACCCCTTCCTCCCCACCCCCTCCCTCCGCGAGCTAAAACCTGCTCTTACGGTATACCGGAAACCAGTGGCGCCCTCTGACTCGACGTACTTCCCGAAGAACGACCGCATTCGACCTTCTCACCCTCGCCCTCCCTCCCTCCTCCCCCGCCGCCGCGCAATGTCCCAGGCGCCGGGACTTCTACCTTTGGGACAAGTCCACAAACCTAATAGCACTTTGGTAGGCGCTCCCACACACACACACACGCAAGCGCACACACAAAGAAACGTACAAACACGGACGTAGGTCGGCAGAATTATCACGGGACTGAGCTCCAAGGGGGGTCGAGAAAGGGGCTTCGAGGGGGTGGGGGGTTGACTCAGTTCTGAAAGTGGCCGCAAGCTCGAGGTCGAACGATGCTCGCGCGGCTGCAAGCTCTCACGGAATCCACGAAAATCCGTGGCAAGGACGAGAGGCGATGCAACGTAGAGACGGTCCATGAGTCTAGATGCTTCAAAGCCGAGAAAAAAATCATAATGATAACGGGAACAATGATGAAAGGAATGGAATAGAATCAACAGAGACGCGGGAGATTGGTAACCAATAATAATCATGATAATTGAATTGCCGTGGGCTGACTCTGGATAGTCCGGAAGTATTTTTTTTTTTTTGAATTGTCTATTTTATTGATTTTTCACGCCACTCGCATGAATTTTGCGGTCGAATTTATTGACCTGATATCCTTTCAATTCGGGTGAAATCGTATTGTCTTTGATTTATGAAAAGAAAAAATAAATTGAATCGTAAGCTCAATGTGATAAAAG
This sequence comes from Sussaba pulchella, assembly GCA_963971145.1. Classification (NCBI taxonomy): domain Eukaryota; kingdom Metazoa; phylum Arthropoda; class Insecta; order Hymenoptera; family Ichneumonidae; genus Sussaba; species Sussaba pulchella. The sequence continues at coordinate 1,103,647 of OZ020164.1, forward strand.
CTTTTGCGTTGAATCGACGCAAATTCTTTTCATTTTGCGGGGAATTTTTGTTACGAGAACGACCAAAGGCTTTCACTCGCACACGCATCTACACAAGCACGCACGAACACACAGAGAAAGACAAACAAACTCAGAGGGACACAAGAAAAAGAACTTGCAAAGCTTACGATATTATAATCGACGAGCGAAGCGAATTAACATTTCTATTATTCGACGTGTTTCGTAACTCACGTTTATCTTTTCTCTTTTAAATTTAAAGTTTCGAGATTCGTTGCTTCTACAGCTACCAAGAGTCCGGCTGAGCATTTAACTTTGTCCTTCCTTATCTTTTCTACCTTTTAGTATCATTATTAATATCATTATCATTACGACTATTATTTAATACCGCATTATAATTCTTTCCTTTAAATTTCTCATTTATACTTTCATATATTATAAAAACGAATCTTGATTATCGCTTGTTCACCTCACTGTAACACGCGAACAATGCTGTAAATTACACAGTCAGCGTGCACGAGCTTTTTTCACGTGAAACAAAAACGTATCCAAAAGCTCGCTGTTTCAATGAAAAAAGAAAAAAGAAAAAAAATTGTAAAAAGTATCATCAATTTTCAATTCAATGACATTTCATGAAAAATTCGATTCTCATCGACGTTTCACTGCCTTGATTAATCGCATAGAGCAATAAAACAATGTTTATCGTCCGGACTGTATTTTCATCGAGTCAAGACTACAAAAAAAAAAAATAATTTTACAAAAATTATGTTATTTATTTTTCGTGTTGATGTCATTGAAGTTTTTTAAAAACAATTTTTTTTTTATTCATGCATATTATATATGACGTTAAGATTAATTTCATAGATAGATATAGTTAGAAGGTCACTCAAACGGGTTGTGCTACATGAGACCACGTAGGAATTAAGGGTCTAACACGTTTATGAAATATTGTAAAAGTTCTTCGCTCTCAATCGTCGAGACAAAAAAATTACCGGAGCCATAAAAAATATAAAAAACACGAAGAGAAAAAAAAAAAGAGCAAGAAGGGGTTGTTGCTCTTCTCAATCAGCGAAGGCTGAGGGGGGAGGGGGGTTCGGTAACCACAATTTAAGCATCTCCAGCGGCAAGATAGACGTTGGTAATAAATGCGAGACTGAGAATCCCGTCGACATAATATATATGTATATATTAAGTCGCTGGGATACAAAGCACGCGATAATAAGCGCAAAGCCGGGTGCCTCGCTCTTTCTCACCCCCCATTGTAAACCGACTACTTTGGCATACAAATACAAAAGAAAAAACATCCTTTTTTCTTTCGTTTCCACGAAAGTGATTGTGGAAACAAATCGAAGAAAAAATAAAACAATGAAAAATAAAAACGCGAGTCGAACAAATGTGAAAGAAAAAATATTGAAAAGAAAAAGAAAAACCATTTTTTTGTAAGACTTACGACCCGAGCGATATACTTGCGTTTGGAAAACCTTATAATTATAAAATAAGATACCGTAACGTAGCAGCAAAGACGACGACGACGATGAAAAGAGCGAGCCACACGTTTGTAAAAATAATAATTATATATATATATATATAGGGATAAAATGGTAGATATTACCTACCTTCATTATCAATTGCAAGTATTAAGGTTGTGAGTACTATTAAAGCACAAAAAAAAATAATTAAACTAATGTATTTAAGAGGAAAAAAAAACTAATGTAAGCGCGATTAATGTCCAATTAATGGCGTCGTCGATATTGAACGAGAGAGCACCGGGATCGACGTTCGTCAAGTTATTTCGATATTGCGTCAACGACTGATGCACGGCATCGTCTCCTCGTTGAACTAAAAAATAAAAATAAAAATTTAAAAAAAATTGAGAGAAAAAAATGGCAAAAAACTATTGATAAGATAATGAATTTCAAGGTTGACAGTGGCAATCGAGAAATCGATTAGTCGTTGATTCGCTCAATTGTATTACGAGAAAACTTATCCAACGTCAGATCCAGAGTTGTTCGTTTATTGAAATAATTAAACTTATCACCCTCTGGAATCGAGTGAGACTCTCCTATAGCATATAAATATACATATATATATGTATAGAAATATATATATATATACTATTTGATAAAACGGAATAAAAATGTTCGTACGGGGACGCAGCCGGTCCGACGTATGCCGAACACGCGACAACAATAAACAAAAGTAAAATAAAATAATGAAAATACAAACACACACACGAGAAAACAAAAAAAAAAACGTGACACACGAGTAAAATTATATTCAGCGAGCATCCTGCGTGATGAAATGCTGCGAATAAATGTACAGGATGCCAGTGAAAACAACAAAAATGTATGGAAAACATCCGATTCTCCTTTGTGAAAACATTTATGGGGATAATGACGACGAAGAAAAAAAAAATACGAATGATACGAATAAGTGAACGATGGAAAATAGTGTGAAAAAATGACGATGCAGGAAAGATGCTGGCACTCTTTTAATAAGGTTGTGATAAGGTTGTGAAAAAAAAACAAATAAATAAATAATTAAAAGGACGAAAAAAATCAATCATAATAATATTCTTAGCCGTGCTTCGAATGAAAACAGAATTTTTAAATATAATTGAAATGGAAAAAGAATAAATAAATAAATGAATAAAATGAATCGTGAATAAAAAGAACAATATTGTGTATCATAGAAGATGACTTTTGAAATAAATTATGAAGGACACGACACGACACGACACACTGTCCATCGAGAATACTGATATATACAGGCCGTCCCAAAATCACCGCCCAAACAAAAACCATCGCACCTGAGATCATTTTACGTCGAAAAAATTAGAAACGTATTTCCCCCTTTTCGCTTCGTTCTAGAGCTTTCGAAGCTTTTATAATTCTGGGTCACATTTCCTTCAACCAGCTATATATTTATTTCTGTAAAAAAAAATATTTTAATTAATTTCATAGACAAATCGTATTTGATAATAAATTTTACGACAATCGTCATCCGCATAGGAAAAAATGCCAGGCCTGGTTTGGACTTCAAGAAATTCTGTCAATTGTTAAAAATTATAGATCACAAGAAGCGGAAGCCAAAATCCCAAAAATCTTTTTGTCAAAAAAAAAAATCCTGACTCAAAATGACCTCAGCCAGTCAAGATTTTCGTTTGCGTAGTTGATTCTGACACACCCTGTAGACATGACCGTGACGTATATCCATCCACAAAGCTCTCGTGCGCTGCGAGCGATCGACGTGTACGTTATCGCCTCGACTCGAATGCCATTGCCAACGCTTCTGCCTCTGTACTCGGGTTTGCGCAACGACCGTAGGTACTCGCGCATTGTCACAGTCAGTTTTGTGTACACACACGAGCCGGTTTCGCGATACGATCCGAAACTCATGCGGCTCGCGAGACGTGTGGGCGAGAGCATCGTGGGAATTTACACATCGGACGTGCTAATACCACGTGTTCATAACGTTGACACATCGATTGTCGTTGTTGTCCAAACTGTCGACGTTCGCGTCGTAACTCATAGCCGCGAAATATTATTCGGCAAAAGAAAGAAAGAAATAACAAATAAATAAGACGAATGACGATTCGTTTCGACGAAAGGCACAGCTATGGGCAATTCCATTCATTGGCCAAAGATCAAGCGAACGACGTTGCTTTGCAAATGCACGAAACGCCGACGTCGACGAAAAAGAGAAGACTAAAAAAAAAAAAAGAAGAAGAAACCTGGCTACAAAGATTAGCCGGACGAGTTAAATTAATTACATTGCTGAGTAATTAGCGAGCTTTTGAAGGAAACGCCTTTTGCCAGTTTTGCTCCTCCGGGCGTATAACACACTTTTCGACAATTTCTTTTTCCTCTTTCCTTTTTTTCTTCATCTACTTGTTTTTTTTTTTTTTTTTTGCTTCTTCCAATTTTTTTTCTTCATCTTTCTCGTTCTGCGTGACTCAGCTTCTTTACTTATTTTCCAACGGCTTCGCTTCTTCCGCATTTTGCTTAACTTTTTTCCATTTATCTTCGTTGCTGATTTTTTTTTTTCCTTCACATTTTTTGCATTTTTTTCTCAGCTTCCGCGAGCTTCGCAATTCTTCTTTGCCCTCCGTCGTGCTTTAAACGCCTTCGACGCTCTCGTTTCGTTCTCGTCGGCCGATCGTGAATTCCACGACGCCCCGAGACCTAATCTTCGGGCAGAAGCAGAAGCCGCGGAAGCACCGAGGGGTCCGAAGAACCGTCTTGCCCCCCTCTCCCTCCCCACCGCCCATCGGGTGAGCACGGAAATACACCGACGGGAGGAAAAGCTCCGGAAGCTTCAGCCGGAGCTTCGTGAATGTTTTCTCCGCCTCCCAGAGCTTTCCGTTGCAACGCCGTGCTTAGATGGAAAACTTTGCGGTCGCGATGGTACATATAACAATATATATGTATGTATTGTAAGCCGATTTACCCGTCGAGATTCTCCGACGGCATCGGAGCCGGGCCATGCAAAAGCACGCGAGACGACACGACGAGAACCATAACGAATAAATTTGGGTCGTACGTACATGCACGACCACGTGGCGCTTCATGCATGTGTGGAATAGATATATATATATAAATTTCTCTTTCTCTCTCTCTCTCTGCGTATATATAGAAAAAGATATAAGAGAGTTTCACTTGTTCGCGCTGGAATCGAATCAATTTAAATCCTTGAAGAACGTATAATTCGTGAATGGATTACGTCAGTGGAGCTCATTAATTAGCGAATATTATTATTATATAGGATAATATATTTGATAGATTTAATAATCATATATATGTATAGCATATATATAATCATTATTATATCTCTCTCTATATATAGGTGACATTCGTTCATTAATTAGCTCTACCGACGTAAGCCATTCATGAACTATACCTTATTCAGATATTAAAGACCATTCAATTCCAGGACGAATCAATCAAACTCCACTCAATATTAATCGACCAGTAATCTATCTTGGTCGAAGATTCGTCGATTGAACCATAATTTCGTATCTATTGTTATCGCAAGAACTTCCAGAATTAAATTCATAAAACGATTCGATCACTTGGTTTATTAATTCTTTTTTTATAATCAGATGACTGAAAATTAAGTAATGGTCTCTCAAATATTAATATGTATATACAGATATTGTATTCTTCGAGATATATATACTCCGGAATAGCGAGACGTCTTCGTTCCAAGTTGCTCCTTTGTTCGAGGCTTTTGTGGGAGTGGCGTATTCCCATGACGGCGCCAGGGCAAACTCGCGGCGTCACGGCTTTTAGCCGAGCTCCGGGCCCTTTTCCCCGGGGAAAAGAATGAGCGGAACAAAAATGAGAGAGGAAATGGGAAGTGGAAGATTGTTCCTTCGTGGTGAGCGCGCACAAACGAGACGGAGGTAGAGTAGAATGAAAAAGCAAAAAAAAAATTCCGGGAACGACGACACCACAAACGGAAAAAACGTGGACGCAGGAAAATTATTTTCCAGCTCGGGAAACGAGGGTCGACGCTGCGACGGAGTAAGATCGAGACGGGAATGGAAAATTGCACGGTGATTGGCCACTTAGGAAAACGATGGGAATTGCAGTCGTTGGCGTGGTATTATTGTCGTTGTGCTTTTTTTTTTTTTACGAGTCGTCGTGGACTGTCAACGACTGTTCGTTGCCAGTGACTGCGTGGCTTGGGATATCTTGGGAACGCGGAAGAGGAAGAGAGAGCGGGAGAGAGTACAATATCTTTTTTTTTTACAATAACTTATAGATATATTTTTCTGTGGAATATCAAATAGTTCAATTCCTTAACATTTTAATTTTTTTAGATAAGATGCCTAAAAAAAATTGCAGCCTTCTAAGTAGCTTCAATATATCCATATATATACAGAAATCGTACAAAATAGTAATAACATAACGATAGAATATACAGATATCTTATTAAAATATCAACCATTTCACAGAAATTAATATTTACTATTTCCCACGATGTCTATACATATATATATATTTTGGAGCGACTGCAGAAGCTGCAATTTTTCTTAGACACGACGTAATCTCGAGCCCCAGCCTCCGGCGGGCTCGATAACGAGGCTCCGGGTCGATAGCCGATTTCAATCAAGACATTTCTTATCAAAAAACTTTCACGTAGGTATCACCCGTGAAAGTCGGCGCGTTCGTATTGGTTCAATCGAAAAATCTCGACAACTGCGTGCGTGTGTTGATACCGCTGCGGCAGAAATTGAGCCGCCACCAACGGCCCCGCGGTGTGATTGCAGCTTTTTCCACGTACTCCGCACCTCTCCCCCTCCCCCCATCACGAATTCGGGATTTCGCACGATCGCGAGAACCGACTGTGTGACCCGCGAAATTAAAATGCGCACCGAAAAAAACTGTCCTCGTAATGAAAAAATAAAAATCCAACAAATAATAATAATTTTAAAAAATGGTGATAACAAAAATACAGCTTCATTCATTGTTATCCAGCGTCGCCCGAATTATTCCTAACCGGCTACATCGAAGGCTCATAAAATAAGCGCGAATAAATAAATATATTATATTATATAATAATATAATTATTATAATAATTATTATAATAATTATTATAATAATAATATAAACAAAAGAACATTAGCTAAACCCGCGAAATTACCGTTCTCGTCGAAAATAAAACGTGCATTTAAATGTCACTCGTCACGACACGAGCGTCTCTCGCGTGAGCATAAAAAATGTCGTGCGAAAGCTCATGACCGTGACAGCTCGCAACAATTCCCGGGTATACACGAATATATATATATATGTATATACCGTATTCATACGTCTCTATCGCACGCATCGTTGGACTGAGCAGCGAAACAGTTATCGGAGGGTCGCGCGTGAATTAAAGTCTTGATTAAAAATTATTAATGACAATGGTCGTTCGCTCTCTGTGCGCCAAAGCTGACCCCATTACCGTCGAGGATCTCGAGGGTGTATCGTCCGGTGGGCCGACCGCCCGATCGCAATTACACACACGACTACAAAAAAACGCGTACCCACAGCGATATAAAAGTATAACAATTATAATAATGATAATATTCATATATATATTCATAATAAATCGATATATTATTTTACGTTGTACACATTTTCGAGAGAAAGTGAATTTCGATCGATACATCATCGCAACGACCTCTCGTCAACTGAAATTCTTACACCCAATCGAAGGGAAGAGATGAAATAATTTGAAAAAAGTAAATTTTAAAAATAACAACAACAGCAGCAACAACACTTATAAAATTAAACATGAAACTAATACTCCGTTGGTTGTGATTTACAAGTGTAGCGATACTAATGCATAAAGAATGTTGCCGTATGTGTGGGTCTGAGATGTAAAATTTCGTGCGTGAGTGTGTCCGTGTGTGTTTGTGCTCGCACGTGTATGTGTGTTAAAAACATTGCGTCAACATTGCGGAGACGTTGTGTACACATCGATTTGCGTTTCTGACGTCACGAGATGAAATTCGATCGTTGTCATTGGGATTACACGTTGCGCTAATCAACGTTGAATGGCGAGGGCGGAGGAGGGGGGGGGGGGGGGGGGGCGAGGGGGAAGTTAGGCTGTATCGGGATATCGAAATTTCGAAAAAGTCTTCCTTTTCCGCTCGTGTCGTCGTATCACGGATTTTTAATAGACACTCCGGAGCTTTTCTCGGAAAAAGCTCGGATCGAAGACGAGGTTTTGAGAGGGAAAGAGAAGGAGAGGGAGAGAGAGACGAGGAGAAAAAACGTCCTCGCCCTGACTCGGATTTACGAGCGGATTGACAAACGAAAAATGAAAGAAAGATCGGAATTTCGTTCTCCACCGCAACGATGGTTGCGAAGTAGTTGCGGCACGTCGTACACAGACAATTTTTTTTTTTGCACGACAAACGACTGTTATATGGTTTATTGACGTATTTAGCTGTCGTGCGGTTCGACGTTCATGGAATAATAATTTCCGGGTGATGAATCGCACGGAATGAAGAAAGAAAGGAAACAACAATTGCAAAAACAACAAAACAGAAATGAATAATGCAACTGGGTATATGACTAGCTGCATGATTTATTTTTAGCTTGTTTCTTTTCCATTCGAAAATAGATGACAATGGTGAGTCGCGTGTTAAAACGAAATGAAAAATAATAAAAATAGAGAATATACGAATTGAATCGTCGGGTATCCATTATTGATGAAAACACAGTTTCCTTTTTTCTCTTCTATTAAAAAACTACTAAAAAACAATACAACGATCATATTGCGCAGTCGATTTTGTTTGAGAGTATGAATCAATAAAAGGATTAATGAGATCAATGAATAATGCATTATTCGAATTATAATAATATTTTTTTCAATAATAATGAATTTTTAAAAATCATTATGAATACAAAAAATCGTAATTAATTAATTTGACCGACTATTATTTCTCCCATATATATATCTATATATAACACGACGTTTAAAAAATACACAAACGTCCGAGCTCATCGTCGAACACGCAAAACGGTGTTTGCAAATGTGCAGATGCTGCGCAAATACATGTTCGTTCGACGATGCGACGATTTCGTTAAACTATGCATGCAGCGGAAACTCGAGCGAGTTACAACACGGGGTGGATCGGGTTTGTAAGGGCTGGAAATGGAATCGCGCTTACAACGATTCCTCAACACCTCCCCCCCCCCCTCTTCCTCTCTCTCCGAGCTCAAAACGATCCCCGAGACTCTGCTCTCGTTAATTATGGCATATGCGGGGGATGGTAACGAGCGTTTGCGGATGTGTCGCGGCAACCACCGGCACGCGAAATTAATCCGCGCGCTATAGCGAACCGCGGTTCATCCTCGAAAGGGGGGAGGAGGGAGGTCACGTATCGAAGCGTTATCGCGACCGAGTGTAGAGGGGAATTCCCTCGGGTTCGCTCTGGGGTTTGTTCCGCGGCGAGACAATGGAAAATTCATGTTTCGACGAATCGATACACCTAGATGGGGTTCTCTCTCTCTGTTCCACCCCCACACGCACGTACCGCCGCTGCCCCCCCCCCCCCTCTTCCGTGGCGACTTCTCTCAATGACACGCATCCGAAAGCTCGTCCTTCGACGCGATCGTGACGCCGGAAGTGAGAGCGGGATGCATCGTTTGCGGGCATGGAGAGAATGAAAATATTAGGATGGGTAATAAATCCCCGCCATTTTTGTATTTCATTTTTTTCTCGCAATTTCGTATCCTTTCCTGGCTCTACAAACCCATCTGATGAAATGTTGAGGATTAATTAATTTTAATCAATTTTCGGAGGTTCGAAATGGAAGTTCCATGAGGCGAAAAAAATTCATTTTCGTTGTTCAATCCATTTAAAAACCCCGAAAATTGATTAAAATTAATTAACTCGAACAATTTCAGCAGATAGATTCGTCAAGCAAGAAAAAAACTTGCGAATGCATGTATAAACTTTGCCCATAATTGTTTCACAACTCAATGATAATCGTGAAAAGATAATTGGTTAAACGAAATTGAAGTCGGTTACGAAGACATGTAAGATTTGTTCTGGCGTTGAGAAAATGTTAGTTCTCGTTCGTCGGTCGTGCGGTTCCGGGTGTCCGTGTGCTTATGGAAATTTATGTATTCGCGGTGAAACATAATGCAGTGCGAAGGGTATGTAGAGAAGAGAGAAATAAGCGAGAGTACAATTTGCTATCCGTCGGTGTGGTCGAGTGCGGGTATGCTCATGTGTGTACAATACACATACATATATAGCTCAGCTATATACACTTCTGCAGAATGTGTGTCGATAAAGACTGCGAGTAAATGGATACAAAAATCGAATACTGAATTGAAAAAAACAAAGAAAAAAAAATTCCATAAGAATAAACGCAAAAAAAAAATACAAAAAAAATAATAAAACTAAATATTCGTGTGAATTTTTCCCGTAACAACCCCAATAGACTGTACGTAGAAACTATGATTTTTTTTTCTCTATCATTTCTTCTTACAAATTTTATTCTATAGCGTGAATCCATGAACGTGGCATGATTACGCGTCCCACTGGATGCTGCTCCCGCGGTCTACAACTCCACCGAGTTTTGCTTTCCGATGAGAGCTCTAACGTTTCACCGCGAATCGCATGCGCGCACCCTTCCTCCTCCACCCCCTCCCCCTCCTCCTCCTCCTCTGCCTCCGTCTGCGAGAGTTGACGTTGCATGGTCGATATACCTACCTCTACAACGGGGAACCCCGCACACAACGCCACCACCCCCTCCCCCTCCCACCCCCGCGACTCACCTGACGTGTCCGATAACCGTGCGGGGCGCAATGCCCCGCAAGCCGGGCCCCCGCTCTGCTGCACAATTTCATTTCGAATAGTCTGCTTGCTCGTGCTCCTCCTGGCCGACGCTCGACCTACACCCCCAACCCTTCCCCAACCCTCTCTTCATTTTCCTCTCCACCACCTTCCCGCTCTTTATGTTATGTAATTGTGGCACGGGGTGCATGCAATGTGCTCCATAGCCCGATGCACACATTTATATACGCATACGTACACATACATGCATTAATATTTCTATGTGGACGCAGCATATAGATACATATCTACATATACATATATATTATATGTATATGTGTGAACGCACTGGTTACCTAGTCATTGCAGTCAGCACGTAGACAGTCAGCCTGACTCTCGTTCACCCACGTACGGGACACATATTTTCCTGCACCCTCACCCCACCCCCTCCCTGCGACCCCCCTCACACCATAACCGGTGTGCAGTCGCGCCCCGGGCCCTCATAAATTCATGCATTCATTTCTCGTTCGACCGTAACTTCCACTACCATCTCGATTTCGAGCAACCCCGTTCCTCCCCCCATTTCCACTTTTGCCACCGCCCCCCCCCCCCCCCCCGCTCCTGCGTGCACCGAAACTCGGACCTTTGCCTTCTCCATACAGTGACGGTACTCGTTGTTATATCATTATAACAACCCCGGGCTCGAACGTCGACATACCCAACGCGCTTGCCTACGTTCCGTTATCTTTCCATCCATTCGGCCACTTGCGGCCACTCGATTGATTTTTTTTTGCTCTGTTCTTTTTCTTTTCTTTCTGCCGATCACGCCACTCGTATAAATCACCGTGGTCGTCGCACCCCTCCCACCTCCTTCGCTGGAATGAAGTTTCGCGGTCGAAGAGGCGAAGACGGAAGGGACGTTGATGGGATTTGACGTAAGATCGATGGGTCTGTTGGGTTTTTTCGCGAACGTTCGGAGCCACTCCGGGATTGGTCGTATTCGCTTGACTTCGAAGTGCGGAATCGCTCAACCCTTACGAACCGAATTGTCGGCAGATCCGCCTCTGGCGGTCGGCCCGGGATCCGCGTCAGCTGTCCGAACTGACCGACCTTATGACGAAGCGAAATTGAAAACCTCTCATAACGTATATTTTTTTCTCTTCTTTTAAAGAATGTTTTTTTCGTATCGTTTTATCCGAGGCGTTTGAGTTGCCGAGACTGAATCATTTTATTTTTGTACAATTTTAAGACAGGGATGTGAAGCTTAGGGATTTACGCGTTCATTTGTTTTTTTATTATTATTATTTTTTTTTATATATATTGGAATTTTTTGATTGATTGAGAATAAAGAGGATTTATTATTTTCTTGTGGGATCACAAACTTCAGATCGAGAAAATAATTGAAAATATATCGCTATGGAATATGGATAACTAAAAATCACAAAAAAAACTTGAAAAAAGACTATCGACATGAATAAATCGCAACCCCGACAAATTTTCGTAATTAAAACGGATTTTTCATCAAAACGTCGATGCCCATAAAAACAAAAAAAGAAAATTGGCTGAAAGGAAATTTCGTTCATAAATCACTGAAACGCGTTTGTCAAAATCCTTTTCGCTTTTCAAACGCCGAAACCAATCGAGCTCTCAATCAGCCTCGCGGGAATCACGGGTTTTATTTATTTTCGAATAAATGTCCAATATCGTGTCGATGAAGGCAAAACAAAAAATTGTCAAAGGTAGGCAATGAAAAATCGTTGCATGTCCAAGAATCACGTTTACGTGAAAATTGTATGTTGTTCGTTAGCGTTGTTCGATGTTTCAATCATGTTATTTTACGGGTTATTACGCCGACGGGGTTGTTGAGCCTCGAGCATCGACAGTTTTCCGTGGCTGAAATTCGAGGTCGTGTGTCACCGTGCGTGCTTTTGCCCTCGGGACATTCCGGGGGTTGACCGATACGCTTTCTCGAAATTTAATACTTTGTTACGGCGAGAGAGAGAAAGAGAGAAAAATAGTTAGGGAGTTAGTGGCCCGCAGGCCGAAGGTTTTCCTAGGCGTTTTGCTCCGTTTTTCACGCTCATATTCCGTCCCGAACACCGGCCGGAAAAACCGCAAACAGTGTTTCCATGGCACGAGGTAAACACGATGCCCACGCAGCGGATGCACGGAAAACACCCGGAGGTTGAAATCCACTGTGTAATTTATAATGGATTCTACAATTTCACCGAGTCGATGGAAATGGCTCAATATCGATTATTTATTTATCTAGGTTATTTCAATTATTTATTTTTTCATTTCGTTGTTCAGTTTATTTATAATTCATTCGTTTCTTCGTTTATTTAATTATTTATTAATCTTTTGTTCGATTTCTCTGCTATCTATCCATTTCATTTATTCCATTCATTTATTTATTTCCATTTTTTCGCTGCACAATATTTTTACAACCCTCCACCGTATGGCGACACGTTACCCGAACACGTACACACACGCATACGCATACGTGATGCTTGGAATACCCTCGAAAATGTTTGCACGTGATATTCCTGCAAAGACGTCTAAAACTCGATGGCAACAGACCGGAAACCGCAAAAAACGTTTTCCACGAGTGTCGAATTCAAAGTGAAAAGCATATTACCGAAAACGTCGTGCCATAAGCACGACATTTATTTAAAATAAAGTTGACATGAAAAAAAAATACATATAAAAATGTTTTAAGACCAACGAAAATATATCCGACAAACATTTTCCCGGCTACGAAATTTCAAACGAGTTTTCAGAGTTCTCGGAAGGTAAAAAAAAAGGATATTCCGCACGTCGAGCTTTTCGACGTTACCGCGAGTCGAGCAGCGAGGCTGATCCTCGCCGCGAAAGCCGACGAGAAAAAAGAAAGAAATACGAAAGAAGAAAAAGAAAGCTTCGCACATTCAATAACAAACCCGATTTATCCCGTACGTCATTCTCGTAAAAAAATCCGCATACATTTATTTTCGCTCAATCACCGTAGCCGTCGTTCTCACCCTCTCGGCAACGAGATTTTCTTCTTCAATATCGCACCGGAAACGCCGATTATTCCGGATTATTTCACACCCACGCTTTCACCCTTGCCGAACATTATCTCCGCGTCATAATCGTTCTCGTCGTATCCTCGACGCGCTTTTAATAATTCAGCGCCACCATTTCCGTCAACGTCATTCGAGAAGGCAGCGGATAATCGTGCAGGGTGCAAATTGAAAAAGAAAAAACCGACAGCGAGAAAAATTGAAAAAAAAAGAAAGAAAGAACCGAAGGGGTTGAACACAGCTGGGAATTCAGCGTAAATCGAACGAAGGAATTTTTTCCCTTCTGCGTCAGAAAAATTATTTTGAATCGGGGAAAACAAGCGAAAATTTATTTAACTTATTATTATTATTATTTTGTTCTTCCATCCCCCAGGACGAGTCTGGAAAATGAAGATCCTGAAAAATATAATCAAAATGAACAATAAAATAACAATGATAAGACATATGAGTTGAAATTAGTCTCATTGCTATTTTTACGATGACCAACTAAACAAAGATAAAATCCAAAAAAAAGTTATTTCATCTCATTATCATTATTTTCCTCTCATCCCCCTAGACGACAGCCGATTAATGAGGGCTATGAAAAATATAACCAGAATGAACAATAAAATGAGTATAATGAAAAATATAAGCTGGAAATAATCTCACAGCCATTTGTAAAATAATCAACTTAACAATAAAGATCGCAACGAATTAATTAATTAATTAGAAAAAAATAAAAATAGTGTCCCCCAGTAAAGGCGACGTCGAACGACTCGATTCATGGTTTTGCGTATTCCCGAGCGAACTCGAAACAAAATTATAGAACGTGTATTCTAAGCCGACGTTGAAAGAGTCCGCTAAATCCTTCCAGCCCGGCCGACCGTAGCGCGTTCGCGCTACTGCCCGGACAGTAGATACGTCGCTATCGAGTCAGCCAGTTCCCGCACGATCGATCTCACGGTCTTTCCCATCCGCTCTCGTCGTCCTCGCGTCCTCTCGAACCTCTTCCTCTTACTCGTTCCACTCGTCGTCGACAATCTCTCGAGTTCTCTCTCACGAAATTTAACTCAAGAGGTTCGATCGAATGCGCACCGTCAACCCGGCTCCGTTACGGAAACAAGAGAATGCACTCTACAGAGTCTTAATCGACGAACGTCTGTGCGTCTACGAAACGACTCGAAAAAACGTTTTTAAAAAAAATAAAATGTCAATGACAAAAAATCGAACGATAAGTTGGCCACGGTTACAATCATTGGCCACGCGAATTGTCATCAGGAAAATCTTTCTTTTCAAATCCAACAAAAAAATCATGGAAATTTAATCAATAGAAAATTTAAAGGAAATCCGATCGAGAGAGCGACGAATATTTTATGGAATCAAATTTGGGGCATTCGCGTGGTCAATATCCAATTATTTTCCCTGACGATTAATTCGATTAGACCTGGGATGTTTTTTTCTCATTTTCCGATTCATTTGTTTTCGATTTATTTATTTTTCGTGCAATTTTATATTCTTCAACCGCGATCTCTTCTCGGTTCGTCCTCTGCGGAGCTTTTACGTTGAACGAGGTTGTGCGTTCGGGCGATATTCTCGGGGTGGAGATGTCGGTCCCCGGAGTAACGTTTGAAATCCCGTTACGGCTTATCCACATTTTTACGACGGTTTTTCTTCCGTTGACGTTGAGCCAGTCTTTCGCCCATATCCCAGACACATTGTCCGCCTTTTTTTATTTTTTTTTTTACGTGTGCCCGACGCATACGCGTCGTACCTGCACTAATGTGTCATAACCTTGTTGCCAAGTACAATGAAAATTTTTGCAAAGGGCTGTGAATTGCATCAACCCTCAAACGACCCACCTTTTTTTCGATCTAGCACAGGATCAATTTGCCTTTAGAAATTAGTGAATTTTTAATTAAAGATTATTATTTTTCATTATCAAATCGATTAAAAAAAATGTTCTTACTTTCCATAATTCGGGACGCGACGTCGCACAAAATTCGAGCTTTGCTGGGCCTGATTGGTCGAAAAATCGAAAAAGTAAGAAACAAATAAGCTGAAAATGCAGTACAGTAGACTACCCCGGGGAAAATCGAAATCGGATATCGCTGCAAAACCCGATTCTTTCAATCTACGAGGTCAGCGGTATGGCGCGTGATCGGAATAACGACAAATTGGTCTTCGGATAAAATGGCACAGTCGGTCGGCGTGGGCGATACGAAAAACTGCCGAAAGCTTTTCATTCGTGACCATTTTAACCTCAACAACGTACGTCGGTCACGGTGGTAGGAACGTTGGCGTACAGTCGTCGACAATTACCGCTCTATATACCTTTACATATATCCGTGCTACATATATATTTATATAACGCTTTTCCGACCTTGGCTGTAACCCTTAAATTTATTCCCCAGCCGGTACGTTAGTTTTCACTCATTGCACGTTTCTGCCTTTCTCACCCCCAGTCCTCCTTCTCTGCCCTATTCGCGATCCATCGAAAAAAATAGAGATGTCGATAAATAAAAAACCGGAAGTTCAAAGAACTCAAGACCCAAAGGATTGGCCACAATTAATTGTCGTGAAATATTATTGAGAGCTGTTCGAAAAGATTCGGTCGAAACCTTGTCCATGCAAAAATGAGCCACCGACAATAATCCAACATGATAAATATAAAAAGGTTTTTAAATAACCTAAGATTGTGAAATAAATATATTTAAAAAGCAACATGATTCTGTACGCAGCAAACAATCCTGCAAGATACAAATAACATTCAAAAAATTACCAAATACATCAAATTATTGAATAAATTAAAAGAATTATAAGTATATAAAAATTATTTTGAAAAAAAGATTTACTATACAGGAGGTTATCTTGCCCGTGCGAATTTATACCAACGACGGGATAATTCTCGAAAGTCGACCCTCATGACTTCCAACAAGAACTTCGATGTACATCGAAACGTCACGGGCTCGAGAGCCGCGAGCTCTCGGTGCTCCCTCGGCCAATTGAACCAACCTTATCACAACTGAGGCAATTCAATTAGACTGCGAGAAAGAGCGAACGAGTTGTCCAACGACGTCGCAATTGGGATAACGTTTTTCTTTTTTTTTTCTTGGCTCGGGGCCACGGGTTTCCTCGCCAGTGATGTTTGCCGACTCATTTATGACGACGATGACAAATTTCCATCAAAGTTCTACAAACAGCAGAATTATTTGGTGAGAGGTAAGAGGCAAA
>OZ020164.1:1120396-1292939 GCA_963971145.1 Sussaba pulchella
CATCTTGTTGACCTTCGTGAATAGACGCTTGGCACCCTTCGACACCTTGATGTCTTCGATATCCGGTTGTCCTTTGGCCTCCGCCTTCATTTGATCAAGTTCCTGTATGTCCTCCTGATACTCGGCCATTTCTTCCTTCAATTCCTTCAGTTCTTCCTTCGCCACCGCCATTTTCTTTTTGTCCTGCGGACATTTAATCAAAAACAACAATTGAGGTCTTACCGAATAAATTATGCAGTGGAAAATTCTGAAATAATTCGTGTATTATTATTTCATCAAGAACTATTAATCCTTGAACTTTCAAGATTGTGAAAATTTTTTAATGCCCATCCATACTTTAAAAATGGATAATAAAAATCGTTAAATAGATGAGACGAGTATCAACGATTTTTGAGACACAGATGCGTCATTATTTGGCAACCACCTCCGATGATTCTCCGAATTATGACTCATGGAATTTAAAAATACTTCAGTCTACAAAGATCTCAATCGCCCTAAAATTATTCAGCCGTCTTCCAGGACATTTTCAAACCTTTGCGATTTTTCGAACGTTCATAAATCTTTCATTTCCTTCTTAAAAACGTGAACGATTCGCTCGATAAAAAAATTACAGCCTTCTCGACGTTCAGACGAGAGAAGTGAAAAGTTCGTCGCCTCTCTGGATCGACTCACCTTGCCGATGGAATCGAGAGCTTGCTCGAGAACTTTGACGTCTGTCGTCGTGATTTCGTCCTTCTTATCGTCGGTCATCGAAATCGTCGGTTGCGGTTCGATTTCGTCCTTCTTCTCCTGTCTCTCTTCCTCGATTCTACGCTCCTCGAGTTTGATTATCTCGATGTTCGTTCGGTGATCGACTTTGCCCTCTCTCTCGCCAATGGCGCCCTTGGTGCGGGCGAGAACGTCGTCCGGAAGGGCCGAAATAGTCGCTTTGAGCCTGTCGGACGTCGCCATCGTGTCCGGAACCATGAGAGCTCGGGAAAGTAGCAACAACGAAGGCGGTACTTTTTTGTTTATGCTCATGTCCAACCATTGAGCTAGCTGATCTCTCAAACGATTCTCCGGCATTCCGTAAGCTCGCATTCCACGAGCTCGGCAAGCTTGCTGAAGCTCCGCTCTCGTTAGGGTGTCGACTCCTTCTTTCTCGATCAACTGACGACGAGGAAATCAGAAATAAAAAGGATTTAAATGGGATTGTTTGATTTTTTTTTTGCGAATTTTTGGATGAGGAAATTTTATATTTTATTTTATATATATTTTTTTATTTTTCTAATATTTTTTTTATTTATTTTATATTTTATTTGATTTTTATTTATATATATATATATTTTTTTTTTTTTTTTTTTATTTCATATTTTATTTTATATAATTGTTAAAAATATTATTGGGAGAATTTTAGAATAACGGAAAATCTAATTTCAAAAACAATTATTTGAATTATTATTCAAAGCACTCAAAAATGCAGAAAATTTAATTCTAAATAGAAATTGTTTTAAATATTATTGAATTAATTTCTAGAAAAAATAAAATAATCACCCGATCGTCGGCTACGAGACTTCTGAGTCTCATTCGCAGCAAGAATCGCAAGAAATTCGTAGTACCGAGCGTTTGAACATCCAATACTCGACAGAGAGCGACGAGCTGCGGTCGCGACAGAGAATCCAACGTGATTTCATCCTCGAAGAGTTTGCTGAATTTCATTATCTCGTCGTTCGACGCCACGGCGCCGGTCGAACGTAATTTGTAGAAAAATTCGGAAAATTCTTTGGCCTTGGCCGATCGATGATCCGACGATTGTACGGCCATGTCGTCGAGGGTTTTTTGCAAAAACTTAGCCATTTCTATTTTAACCTGAATTGGGCAGATTGAAAAAAAATAATTTGTGTGACGCAATCATTTTAAAATTTTTGCATCATTCGATGCAACGAACGCGAGGGGTTGGAAATACCTTTAGAGCTTGTTTCAATTTATCCTCCTTGTCGTTGGCGGTCTGAAAGGTCGACGGCAACATACCAGGGAAGAATTTGACGACCACTGGCAGTAAAAATTCCATGAAAGGAACGATGATGAAGACGGAAAATGGAATCAGTCTGAACATATCGCCGGTGGTCTTCACGAGCTGAACAATAAATAATATCATCGATATTACTCGAACTCTTGTTCGAGATAATGATTTGGAAACTTGGTAACTCAAATTTTGCTTCCGTTATCGTATGAATAATTTTTGCTGCCTCACGGAGAAAGCTATGTTATGGCAAATCATTTTTTTATGGAGATCTTCATGTCATTATGTTCAGAAGGAGCTAAATTAAGATTTTGTACGAATCATCCTCTACGAAAGAGCCAAAATGGATTTAAATCCGTCATCCTATATTTTTTTCAAATTTGCTAAGTGTTTTAAACAAATGGAAACATGGTACGAACCAATCTGTGTTCTCTTCTACTGAGTTCGTGACCCTTGATTATCCTCCAAATGAGTTTGGCCGATATTTTCATGTCCAAGCCGAGTAATCGAAAGCCGTGGTAATAATGCAACAGTTCCGCTTTTATTTTCTGCCACAATCTGCGCTTGACTGATGCAGGTGGCTGAGCGCCGTCCTTGGAAACAGCTTGCAGCATTTTGTCTTTCTCCTCCTTTTCCTCCTTCATGTTTTTGACGGTCTCCTCAACTTTGGACGAAGGCTCTTGGCCGAAGCGCGCCGAGCTGAGGCCGAAACGGCGCACGGGCAAATAGGCCGTATCCGCAGGACGTAATCCGGACAATACGACATCTTGCGATCTGACCGTCGGTCCAGGATCGATCTTTCTTTTGTAATACGGAATCAAAATTCCCAATTTCTGACTGCCGCCGTAGAGCGAATTCCGACAATAATAGCCTGACAAAAAAGCAAAGAAATCTTAAAAATTCATCTCAGATGAAACGAAAAAAAAAAGAGAAATATCACAAATTTTGTGTATCCTCTGGGGAGCAAACGAGCAAGAAATCTCGACAATGTTGTCACATAACGAGAACTGTCATCGACGAATCAGCGGGCCGCGGAAAAAAAAAATATATCACGAATAGCCAAACATAACCTAAAATTATGTACAGTTATTGAACAAATTCGAGATAACGAAGCGACGAACGAAAGATTTGACACACAATTCGCACGAATTCGTGTCAAAACGTTCGAACTTACGCGTATTTACAATTCAACGTGTATCGTGTTTGATTATTTTTTCTTTCTTTCGGTTAGTTACATAAACACGAGATAATTGTCGATCGCGTTTGTGTGGATGAAACGACGTCGAATGATTCTTACGAGCGGCTGTGCGATTAAATTTCGTATTGTCACGTTTGACAGTGGCATTTGATACGTACGTCTGGCAATGCTGCCGTTAATGGCTATCACAGCCTTCGTGTAAATCAAAGGATTCATCCTTGATTATTTATTTAACGTTTCTTTCGTATTGTTTCCTCGCGGTATGTTTCTGCATATAGTAATGCGGCAAACCGCAGCCATCACACAAATGTTTCGACACCGCGTGAAACTTCGTGCGTATAAATTATCAGCTGGAAGTCAGAATGGCCAACCTCCGAACTTCCGGTGACGCCGAGGAACGTCGCGTTGGACAACATGGGTGCTGGTTGCGTTTTTTTTTAATTTTTCGTTACATTTTTCTTTCGGGCTCAGTGACGCGAAAACGCTAGCGAAGAAGCACGAACGGCCTTAGAAAATTGAATGACGGAAGTTTATGGTTGTTTTGTGCTGAAAGAAGGTCATAAGAAGGACCACTAATGGCGAATGGGACTTCCGGTTCTATGGGTTTCTTTTGTTACGGTCGACGATGGCGCGAAAATGTTTTACAGCGCCTGTTGAGTGGCAACCGGTTGGACGACCGTGTATAACGGGTTGCTTATCTCCCGGCGTTATTGACAATTTGATAACGCAACTTCGTACGCAATTAGACGATGACGATGTGAGCTGTTTGGTCTAGCTGGGTCTCCTGATTACTGTATTCTGTATGGACCATCTGAAGTTCGTACTTTATTCCGTATTCCTTACTTCATTCGGTTTAATATCCGTACTTTGCGCTGCTTCGAGACAATAACAACACGCCAGCGTTCTATTGGTCTGCCGCTCGCGAGCACAACGCTAGCACGATCAGAAATCCTCAAATCACAGCTTCGCTGATCCACAAGCTCCCGTCTCATTGGTCCATGACCCATTTCACCGCCATTCCACAAACACGATAAAACTAAATTCCATATGTTAGTCTCGAAAAATTTCGTTCCAAACTCAGTCAGTGAAAATCCTCATAAAACAACAACGATAAAGATAACACAATCGTAAACAAACAAACAAACGCATCCAACTAACCAAAGAAATTACTCACAAATAGTTTTTCACTTTGCAATCGAAAAAGACATTCGAAAAAAAGTCAAATTTCAAAATCGCCGCTTCTCGACGTCGTCACGACGCAGCTGCGGGGACGACTGCATTTTGATCGAACGAATAGCTTGTTTATTTCCGTGATTGCTCACATCGCAATGTGGCTGCCCGACGATGAAACAAATCTCAAAACATCGAAAAGTTTCGTCATTAATTCCAAGGTCAACACGAATTATCCCGGTTTCGACAATTTAGTGGATCGAAAAATAGATCAAAACAAAAACATCATCCGTAAAAAATCATTGACGTTTCGTCCATCTCGACGAATTATATACGTGACGGGAGTTGGTCAGTGAAGTTGTTTCGCGATTGGACGAAATAACGTCCTCGATTGATCGTTCACGTTGCCTCATGTGACCTTTCCCCCATTTGTCAAAAAAAAAAAAAAAAAAAAAAGAACAAGGAAAAAATTAAAAAAGAAGGCGGAAAGGAACACAACAACGTCGAGTCCGCGTCGCGGAGGGGGGAGAAGCGACTAGACCGGGAGGGGGGGGCGGGAAGGAGGGGAGGCGAATATTTTTCTCACGAATCTCGTGGCTGGACCCCAACAACAACACACGGATGCGAGACGGTGGATTTGTGTGAGTTCAACGCGGCCGTGTGTTCGATAACTGTTGATCGACGAGTACAAAAATCGCGCGGGGGAAGCAGGTGTAGAATTTTGGTTCTATACGTGTGTTTTGATATACGGTGTGTCGTGACGTTATCGCCGGAGTCATTGCTGAAAGCGAATTCGTTGGAAAACAGTCTTCGAGAGAAAGAGAGAGCGCGTGAGGGGGAAGGTGTGAGAAAGAGGAAGAGGAAGAGAGACGGGAAGATCCTCCCGGAGTTCGATGATATGGCAGCGTTTTGAGGGTACGAAATAATTAAAATAAAATCTATAACGTATTGCAATCCATTTTCTACGAATATTAACGCCCATCAAAGCGATTGACCAGAGAGATTCCCAAAGAATATTTACACGGGAAAATAACAACAATGAAAACGAGTCTGCGTAAACAAACATGGCTCAATGTTTTTTGATTCTCGCTAGTGGACATTTCAGAATGGATTAGAATCGCTCACGTGATTTATGATTCACGACGATGAGCGGGGATTAATTAACCTGTACCACGAAATTTTTCCACGAAACAACAAACGTGGGGACTTTCGGGTGCGCGAATTTCACTGCGCGTGCGCAAGCGCGCTCGTTCACGTAAACACACACGCACGTATTCACACGTAAACACACACGCGCGTATTTACACACACGTTAGCAATGCTCGGGCAACTACACTGTTATTGAGAGGCACTTTGCACTGTCATCCATGCGATACGCGGCTGCAGAAACGGAAACCGCGATCGTTCTTCACACGCGGAAATAACATTCCTTCATAAACGTGCGTTCATTCGTGTTTGTATGTGCGCCTGTGTGTGTGTTTGTGTGTGATGTGAGAGGAATTCCACCGTCTTGTTTGCACCCACGTGCTCACGTGACACAAAATGTTTTTTTCTTGTTTTTAAAGCGTTTAATGTAGCTAACGAACAATCTGACAGAAAAACATACACATCTGTTGTCCCGGGGAAAAAATTCTTGACCAACGCGTTGCTTTGTTTACAAATAACTCACGTTGTTATTTTTCACGTGCGGCTTGCAGTCTCGGACATTGTGACATAATTGTTTGTTGCATGTAAACATCGTGATTTCTCATCAACAAAGACGTTGGTCTTTGTTCTATGATGATTATTATTATTTTTTTGTTTTTTTTATTTTGATTGTTTGGGTTATGGAATCGCAGGTGGCTGAGACAATAATTGGCAAATTTTGAGGGAGAAGAAGAAATTAACGAATGAAGAAATCGATAGCGATACAGAGATACTGAATTTATATTGGAGGAGATAAGAATAAAAATCAGTGCATGTTATTTTTTCTGATTTTCTACTTCTATGCTTCAGCTTGTATAATCGCAGTTGGCTGAGACTATGAGGGATAAATTTTGAGAAAAAAGTAGAAAGTAACGAACGAGGGAATCATTTTGCGATTCTTAAACCTTACTCTTCGACCCACAGAATCACCGACAGCTGACACGATTCTTCATCGATTCTTTGTAAAAGAAAAAAATTGCCGAATGAGGAAATCACCAGCGCCGCAGAGATAGCGATTCCTTCTCGTGCGAAATAAAACAAAAAGTATCCATCATATATACTCTAAAAAATGAGCGATTCGAGTTATTCGGAGTTCCTGCTCGACGCGGGAAGCAACAGCATGGATAGCATGGTAAAGCAGGAGCCTCCGCAGGACATGGGACCGTCGTCGGCGTCGGTTCCCATCCCCGGCGGCCACAGAGGCGTCCGCGGGGCGTACGATCAATTCTCGCCGTCTCCCCTGGCAGACGTTTCGCCCTGGGCCGCTCGACCCGACCAAGCAGAGTCTCCTTTCAAAATGGATTCCGATCCTCTCAACATTTCCTTCAAAATGGACGACGACGACATATTTCAAGTGGACAAAGCCGATTTGATACAAGGACCGACGTTGGCCGAATTGAATGCGAACGACGACACATTTTTGGTCGATCTCAACTTCGACGATTTGTTGCTGCCCGGCGAGAGGCTGCAGCCTCTACGAGTAGAAGTGGAACCGATTGCGTCGAGCGGTTATATGTTCGGTGCTGCTAACGCCGGTTTCGCTTCCAGCAGCTTTCCCCAATCCACCGTCGTTTATCGAAGTTGTCCGCCTTATTCCATGACTTCGGGTTTCAATCTCATGAACAACGGAGTTCTCATGGACAGTTTGGAAGCTGTCAGTCCGCCGGCTTATCCCAGTCCCGGAGCGAGCAACGTCGCAGGTATTTATCAACATTTTTTGTACGCAGAAGCCAGTCGGCTGGAATTAAAATAAATATATACACAGATTCCTTCCGTATGATAGATGTGAGGATTTTCTCAAAGATACATTGTAGAATGTTGATAATGATTTTGCTGGACAACATTCATCGAGAGAGGAAACAAAAATAAAATAAACAAATAATATAATACAATAATGAGTTGAATAATTCATCAATTAATCAGAATTTCATAAAATTTTGATAAAATTAAATTAATGATAATAATCATTCAATTATCATTGAAATGACCAAAATTATAAATAACCTCAATAACAAATAAAAATAAGAAATTAATCAATTATTAGTTCCTATCAGTAAATAAATTGTTAATAATCATCCCATAATAATAAAATATATAAAAATGAACAAATTATTATAATTAATTACTATTCAGTATTATTTTATAATTCAAGAACAATCGAAAAAGTTCAATTTCACAAAATTATCACCAAAAAAATCCCTCAAGCATCGCAAATAAAATATTAATCACACCCGAATTGAATTCCTCACGTGATTGCACTAATCCAATTCTTCATCATCTTTCGCGTCCTCACAGGTAGTTCGACCGCAAGTTCTTCGATATCCCCGCATCCGATAATAAAACCGAGTGCGCAATCCACGCTTCACGAATTACTGATGAAAAAAGTAGACGCGACGACAACCCCCGTCGGTGCTACGTGCAATCCCGGCGAAACACCGGGTATGGAAGTACCTGGCGGAAGATCGAAGCCCTCGAGGCTTTCGATGTCCGCGCCCACGCAATCGATGGGATTGGAACAGCTTTGGTCGCGTCGGGAGCCGCGAAAACACTTGTTGAGCACCGGCAGTCTCAGCCTCGTCGAGGGCGGCTCGACGAGCAGTCTGAGCACCGGAGGCGCTCTCAGTCCGGATCCGTTGGGTCATCTCGATCCTCTCAGTCACGACGAGGGCTACGAGGACAGCGACGATGACAGCGATCACTACGACGATTTTAGCAGCGACAATGGTAATTTTTTTCTTCGTTACTATCCCGAAATTCGATAAATATTTTTTTCTAAATTTTATCGACGATTCATTGATATTCCGATGATTAGAAAATTCGGAGGTATATTTTGGTGGCCTAAAATAATAATTCCTCGTTTATTTAATTATTCATCTAATTTTCCTTACTCTATTATTGTCATTTCAAAATGTAGAAAATTATTGAAATATAATAAGCTAAATTTGATGAATAATTGAATAAATAAATAATTTAGAGTTCTCGATGATGATGATGATGATAATGATAATAATATTATTATTATTATTATTATTATTATTATTATTATTATTATTATTATTATTATTATTATTATTATTATTATTATTATTATTATTATTATTATTATTATTATTATTATCATTATCATTATTATTATTATTATTATTATCATTATTATTATTATTATTATTATTATACAGAAAAATAATAATAATAATAAATTATATCAATAATAATAATAATAATTATTATTATTATTCTTATTATTATTATTATTATCAATATAATTTATTATTATTATTATTTCTCTGTATAATAATAATAATAACAATAATAATAATTATTATTATTATTAGTATTATCATATAATAATAATAATTATTATTATTATTGTTATTATTAGTATTATCATATAATAATAATAATTATTAATTTTATTATTTATTATAATAATATTTTTTTCTGGTCCATCAAACTCGTTATTGAAATGTACAGATAGCGGAAGCGATTGCGACGATCAAGGCAGTATTAAAGTCGGCGGGAGCGTAGAATCCGCCCGTGAGAGACAGAGCAAAAAAGAAAAATATTTTTGGCAATACAACGTTCAGGCCAAAGGACCAAAGGGCCAAAGATTGGTGGCTCGAGCACGATTGGAAGATCCCCACGTGTTGAACGAAGCAACGGATCCGGTTTTCAGCCCGCATTGCGCTCTACGGGGCATAAAACACAGCGGCAAAGCACGCAAAGGCGATGGCAACGATCTTACCCCAAATCCACGAAAATTGTTCAGCATAGGACGCGAACTCGACAAATTGTCGCGCGTCATCAACGACATGACGCCGGTTTCGGAATTGCCGTTTCCCGCGAGACCGAAAACGCGAAAGGAAAAAAATAAATTGGCCTCGCGAGCTTGCAGACTTAAGAAGAAGGCTCAGCACGAAGCTAACAAGATAAAACTTCACGGTTTGGAGCAAGAACACAGTTGAGTGACCAATTGTTTTTTTTTTTCGGCTTTAAAAAAAAAAAATGATAATTTTCACTTATGATTCTATTTTTTAAAATTTATTTTTTATTTGATAATGTTGGCGAAAATGGAATGACACTTGCTGGGCCTTATTTGAGAAGCTTCGATGAATGCAGAGTATTTTATTCTTGCATTCTAATCGTTTCATTTGATTCGAAAAAATTATGATTCATTTATAAAAGCTTCGAAGGACGAACTCTTATTTTTTAAATAAAATTTTCGACAATAGTTTGCAAGTAAAAGAAAAAAAAGAAGCGTTTCGAGGTGAAATCAAATGATGAACAATCTCTAGGATCGAATTTCGCGATGGAATATTTGCGGAGATTGTTTGTTGATTGTCGTTTAAATTATTATTTTCAGAACGACTCATTCACGGAATAGCACAGATAAAACAGACTCTCGCGGCCAAATTGACGGAGTCTAATTCCGATGGCCAAGAAGAATTAACGCGACAGTTGGACAAAGTTTGCAAAACCGCAACGAGTGAGTACTCATTTAAAAAAAAAATTTTATTAAACTTTTTCTCGTTATTTTTATTTTTCTGTTGTAATTTTTTTTCGCTGAATTGCTAAATGAATATCAGCGAACGAAATGTCTTTTTCTCAAGCAATATCGAAGTTGAAACATCCAATTTTCTTCATTAAAATAATATTTTTTTTCGTCCTCCAATGATGGTTGACAAAATCGTTACGCAAATTCGTTTTCGTATGTTTCAGAAGTGCGAATAGCGAGTCATTCGACTGATTTCGTGAACAAAGTACTCGACAAGATGCGGGCAGGAGTCGCCGACGGAGGTATCGATGACTTTTAGTGTCAAACTCGATGTTTGTTTATAAATTTTATTTTTATTTCCATTTTAATTTCATTTTATCATTTTTTTATTATTTTTTTTTTAAATCAAATGTACAGAGAGTGAAAGACAAGAAAATTTGGGCCGTCTTACCGCGACAGCTTTATTTTTACGATAACGATAACGATAACGGAGATTAACGATTAATTTATTGATTAATATTAGTCATCGTTAGTGCATAGAGCGATTATTTGCGAAACTTTATACGGCTGGGAGATGCAGAGTCTTTTATTTTTTTATTATTATCATTATTATCATTAATTTTTTTCGTTTCGTCAGTTTACAAAATAAATATATTCGATAAAAATACGAAGTTTTCGACAACTTCGACGTTATCGCGAAATTTTCGGCGACCCGAAGAGTTTCCGATTGACCATCCGGACTAAATTTGTTTGGTATTCGACGGTTTTGTCGAAAATCGTCGAGAATTTCGTTCTCTACAACGATAATCGATCAACGTAACGAAACTTAATTTAAAAAATAAATAAATAATATACACTGTAAGGAAGCATCTCTCTCGAGTACGGAGTAGTTGGCTGACTTGGTCTACCTCAGAATGAAAAACTATACCTGCAACAAAAAAAGAAAAAAAAGGAGTTCAAACGATATAACTTTATTATCGATTTATATAAAAATTTGAAATAAATAAATAAATATACCTATATATACGAAACGTATGTGTAAGATAGAAATATATTATATTTTGCGGTAGAATAGAGAATCGCGGCTCTGGAAGCCGCGTGAAGTTTTGAAGCGTTATATACCCTCGTTTGATTTTAAATATATATATATATTTTATTAATATATTCCATACGCATATGATATATATTAATATACATGTATACGTAGATAATCTTCGTAGTCGGATGCGAATTGCCGTAATTTTATTCATTTTCGCAAATGAGAACGTTGAAAGAATTATGTCAATTAAAAATTTAGTCTAGTATTGTTTAACTTTTTTTTTTTTTTTTAATTGTTTACGACGATGCGAAAAATATTAGTTTGTGTTATTAATTCCCGGGAAAGAAATGAAGTATAAAAACGGCGGGAATTAATAACATGAAGTAATATTTTTGTTTCGTGATCGAAATGATAACGATATTGGTTTAGGAATTTTGTTAAACGATTAGATTTTTTTGTAAAGTCCGTGTAAACGATTATTTTCCAATATGGTCTATCCTCTGTGCCAGATGAATTTTTATACTTTGATGATGTTTGCGCACGTAATAATAATACGCGTTGAAGCTATATCTTTGATAATAGATTGTAAGAAGATTGTAAAGAAATTATCATCTTTGAGGCAAGTAGTTGATAACAAATATTCAAGGAAATGTAATTTCCAACATCTTACTGTCAACCGAAGATTAATTTCTCGCGCTACTTCAAAAATTTCAACTTAAACAAATTCATTCATATATTCTTATCATATTTTAAATATCGATGCACAATTTTTTCACCGAATGATTATTGCGTCTGTAGCTTTAGACGTTAATTACATTTTTCTTCCATTTTATTGTCGAGGCATTGATTTTATTGATTCTTTTAAATATATATTTTTTTTTAATTAATTCTGAAGATAATTAAACAAAATTGACGAATAAAACAAATTTTATTTTTCGAAGTAACGTTGGAAAACTCTTCTCTCATCACAATTTGCCAATCAAACCTATCTCGAATGTTTCTAATAAATCCTGCCGTCCTCATCGCGACCACAAGTACAACTCGTAAATTATTAATTACATTTGCTTGCCTCTTCGATTCGATTTCTCCAAGATAATTTTACCGCATAGCTGTTGCTTTCATCTTCTTTTTCACTCATGCCGAGCTACATACATAAGTTGTTAGAATATATATATATTTTTTCAAATAAACTACGAAACAACGCAGGTACAAACGGTTTTTTTTTATAAATTATAAAATACGTTATAATTTGCAATTTCTTATTAATGTAGCAAGCGTATAGTTTGTAAATACGAGTTTATTGCGTTTTAGCTGAAGAATCAGTCGAGATAATCCTGACTTCGACGAAACAAATATTTTAAGTTCTTTTTTTATGAATTGTTATTTTTAGAAAAAATTAATAAAAATTTGAAACAAAAAAAAAAAAAATACGTAAAAAATATATATAATTCGAGAGGCTGCACCATTGACGTCAAATCGCTACAGTTTTGAGCCGAAGCCAACGCACTTGTGGATTAAAAAAAAAAAAGAAAGGAAGGGTAAAGAAAAATTGGGAAAAACCTTTATAGAGATATTATATTGTATTTTATTCACATTATATTCATATTAAATGTTCTATCACTTATACGTGTATAAATCAATTATACAACGTCTGTACAAGGCTTCTATGTATAATAAAAATCGTGAAGAATTAAATGTTAATTTAATAGGACGAAATGTGTCGCGCGCAAGCAATTGTTTCGTTTGTTTTTTTTTTTTTGCATCGAAAACAGTATTGTAACAATTTGTTATCGATTGGCGTTCGGTAGTACAGGCTTTGTGCATTATTTTCTCATTTTTTATTTCGTCTGTGAAATCACGCCTCGTGAAGAATTAAGGGGGAACATCCGAGTGGACAGCGGAAAAATTGGGTGAATTTTAAGAATCATCATCTCCCAAAATTCAACTATTTTTGGAGTCGTGTGCTCGAATGACTAATTATATCTCTCGTTCTCTTTTCTTTCTTCAATTATTACTATTTTTTCAATGTCAACAGCAATGATTATGAGAGAAAAAAATCCAATGTATCGTCTAAATAAAATAAAAATGCAAACAACTTCGTACGATAAAAAATAATACTCGATTAATATCAACGTTTTGCAATTAATTCTCTCGCCATAATCGCCAGGCGTAAGTGGTAACAGAATCGTTATATATTCTATCAAATCACAATCTTATAAATGTAATTAACTACATGACGTAGTCGACGCGACTAGAATCAATAATTCGATGAACGAAGAGATCGCTGAAAATCGAACGAACGCATCACATTTTTCGCATGATTTTAAGTATTGCAAATTCGTCGTTTTTTGTGCCTACTACGTTAAAAACTTCTTTCTTCGTTTAATTCTCGTAAGATTCGTCCCTAATTACTTTTATAATCCACTGGTCTCGCTTTTGAAATTATTTCCTTCAAATTTTAAATATGGATTTTTTCGTTACTTTCGTTCACGATTTTTTTTAATATTCATTTTTTCAAATCTTTGGAATTGAAAATTAGGATTTTTGTACTTGGTACAAAGAGCTTGAGCATAGACGTCGATATTTTAACGAATATTCGCTAGTTCGATAGATTTTAGAAGTAATTACAGTCCGGCAAATCCTCGAAAGCTTCGAAAAAAAATCGCAATCTCTCGCAGTTTCCATAAATCGTCTCGTAAACAAAAAAAAAACGAACGATCTATGCGATCTAAAACGTACACATTTACAGCTAAATAGGCATCGATATGTACATCGCGCAAGCGGCCATCAATCGTATATACAAAACGGTAAATCGATTAAGAAAAAAAAAGTTTGAAACATGAACAGTGAAAAAATTAGAAAAAAAAATGCTGCCGCGCATCAAAATTTCACATCGATTCACCACGTCGTGAATCAACGACGTCCCAACAACACGAATCATGACAATCCAACGGCGATAATCATTTTTACCTTTGTATTTTTCGTTTCTCGACACAATGGCTGTGTTCGAGGTTTCAAGCCTTAAAAAAGCGTCCACAATTCGCAAAGAAAAGGTCGGAAGATTTTTCGAAAAAAGATCTCCAAATCCTTCTTCCATCCGACAATTTTTCCAACGACAAAATCGTTCGATCCGCGATTAAATAAAAAATAATCAAAGATCGTAGAAAATATTCATCCTAGCGATATTCCTTGAATCCACGAGCTAAGATCGCTCGTGTCCTCGCAACTCAGACTCAATCCTTGATCATCGCTCGTTCGCGAGTCCAACAAACTCTGGGCAGCCGTTCTACCGGTCAAATAAGCTCCGTGAACGGTGCTGTAGAAGGAAGAATGCGTGTGTTCGCCGGCAAAAGCAATTTGTATCTTCGTAGAATTTTTATCGCTGTAAAGAGGATCAGCGATCGTTTCGATGTCCAATTGACTGGCTCCAACGGCCATGGCAGTGTAAGAACCTCTCGTGAACGGTTGCGAGTGCCAAGAAGTTCTCAAACAACCCTTTGGTGCCGGTACGAAAGGATCGTTCAAAAAACGTCGCAATATCGTCGTACAAACTTCCGCAACTTCATTCGTCGTTAATTTTTCCATATATTCCGCGGCTTTGCCGGATATCCAACCGAGTAGAAGAGTTTCCGAAATTTTCGTGAAAGAATAAATTTTTCTGTACCAACATTTCGACAAATCGTTTCTTTCGTCGTCCGACAATCCTCGATCGTCCCACAATAGCATGACTTCCGAAACTCCGGGATTTAAAAATGGTCTTTCGTATTCGAGAAATATTTTGTCAACCGTGCCGAACATCAGACGTTCGATGGCTTCTTGTTTGTATTTCGGTAAATTTGGTTCGAATATTTCCTTGGATTTGTCTTTTAGAACGCCCAATGGGAGTGTGCACAATACTTGTTCGGCGAATATCGTTTTGCCATTTTCACAAACGATCTCGATGAGATCGCTGGTTTCTTCGTCGTCGAATTTTGGGGTTTCGGAGTTGTTGGGTGGAGATTTTTTGTTCGATTCTTGCCACCTTGAGAGTTAAATGGAAATTAGATTGGCAACGATGATGTTTTAATTATGACAATTATGTGTACAGGATAGATTGAACGTAGATTTTGATCGATCCATTTTACTTGCCTGATTTTCGTGACCACGTGTTTGAGTAGAATCCGATCTTTGGGAATGTGTTTGGCCACCGGTTCGAGAATGGCGCTGTAACCGTCGGGCAGACTTATGTTGCCTCCTTGAAGCTCGGCGTACGAACCCATTTCCAACAGATCGACTTCTTCCATGCTGTCGCAGCCGGTAATGCAAGTTTCTCGTTTCAACAAACAGTCGAACAGCAATTGTCTTATTCTTCTCTTCTCGGGCGGCAAAGAATTCAGATAAAGATCGGCTTCGAACGCCACGTGACCTCCCACGCTGTTTATACCGTCGGGAGGACTGTAAGCGCTGAGAAAATATTCTTCGCATCGTCTCAAGAAGCAAACGTAAGCTTCGTAGATTTCTTGCAGAACCGGGAAAGGCAGCTGTTTGCCGTCCTCCATGGCGGCGACTACTTTGTGAGGTTTCGGGATACTTATTATGTTGATGAGTCCGTTCGCCATGGCTAATTCGAACATCGGGTTTCCTAGAACGCCGTGGATCCAGTTGGCTCCCAGTTCGACCTTTTCTCCACCTGCGGGACGATTGTCGATATAAATGAAGTAGAGAAAAATTTTGATGCAAATTATTTTTGACAATAATCGATGATTGTTGCAAATCAAAAATATATAATTATTATACAATTTATTTATCTACAAAAATGAATGTCTACTCGAAAATACAAAATAGATATACACCTAAAAAATCAATAAATCATTGATCTCCCAAAATAAAACAATTCACACAGAAAATTCAATCCTGCCGCATAAATCAATAATTCAAAAAAATGTTAAACAAAGATAACAGAAAAAACAATACATTATCGTAGCGTTTGGCTACAAAAAGTGTCGTTCCATCAATCATCGTATAAACATGAAAATGCCACAATGTTGTCACGCGAAAATCGAAAGCCATCGAAAATTAAACAAAAAAAGAAAAAGAAAAAACAAGTGAGGTTAAACGAATACGCACCTATCGACGTAGCGACGATTCGACCACCGATGCGTCCGCGTGCTTCGAGTATTATAAAATCGTTTTCGTTGTTCTTCAATAAATGATTTGCCGCCGATAATCCGGCCATTCCGCCTCCGATTATCAATATTTTGCAATTATTTCGGTCATCCACCGACTCGACCGTGGATGCCGCCGCCATGTTCACACGGCGTAGCACAACAGCTGCGCGACATTGTCGAACCTGTCAAACGTCAGGCGAGGCTTCAAAAATCGCATTTCTAGATTTTGTGTGTCAACACGATACATCGTTATTTCTTAAATCATTATTCCTATTTTTTTAAAATTTTATTCTTATGGATTTCCGGCAAAAATCGTATCGCAAATAATTGTTATAGCCGATATATTGTTGATCAAACTATACTACCCGTTTTCGAATTTTAACCCGCCAAAATGTACCGAGTTTCAGAAAATGGCCGTAAAATAAAAGCGCTGCAGTTCGGCAAGCGGAGCCAATCACAGCCGACCTACCCGCCATTTTGCTTCGACCCGAGACGGATTAATAAACATTTTTGTTTCTCGTAGCCGCCACGAGTAGAGCGCTACCAGGACTAAAGTGACTAGGAAGAGAGATGGAAGCAGATTGTCGATCTCTTTCTAATAACCTGAGCGCATTGTACAAATTGATACGATTTGACACTTTGAAGCAATAATGAAAGCAAATCGTTGATCCATCGTCAAGTATACAAAACCTGCACGTACCATTCACCAGAACCGTAAAAGAATTACAGAATTAATACCACGCAGTTAATAGCTCAAGCACGAAGTAATCACGGAAATAAAAGATTACGTTTATCACCCGCACCCGCGTTAGTTCCGGTGGCGCCCTCCTTGCGGCGGGTTCGAGTAACAAAAATTTTTGAATCAGCCGACCTTCTCCCACCACCGGAAATCCGGAGGAGTTCAAGCCCTGTATATAAGACCGTGATCGCCACCTTCGGATCCTTCGGATTGCATAAAAATCAGATAACCGCAGCCAGGGCCGAACAACAGCTGTTCACTGGGCGGTTGAGGTTATGTACGGGCTGTCAAAATGTCGAGGGACAATGGTAAAACGCGAAATATGAGTGGGGACGGTGAGAAAAATGATCACTGGACGTCCGGACACAACGACAAGAAACACATTAGATTTCGCGGGGGTGGAAAAACATCGAAGAATCAGGGTACGAGGATCGAGGGGGTGAACTTTGATCAGGCTCGGACTCAACAATCACAGCTGACAGATAAACACTGTCCAACCAAGAAGCATGGTAACTTTTTTTTTTCTTTTTTTTCGTAGCCAATTAACACGTTTTTCACATTTCCGTGGATAATTGTCGTTGCGACATCTTTGTAAACGTTT
This sequence comes from Sussaba pulchella, assembly GCA_963971145.1. Classification (NCBI taxonomy): domain Eukaryota; kingdom Metazoa; phylum Arthropoda; class Insecta; order Hymenoptera; family Ichneumonidae; genus Sussaba; species Sussaba pulchella. The sequence goes on from OZ020164.1 coordinate 1,137,973, forward strand.
TTCCGGCTTGTCACGACAATTGTCACCGTTTTTTTTTTTCTGTACTTTGGATGAGTAGCGAATAATTGTCGGGTCGCTGTGGAAAAATACTGAATAAAGATTCTATGTTGTGACTGTTTTGGTTTTCTTATTTTAGATATCGTTCGAGCTTTCTAATCTAAGTTCATGATGTTTATTTATCTCACGATTTGGTCGGCAAGCGTAACTTTTGCGCAATTATATATCTGCTGGAGATATTTATATTTGTTTATTGTTGTACAGCTTTTTGTGCAATAATTTTTTTTCTAGATTTTAGCATGGTTATTTAAAATGATGAGTCGGATTGTTTTCAGGAGTCTCGCTGTTGGATTTTTTGCGCACTGAACTCACGAGAGGATACCAGCTGGAGAATGACGAAGAAAGATTCTCAGCCAGGCGAGAAAAGGTTTATTCCTTCATGAAAATTCCTCGAGAAGTCGAAAAGTTCATGACTTATGGATTTCTGCAAGTTAGCACTTTTTACGTAACTTTATTTATTTAGTTATTCAATCAATTTTCCATGCCTAATGTAATTATTTTGTTTTCCAGTGCGCAGATTCCTTCCTGTTCGTCTATACATTTTTACCGTTAAGATTTTTAATGGCTCTCTGGGCGATAATTACAAGACCCCTCATGCACTGTTTAAGGTGAGAACGTCGTTTTATCCGTTCCGTCCTTCCCAAACTTCCATAAAAAATTAATTTTGTAATTTTTTGATTATTTTCCCAGAGGTAAAAAAAACAGTAACAAAAAATCTGAAAGATATTTGAGGCCGGCGGAAATGTGCGATCTGTTGAAAGGGATCGTAGTGGTAGGTTGTTGGGCGGCAACTTGCAAAGTAGATACCTCTATGATGTATCATTTAGTCAAAAGCCAATCGGTCATAAAGTTGTACATATTCTACAATATGTTGGAAGTCGGGGATCGACTGTTCAGTGCCTTCGGACAGGACACGATAGACGCACTTCTGTGGACCGCCACGGAACCACGATCGCGTTCGCAATCCACCCACAGACAGAATCTTGGAACGATTCCACATCTGTTGTTCGCATTGTTATATGTCCGTATCCTTTTGCCATTTCTTCGTTTCTATGATAAAAAAATATCTGAGCCTTGAATATTGTGCAATAATATTAAAACACATTTGAAATTCGATATATCGCATCCTAAATTGATAATTCGACAGTTCTGCATAGTATACTGGTACTGTTTCAAGCTACGACGTTGAACGTAGCTATAAACAGCAGTAACAAAGCTCTCTTAACAATTATGATGTCCAACAACGTGAGTATAAAAAAATAGAAACAAATAATAATAATTTAGAAAGAGATTAATTCCCAAATTTTTGTTATTTATAATTTTTTCTTTTTACAGTTCGTCGAGTTGAAGGGTTCGGTGTTCAAAAAATTCGATAAAAACAATTTGTTTCAATTGGCTTGCAACGACGTTCGTGAACGTTTTCATCTTACGATACTTCTTCTCGCCGTGAGTCTACAAACGATGAAGGAATACGCGTGGCGAGCCGATCGTTTGGCCGTTCTTCTGCCCGATTGCGTATTGTTGCTCGTTGCCGAGGTGTTGGTCGACTGGGTAAGGTCAAGACTTTCTATCCTATGAAAAAACTTCGTCCAAAACTATATAAATCAATTAAAAATTTATCTAGCCTTCTCCAATCCTTCCACTGCCAAAAAATCGCACCATTCATATTTTATCAACTTTATATCGTTTAGATTTCTTCTCAATTGATGTGTGGTTCGATTAGTAAGAATCTAGAAATAATTCATTAACGTATCAGCTCGTTAAAAAATTTTATGAGTCAAAGAAAAAAAAAATTCATTTTTCTACATTTTTCAAAAAATGTGTACCATTTTTATTTCAGTGCTTATCAAATTTCGTATCGATATTTATCTCGACCTAATTATCAAAACTTATTTTCCATCGATCCACGATTGAATCAGCCTATTAAAAAATAATTTATACGTATCGATTCTTATCTCCATTCTCCATCGATCCTTATCTCGATTTTTTCCATTCAAAAATTTATTTCCCATTAAATATAAAACCGAATGAATTCCAGGTGAAACACGCGTTTATCACGCGTTTCAACGAACTACGTTCGACGGTTTATCGGGATTACACCGTCAGTTTGGCCTACGACATGGCCCAGACTCGTCAAGAAACCGCATTTTCGGATCCTTCCGATCTCGTTGCCCGTCGAATGGGTTTCATTCCATTGCCTCTGAGCGTGGCAATGGGCCGAGTTCTTTGCACGACTCTCACACCATCCGCAAAACCCGCTAATTTCATCCTCCTCTTCCTCGCTTATCTCATTCTCGTTGCTCTACGAGTCCTAAACAGTCTCATACTTCTCGGCAAAGCTTGCGATCTTATATCATCGAACGTCAATAAAAATAATTCAGAAACTTCTTCAAAACGTTCGAATCAAGATTTAACCGGCAATGGAATGGATCTGACCGATCCCAACGTGGCTATAACAATTTTATCAAACAGCGCTGTTAGTTTAAACAACGTTTGTCTCAACGATACTTTCGTTAAATCCGAAAAAATAGTAAAATCGGAAAAACACAGATTAAACGTCGACGATTGTACGGCTTTTTCGAAACACGTTTCGAGAGCCGAAAGCGAACCTTTGCTACCTCAATGACCATCCGTAAACTGCCTCACGTAACAGCAACGCCTAAATGCTATAAATTTTTGTATTTATATTGAGAAAAAAAAAACGAAATAATATTAATAATAGTTAATAATGATAATAATAATGTACATAGCGAAAAACTGTACATACACGTCATCGCGATTAAAAGTTTATGAGTCTTGAAATAACGAAATTATGCGGCTATGATATATATTTTGTATACCGTTTATAGCCAACGATCGTTCGTTCGAATTATCCAAGAAAATTTTGGTTCTATTCGATCGCTTTTCTTTTTCTTCTGAACAAAAATCGATTATTATAAGTTGCAATTTGTCGTCTGTATTTTGTTTTTTTGTCTCTCTGGACGGTAATTAATTTTTCTTCGATGATCAATCGCAGGTTTTTTTTCTGAACAAAAATCTATTATAAGTTGTAGTTTGTTGGTTGTATTTTTTTTTCTTCGTTGTCTTTGGACGTTAATTTTATTTTTGGAATAGTTCTTGAAGATGTCGATGTTTTAATATATATTCGAGACAATTCGTATCGTGAACGCGATGGCTAAACGCGAATCTGCTTAATGTAAAAAAAGAAAAAAAGAACTAATTATTACTAAAATATTCATATTTAATTATAAGGGTTTGTTAATAATTGTTGTGAACAATTTTAATAATAATAAATAAAATTGCAATAACGTTATCTGCAAGTTATATAAACTGTGATAAATAAAAATTGCGATCTGAAGAGCGATGTCAAATATTTTTTTTTATTGATTTCGTAATCAACTTTCGAATGAAAGTGAATAAAATGGAAAAGCTGGGAAAATGAGGGAGGAAAATGCACGAAAGGGTTGCCAGATGGTTCTCCACCCCTCGTTCCACATATAATCTCCAGCTTCCCTGAAAAATCCCCTAAACAGCCGCACCAACCCTTAAATTAGAAGGGTGGAAGCAGAGTCAATTATCGTAATATTCCATCCCCTCCTTTGGGCCCATTTCGCGCCGTTCGATAAAAAAATGTTCGCCAGATCGCGTGTCCACGAAAATCGTACCTTCGCCCTTATCGACCTTCGCGCAAGCCGCGCCACCCTCAGGGGCTTTCGAAAACCAAGAATTCCATTCTTTCAGGGTTTGTCGGTGGCGAAATGTTGGCAACGAGTGTCGAAGTCGACAGTGACTTTTCACAATCTCGGCGAAAGAACGGCGGGGAGGACAGTGAAGGACAAAATGGCCGCCAGGTCTCTCGGTGAAATCGGACGGAGATTCAAATTTGAAAATTAATCTCAACATCGCCTCGACATCTTCGTCTCCACGATCACGGTAACTTCGTCCTCCAAATTTCATCCAATATTTCACGAAACCCCGAAAATCCCGCCCTAACCACAAATATCGCAGTGTAAATTCAAAAAGCTACCGCGCGAAATAATCCGTGTGTTTTTTTTTCTTCGTCCAATCTTCGAAACCAGCTGTCACTCTCGCTTCCACACAAAATCTCACAACAACAACAACAGCTGTTGAATGTATTTTTTTACAAACAAGATGACGCACGGGAAAGTAATCTATATTTTTGTGAATCTATTTCGAGATCGTCGATGTTCCCAAAAATTATTCTACCACATATTTAGATTCTCACATCGCAACGAATTCGTATTCGTGTTTGTGCGTGTATGTATACAAATCCAAAGACACGCGCGCGTGCTCTCAGCTGTCAAAAAAGTCACGTGACCGCCCCTCCACGCCCACGCGCAAACCCAAACTCGATGTTTACCAAACGATTGAACGATTGTTCGACCATCAATCGCGTAGAATCTCGCTGATGTAATGTTCGTCAATTTTGTGTCCGTTCGTCGTTAATATCCGTAATTACAGACTTTTTATTTTTTAATTGTGATTTTTTTTTTGGATTTATTCCAAAAGTCTTTGTGGGTGCTGTGGAAATATTTTTGTTTTTTGTTCGGTTCGTTTCTGAGGATTGTGAAATAGTTTGGATTGTTTCGTCGCAGACGATGGAATCGTTTTTGGGTCTGTTCGACCCCGGAGAGGAGCGCAAGGGAGCGGAAGACCGGTGGGACGGTTATCCGGACAAGGAATGCTCGGATCGTGACAGCTCCGGAATGGACGACGACGACAACGAAGATTGCTTGCCACCCGAACCCGAGCACGGCAATATCGAGTACAAACTGAAATTGGTCAATCCGTCGAGTCAAAGGTTCGAACATTTGGTGACCCAAATGAAATGGAGATTGAGAGAAGGACACGGCGAGGCTATATACCAAATTGGTAAATTTTTATCATCTATATTCCAACATCAACGATGGTTCAATTTTTTTATTTATTTATATTTCTTCTTCCCACAATTTTAGAAATATTCGATACTTCTTTGTAGGTATTTAAAGGCTGTGAAATGAGTGAGATTAGTATTCTATACGCGTCGTTAGTTTCTTTCTAATGGCATTGACATACATTTCAAGTTCAAGGTCGAGGCTATGTTGGGTAGAGATAAAAAAATATATCTATGTATAGAATAGTTTTTGAGAATAATAAATTTTCAGTAAATTATATTATAATATAATACAATAATTAATTAGTATATTTAATTATGTTATATAATAATATAATTTATAATAACTAATTATTATATCAATTGTATGGAATATTTATTTAGAATTATAAATTTCGAGTAATTTATATCATACTATAATATAATAATTAATTGGTATATTTTATTATATCATATCATAATATAATTTATAATTCAAAAAATATATTATCTATACATGGAAATATTTTTTTAAATGCAACACAGTCCAACATACAATAACTAATTAATATATCAATTCCCTAGAAACCTGAAAAAAAATGTCTCGACTTATTAAATGGCTCTCCATCATAATCTTATATTTATCCGATCGAATTATGGTTTAGGTGTGGAGGACAATGGACGTTTGGCGGGATTGTCCCGCGAGGATATGAAAGCTTCTCTGACGACCCTGCGAAACATGGCTTCGAGACTCGGAGCCACGACGCGGATATTGCGCGAGCGTCTCGCCAATTCGAAGAACAAGAAAACGGAAGTTAACGACGTTCCGCCGACCGAGAGACGGGCGGTCGAGGTACTGGTGAGAAAATTGCGAAAAGACGACAGGGAAGATCAGGAAAGCGTGGTGGACTTAAGGCTGGCCGTCGTCGGTGGCCAGGACGCGGGAAAATCAACTCTTCTAGGTAAGATTGTCCCCATAAAAAATAAAATAAAATACAAAACAGCGGAAATTTATTACACAAATTACTAGAAAAAACTTTTTTAAAAATTCTGTACTGACCCCGTGTAGGAGTATTGACCCAGGGTGAATTGGACAACGGTCGGGGTAGAGCGAGATTGAACATGCTCCGTCATCTTCACGAGATTCGAACCGGAAGAACGTCTTCCATATCCCACGAGATAATCGGTTTTGACAACGACGGTCACGTATTGAATTACGCCGTGATGACGACCGCCGAGGAAATTTGCGAACACGCGTCGAAAGTAGTGACGTTCATCGATCTCGCGGGACACAGAAAATATTTGCGAACGACGCTTCTCGGATTGACCGGTAAGAAGAAAAAAGGATAAAGAAACAAAATTCCGATTAATCCAATATTTTGTCATTGATAATAAAAATTGAATCAGTTCTAAATTTTGAATTCTAAATTTTTACCATCTAATCACTTATCAATTTTTTTTTTATCAATTATTGTTTGAGATTGATAATTATTTTATATTATTATTATTATTATTATTATTATTATTATTATTATTATTATTATTATTATTATTATTATTATTATTATTATTATTATTATTATTTTTATTATTATTATTATTATTATTATTATTATTATTATTATTATTATTTTTTGTATTATTATTATTATTATTATTATTATTATTATTATTATTATTATTATTATTATTATTATTATTATTATTATTATTATTATTATTATTATTATTATTATTATTATTTTTATTATTATTATTATCATTATTATTATTATTATTATCATTATTATTATTATTATTATTAATATCATTATTATTATTATTATTATTTAATTTTTATTCATATTTAAAAAAAATAAAAATAAATTGTTTAAAATATATTTCTTGCATTAATATAAAATAATCGCAGGTTATTCGCCTCACCACGTGATGCTCGTCGTAGCGTTGCCCCTCAACGACGCCGCTCAAGAGCACATGGCGCTCTGTCTCGCCCTGAGGCTGCCGTTCTTCGTCGTCGTGACGAAAACCGATTTGGGAATCTCCGATCCCGATCGAACGATCGAACAGCTCGAGACCGCGGTTCGTTCGCAAGGTTGTCTCAAAAAACTCGTTCTTTCCAACAAAAACAACAAAATACCGAGAGATTACGAATCAAGCGTGATTCCCGTTTTGACGGTGAGTTCGGTTACCGGCGACGGTTTGGACGAGCTCACGAGGTTCATCAGAGATTTGTCGGCCGTGGAATCGTCGCCGATGGATTCGGAACCGGGATCGTGCCTGTTTCAGATCGACGAAACCTTCAGGTACCAAGAAAAAAAAAATAAACACCATAACAAAGCTTTCTCCAAGAGAAAACAATTTTTAAAAAAAGTCCTTTTGCGCGCGAAATATTTTGATAATAATTTTGTAAAAATTCTGTCGGACCGAAGAGTCGCAGGATTGGCGCATCCGGTGTTGGGTGGATTGTTGGTGAAGGGAGCGATAGCGCCGGGAGCGCGTTTGCTCGTCGGTCCATTGCCGGACGGTGAATTCAGTCCGGTAAAAGTCGTGAGTCTGCATCGTAACAAAGCTCCGTGCTGTTTGGTGCGAGCGTCGCAGAGCGCGAGTCTGACGCTGGCGCCGTCGACGAACCGAGACCCGCCTTTGCCGCATCTTCGGCCTGGCATGGTCCTGGTCTCTCTCGGGGATCATCCTCAGGCCACTCTGTTCTTCCAGGTAATCAACTTGTTCTCATTGTTTCTTTCTTTCCTATTTTTGCGTCGATGGAATCATAATAATCTAATTATTGGTTTATTGTAATAATAATAATATAATAATAATAATGATAATAGTATAATAATTATTATTATTATCATTATTACGATTATCATCATTATTATTATTATATAATAATAGCAATAATAATAATAATTATTATTATTATTATATAATAATAGCAATAATAATAATAATAATAATTATTATTATTATTATATAAAAAACAAAAAATAATAATAGGAACAATTATATTATTGATATTTTTTATTATATAATTATTATAGTATATTGTATATTCAATAATAAATTATTAAATAAGCTAATTTATAATTTTTCAATTTTTTGTCGATGGAATAATAATAATAATAATAATGATAATAAAAAAAATAATAATAATAAATAGATAAATCAATAGGATAATTATATTATTAATATTCTGTATTATATAATCATTATATTACATTATATCGTCAATAATTAATAATTAGATGAGGCAATTTATAGTTTTGTAATTTTTATTTATCATTTATTAATATTATTAATCCAACTTTCATTTTATTCGTGATTCAAGGCGACAGTTCTGGTTGTCTATCACTCAACCGCTATATATCCCGGATTCCAAGCTACCGTGCACGTCGGCAACGTTCGACAAACTTGCGTAATCGAGGGAATAATGGATGCCAAGGAAAACGGCATGCAAACCAACGACACCGCGTCTGTATTATTCAGATTCGTAAGTCATCCCGAATATCTTCACGTTGGTATGAGACTTCTCTTCAGAGAAGGTCGTACGAAAGGTATCGGCAAGATAACCCAAGTTTTTCCGCTGATAGGCTCGCAAAATACCTCGCAATAAGGTTCCAATGCCTTCTCGAACAAAACAAAAAAGGTTAATTTTTTGTCGCTCACCCGATTTTGAATTAAAAATACGTTTAGTTATTTTTTTTAAATTGGGTTAACGATTCCAGACAAATTCAGAAGGCTTCGAGATGGGGCTCGTGTGAGAAAATAAGGTTTTTCGATCTCTCTATTACATTTTTTTGATTTTTTTCTTCATTTTTTATTTATTGTGCCAGATCTTCGTGAAGATTCGGTACATCCTTGCGCGTATTATTATCGTGCAAGCGAATAATTCTGAAAAATACGTCTACAAATGCACATCCTCGACAATTGGTTTTCAATCATTTGAAAAATCCTTGCTGTTAATTTTTGACAATCCAATTCCGCGTTGAATCACAGCAAATAATATAATGATTAATAATTCGACGCAATACGACGATAACCGACTCAATTGTTGAATCGTAGACCACAAATCAATAGCTTAAGACGCTCTTCGTGTGCGCTTGGTCGGTAGACCCACGAAGATTTGGATCAAACGCTTTATTTGATTGACTCGAAGAGAAGTTGAACTTCTTTGAAAAAAAAAAAAAAAATAGAAAAATATTATAACAATATTTCAAAACAGAAAACGTGATTATTTTTCTTCTTTTTAAATGCCGTACGTTCGTCTCTTTACTGATAACAACGTAGAATATATCGATATTTATATATATATTTATTTATATATAAATATATAAATAAATAAATACATAAACTGTACTTATAGTATTAATGTGTTTGTCGTAAGTTCCGTCGGTGATAAATAACGCCGTACGCGTCTCCTTGACCGTACGCGTGTGTGTTTTGTGATGTAGAAGAAAAGTTTTCGAGCTTTTGTCATTGACGTTCAGTAACGTCCGCATATCCAGCGAAAATTATTTTTTTAAAATAATTACGAAAAAAAAAATATATATATTAAAAAAAAAAAAAAAATTAAAAAAAATTGTCCGAAGCAGTTTTGAACGGTGACGTATTTACCGTCGAATGAGCGCGTATTGTCGCACTGTGTACAAAAAGTTGTGTTAAGAAATAATTCTTATGTTATGTGAAACAATGAAGCCTTTGAATGAAAAGGGAAAAAAATAATGGAAGGCAAAATACATTTCTTCTTAAATATATCGGCTGTTTTTGGTGGAATATAAGCAATCCCGATCGACTGTAACGTGAAGGTGTTTAAGAGCGAGCAATTGAAGGTAAATTAAATGTTTATTAAAGGGAAAACATTCGATTGGACGTAAAAAATAGATAAATTGTAGAAATTATTTTCTCAAAGAAATCAAGCGAACAATTTTTGAGATAATAATTTCTAAGATTCGCCTACGTTCTCCCTCGTCTACTCGAATGTTTTCCCTTGATCGAGGAGAGAATGGTTGGACTAGAAAAGATCGTTGAACGATCGAAGATCAAGCTTTGGATTGCAGAGGCCAAACGTGCGATTCGATCCAATCGAGATACGAATAAACGGACGTGTAAACAGCTGGTATTGGTCCACCGCAGCTCTGACCGAAAGACGTCACACCGACGACGCTCGGTGCCGAATCCGAGATCATTATCAAGGGCCCACCGCTGTCGCCCTGGCAAGCGTCCGAGCCTCTCGTCGAATTTACGTCCACCGCGCATATCATGCTCTTGTCCAGACCTGATGGCAATTTGCTGAATCCCATGTAATTGCGGGCGCAATCTTCGTTCGGCACCAAACTGCGGCGAAAAAAGAAAAAGGGAACAAGAAAATAGTACGAATTATCGAAGAAGGGCTGTAAAATTTTTGTTTCTATATTTTTTTATGGGGAAAAATGTATTTGATTGGAATATATGTGAGTTGGTAAAGTTGTTTTTTTAAATTGTACACTGGCGCGGATTTCAAATGTTCCATCAGTCTATTTTATCATTTTATGTTATCTTCATCAGAATTTCGTAAAATTTATTGTTATTTATTCGTTTTATTATTTTTATTTTATTTTTTTTAATTTTTTTATTTTCTTATTCATTTTTTCAAATTTTTATTCATTTATTTTATCTTACGAAATAACTCGCCAAGATTTTTGTATTCAAACATTTTTCTAAGTTCATTGCATTGATCAATTATTTCTTTCAGGTGTTCGATCGTGTATTGATTTTTTGCGAACGTATTTGAAGATGATAATTGCACGGAGAAAAAAAAATAATAAATAAAATTTAAAAAAATCGTACCTGAGGTTTGCAGTCTTCATGAGTGTGTCTGAAAACGTAATGTCGAAGCTCGTCGCACCGAAACCGATAACGATAAAAGATCTTTCCCCGGTGGAGTTGGAATTCGACAACGATCTCGTTTGCAAGCACACGGGTTTGACGCTGTTCGACATTTTCGCGGGTTTCGCTAATCTGACCAGAGCGATGTCGTTGTAATTCACGCTTCTCTTGAAATCCGGATGCGCTATTACTCGACTGACGTTGATCTCTTGAACACCGGGTATAGTCGACGCTAAATCCTCGGATCCCATTCTCACCTATATTTAGATTGGATGAACAATCGATTACGATCAAGACCAGGATTTATCAATCTTTTGAAATAAAAAAATTCAAAATTAATGAATCAATTAATTAATCATTAAATTTCGATCGAAAATGAATGAATTAATTAATTGATTGATTAATTATTAAAACTTCCAATTCAGACTTCAAAATAAATTAATCCATTGATAAATCATTCGATTTTAAATAAAAACTTCAGCAATTATCAATCAATCAATGAATTATTCAATTTTTAATATTTATGTTGAAATTCATTAATCAATCTATTGATTATTAAATTATAAACATGAATTCAGATAAAAGAAATGTTATTAGAAATCTTTTCTTCCAATTGGTCTTTTAGCATTTCCTCACCGTGACGGGCATTCGATTGCCGATATTGTTGACGCAATGCGCGGCTGTGAGTACGTAGCGCGAGGATATCAATGCACCGCCGCATATGTAAGCTATCGGACCCTTTCTATCGCTGTCGGTGTTCTCGTAACCGAGGGCCGCCATGTAAGGAAATTCGTCAACGGCCGCTCTCGCTCCGCCAAAAATATTGAAGTGCAATCCTTCCTCGTCCTTATCCGTTCCCTCGTCGCCGTCCCCGCTGTTGGATGTCACTTCGTTTTCGTATTCGTGACAGGCTGAACATTAAAAAAAAATTATTAAAGTAATAATAATAAATTATTTCTCTGAAATAGAGATAGAGACAGAGAAATACATTATTATTATTATTATTCCCTTCCCTCATTTCTCATTCAATAATTAAATCAGTATAACTCCAGAGATCGTAGATCTAAATAAAATTATAATCAATACAATTAATTAAAATATATTATAATTAATTGAATATTATTATTAAAATATAATATATTACAATTAATTGAATATTATTATTAAAATATAATATATTATAATTAATTGAATATTATTATTAAAATATAATATATTATAATTAATTGAATATTATTATTAGATTGATCGATTAAAAAATGTTTAAGATAACTCGTACCTGCGTCAGCGGCACGAATCCCAATTTTCGCGGAAACGTAAAGCGGACAGCAAACAATCTCGATTAAATTTTCAAATCCGCATCGTCCACTCCCTCCGCTGGTTCTTCTGCCGGCTTTAACATCAGCGATTCTCGGCGGGCATTCCGGCAATTTTTTGCAAACACCCGCAGAACCGTTCTCCATCGTGCATTGGCTTCCTTCTGAACGTCAACAAGCGCATGAGTGTAATTGCGGCGGAATGATTGTGCGTGAATAATTGAGCGATTATCGATAATTAAGAGAGGCCATTGTGGATAAAATGAAGCGCAACATTTGTAGCTATCGAGTACGCCAGTGGTTTTATAGACAGGTTCGGCAAGTATGACGTATACATCGTTTTGTTGTTCTTCCGCATCGTAACGTCTTTCAGCCAGTCGTAAATCCTTTAAGTGCTATTTTTATTCTTAGAATTTTTCAAATAAAAATTGTCAGATGAAAACCACAGTCGTTGACACCGTTAGCACAGTGATTGGCCGGTAATTAGTCACCAATAGAGCCAGCATCCATAAAAAATGGTCATCGTTCCATACAATTAAAATTAAAAAAAAATAACAATAATTATTCACAAAAAAAATAATGTATAAATGAAATTTGGACGATATCAGGATGATATCGAGCTGAAGGCAGTGCGATTGGCCATCGAAAGAAAAAGGTTCTTTGATTCGGAAGGCCCGACTGACGAAGATTAATGTGGATGAATAATTGCCGGCATTCGTCTCGAACTGGCAATTATATTTCGATATGTATGTTCATAACGAAAACGGCAGATACGATAACAGGAATGATTGACAAGAGAGGCGAATCCCGCATCGACTCGAGGCTTCTGAATCATTCCCGGAACCTCGAGACATGTGGAAATCGTTAACTCGCACACGCGAATCACATACGCGAGGTTCTCGGTAACCACCGGTCCTCGTGACGCAAAGGCGTAAGTCCACGCTCTTTCGCAATCATTTTTCTATCAATTTCGTACTTTCTTTTAATTATTAAAAATTGTGATGAAAATAAAATATCCAATGCCTCGAATTTTTGGACGATTTTTTGCGACGAAATATCGACAGTGCACTGATTGCGGGCCGTGAAAACTTTTGTGACTTCGTGCTGACAGTGACAATTTCGTTATCACACGCCGCAATTATATCCGGCTCATGAGCTTAACGGATAAGCGCGTGCTTATGTCATATCGCCAAACCGTATATATGTATAGACGTATATATATTATGGTATATACTGGGAAAGCAACGCAAAGCGCACACAATTGACTGGTATTTACCCATCGCAAACATCCGTGAAAGCTATTACCGCACGTAATGAATACCAAGAATTTTTTTCTTCATTAACGTAAAATTCGTTTTATTCACAATAATAGAAATAACAGGTAAAAAATGATCTATTGAAAATTGAAACATAGAAGTTAAAAAAGTTAAAAATATTAATATTAATATAAGTTATTAATATTAATAAACTAAACGATAATAAACCAGAAATTAATTAATTATAAATTAATAAATTCGAGAAAATGTCAATTAAAAATGATTAAAAATTGAATGAAACTATAATGGAAATTCGGACATAGGATTCAAGTAGACAAATGACGAACGAAAATTATTAAAAATTTACCATAAAGTTCTCCACCGTATGGAAATCCATGTGCACCGTAAACGACAAACACAATGGCAACGAAACAACCACAAAACCACCGATTAATATTCATTATTCCTAATATCGTCGGAATTATCGTTCCACCGCGTGTACATCAACTGTGTACATAAACCACGTTTCGATCGCTTAAAGTTGGCAAAACGCGAACCACGTCCGAACAAAAAAACCAAGCTAAACTAAGTAGCGATAAAGAAATACAAAAATGTTTAAAAAATAAAAAAAATACGACGAACGGTTTTTAAGTTTTTCACTGTCACTGGGATTAAAATAACGAAGCGAAGTAGGCACGCCGAATTCCGAGGTTTTAACGAACTCGGATGAACAACATGTTTGCGGTAGCAGACTCCGCAGACGAGTGTATTTTTAATACAAGCCGAAGATATGCAGATGGTTTTATATATCTATATATCTATATCTATGTCTATATCTGTATATGTTTGTGGAGGCGCGTGTACACGAACGCACAGTCTCGTATCGGTGATTCGTGTGTGAGATCATAAGGAAAAGAATACGTTGAGGAGGATTCCCCGCAAATCCTGTATCGTCGGACGACGCATCGTACGACTCCTAATAAACATTTTTACGAATACCCGTTGAATAATCAATTTTTTTTGTACGATCCTTCCTGATATTTAATTCAAATCTTCTTGGCTTCAAGATCTATGATATGACTTTGATCTAAATTTTTTTGGCTGTACAATCTGCGATGTGTCTACGGTCATCATGATAAGGTTTTGGTTACTGTTATTTCAATCGGTTGATTCTTATCATAAAACTATAATCGGTTGATTCAATTGTTACTGTTATTTATCTGAACCGATTTCTCCAATTATAGTTACGATCCTAATGAAGACCATGATTTGAATATTCCCGCGAAAAATAAGCGACTTGTCGAAATAAATCGGTAGCTTCCGGTTCTTATCGATCGAAGATAATGTATAAATCTTCTTTATCGACTTCCATTCATTGATTTTTCGCTTAAAGGTTTCTTTTTCCGCCGTTTTTGTGCAACAGCGCCACAGTCGCTTGCATCCCACGCGTCGCGTGGTTTCCGGATTCCCCGCTTCTGCCGAAGGCGCCACAAGCCCCCACGGAAAATACACAATCGCCGCTGCTGGCTGCTGGACGTCGGATTGTATTGCGTTCTTGCGAATATAACAAATTATTCCAACTTCGAAAGAAAGAACACACAAAAACAATCGCGCACAATTTTAATTACAAAAATTACGAACGCGATGGTTTCGTAGAAATTTCACGTATATTGTAGATAACCTTAATCTCAACGTTTTGTCAACGAAGCGTCGTTCTTCGAGCCGCTGACAAGTGATCCGTTATTTTCCCGATCAGCCATATTTGCCATAGGATAAAAAATAAATACAAGGAAAAAAAACAACAAACGTTGTTTTTTCGTGCAAAACGAGATTTGTAGTCTTTTGGTCGAAGACATGGCGGACACTAATGGAGCTGCCAATTCGAACGCCAAGAATGGGAATTTTATCTGCGGTGTTGTTGAAGGTAAGCCACATGTGGATTCAACTGCGGAGTGCAATGTTTTTGTTGGTATTTTGGTTTTTTGAGACGTTTCGTAGCTGGTTGAGATAAGCGTAGACAGCTCCGCATTGGTCACTATCTGCGTTTATATTTCTACTTATTTCTTTATTCGAATTTGACTGCGAAACGCAATGTTTTGTGTTTGGTATTTTGAGACTATCCGCAGCTTGTTGCGTCAATGATGGTCCGCTTGGAGGCACGCTTCGCTATCTGCAATTGTTTCTCTATACATTTTTTTTTTTCAAGGATTTTATGGACGACCATGGACTACCGAGCAGCGCAAGGATCTGTTCCAGAAGTAAGTATTGTCTTTGCGCAATTAAAATAAGAATAGATCGAGACGTTGGCGAATTATCACAATAAGAGGTGCAAGAAAATTTTATGTTTGCCGCCGATTCACCGACGAATGATTGATCTCGGTGACCGATCGGTGAATCGACGGCAATACTGCGTACGTCTTGATTTCCATTTACAATATTCTCACCAATTGTCCATAGAATGAAAAAATGGGGTATGGATTCTTACCTCTACGCCCCGAAAGACGACTACAAGCATCGAGCCTACTGGCGAGAATTGTACACGGTAGAAGAAGCCGAGCACTTGACCGGTCTCATCACCGCCGCCAGAGAATCCGGCATAACCTTCTACTACGCCCTTTCTCCCGGACTGGACATAACTTATTCCAGCATCAAAGAAGTAACGGCTTTGAAAAGAAAATTGGAACAAGTCGGTCAATTCGGATGCACCGCTTTTGCTCTGCTGTTCGACGACATAGAACCGGAAATGAGCGAGGCTGACAAAGAAGTTTTTCAATCGTTCGCACATGCGCAAGTAAGTTTATGTTATGCGATTTGCATAACAAATAAACAAATAAAGGACTAAATAAATAAGTAAATAAGCGAATAAATAAATAACAAAACGCTTTTACTCGTCCAGGTTTCCGTAACGAACGATATATTCCAACATTTGGGCCAACCGACGTTTCTCCTTTGTCCCACGCAATATTGCGCCACTCGAGCGATGCCGAACGTCGCGACGTCCGAATATCTCAACACTCTGGGAAGCAAACTTGCCCAGGAAATCGATATAATGTGGACAGGACCGAAAGTAATATCGCGACTTCTCACTATCGAATCCATCGAGGAGATAACCGAAGTTCTGCGTCGTCCACCCGTTATATGGGACAATTTGCACGCAAACGATTACGATCAGAAACGAGTTTTTCTCGGTCCTTATTCCGGACGTTCGCCCGATTTGATTCCGAAACTTCGCGGGGTTCTTACGAATCCGAATTGCGAATACGGAGCTAATTTCGTTGCTATTCACACACTCGCGCAATGGAGTCGTTGCAACGTCGATGGAAAACGCGATTTGACTCTGAGTATGTATCATCGTGATGTCGACGTAGATTTTTATTTATTTCGACGATGAATCAACGTTGTTATCATCATTTGTATTATTATTGCTGTTTTTTTTATAATTATAATTATTTTAAATTATTATAAAAATCATAGGATGAGAAATAAAAAAATTAATAATAGAATAATAGAAAAAAATAATGCAATAATTAAAATTATTCCACAATATTCTATTTATTCTATGATTCTATAGAATAATAATAATAATTATATAGAATAATAATAATAATAATAATAGAATAATAATAATTATTATATAGAATCAGAATAAATCGAATATTATAGGATAATTTCAATTATAATTATTACTATTATAGCAACAAAACAACTACTATTGCTATTATTACTATTATAGCAATTATTAGTTATTATTATTTTATATTATTCTATTATATATTATTTTTCATTTATAATATTTATAAATATTATATAATATAATATATAATTTTTATATATTATAATATATATTATAATATAAATTATATATATATATATAATGTTTATATATTATAAAATATAATATATAAACTTATAATTATTATATCTATTTATTATAATAATTATTATAATAATTATTTTTTTTCAGACGACACCGTTTCGGCGGATATAAAATTAGAAACGGAAACCGAAGACGGTGTGATCGGCGAAGACGTGCCCTCGACTCTGTCTCCGAACATGTATCATCCTCGTCACGCCCTCAAAAACGCCATAAACGATTGGCTCCCAGAATTCAGCAAAAAACGCGTAGCCTGGGGTGTCATAGCCAAACCTCAACCGTGCGTCGCACCGACGATTCCCGTGCCAATTATTCCTTCCGTAAACACGTGTATGAGTCTCACAACGACGACGAACACGACCGTGACGTCGTCTCCGGCTCCGGTCGTGAATTCCAATCATCTCCAAGCTCTCGCCGAAGTTTGTTCGACCGTGACCGGTGCCGATGGTTTTGTTCAACCTCTTCCCGGTCCGGTAATGAATTCCCTCGTTTCCGAGACGAAAGTGGTGAGCGAACCCGTTGTTCCGGTCGTCGACGCGGCAACGGGTAACGTTTTGATCGCACAACCACCACCGTCGAACGAACCGATGGATTGCAACACGACACCGAGCAATTCGCCGGCTCACGCGGCGAAAAACACGACCGAGGACGATGCCATGGTGGAAAATACATCGGTGAGTTCTCGATTGGACGGGAAAATCTCGATCAATCGATGAATAACCTAAATTATATAACGATAATAATAATAATAAAATTATATATATTATTTCTCATTGACTGATTATTATTTCTAGAGAAATATTATTATTATTATTATTATTATTATTACTATTATTATTATTATTATTATTATTATTATTATTATTATTATTATTATTATTATTATTATTATTATTATTATTATTATTATTATTATTATTATTATTATTATTGTTATTATTATTATTATTATTATTATTATTATTATTATTATTATTATTATTATTATTATTATTATTTCTATTATTATTATTATTATTATTATTATTATTATTATTATTATTATTATTATTATTATTATTATTATTATTATTATTATTATTATTATTATTATTATTATTATTATTATTATTATTACTATTATTATTATTATTATTATTATTATTATTATTATCAGTAATCAACATTTATCAGTATGATTTATAGGAAAATTACATCGATAAGTAAACTTCAAGATTGTTGATTGTTTCCTCTCAATAATAAAAATGACGTACTTATTTTTTTAATTTATTTATTTCTATCATTTCAATTCCAAACGTATTTTTGTTTCTCGGTCGGGATCAGACGTGCAGCGGAGCTTCGGGAAGCATGCAAGTCGAGATAGACGGCACATCGCCGACGATAAACGGCAGTCGTATGATCGTCGAGAACGACAACGAGAATCACGAGAACAACGACAACGCCGACGCGATCGACACCAAGGAGGAGAACAAATTATTGACCCACGACGATTTGTCGTTGCTATGCGATCTTTTTTATCTGCCGTTCGAACACGGGGGTCAGGGCATACAACTGCTGCAGGAGTTCAATTGGTTGAAGAGCAACGCTCACGTTACGATAAGCAAGGAGAACGATGAGAATCCCAGTCGCAAGGCCGACGTGAGTTTCTCTTTGTAAAAAAAAAAAAATACTAAAAAACGGTGGAAATCACACAAAAAATTTTTATGGGGAATAATTTTGTTTAATTCTTTTTTCGGTTGAATTTTAATTGCAGATCGACGAGTGGCACTCGCGTGCGGGAAAATTGAACGACATGTGCACCGCGGTTAACAGATTGTTCAATCGTCTAACCTACTGCAACAATCGTGAATTGCTTTACGATCTTTATTCTTACGTTTGGGACATGCGAGGCGTTGTCTCGTTGTTGAATAGCTATGTTAAATGGCTCGGTAAGTATCGTTGGTACCACGCAAATCAATTTGTATTTGAGAGAAAGGAAAGAACAACCCTCACGGCGATAAATCCTTCAAGAACTGATTTATTCCCGGATCGAATGTTTTTTTTTTTTTTTTTTTTTTTCATCAATTTATTATCGGTCGGGAAATAAACAAACAAAATCGGTGAATCGTGATTGTTGGCATTGTGATATTATTCGCTGAATTTTTGAGCCGGAAAAAAATAATAATAAATGAATAAATAAATATATTCAAACATTATTCTATCAGCAAAAAAAAATCAGCAAAATAAATAAATTCAGCAAAAATATCTATCAGAAAAAAATATCCAATAGCTTCGCCACAGACGAGTGCTGTTGTTCGTTGTCCTCATAAATATTATAATCTCATAAACTTGTATTTCAGAAGGAAAATATTCGCGGTATTGGTGAGTTTCTATTAATTTTATATCTTGTAACTTTGTTCGATTACACCCAAATCGTTGATTTCCGAACAATTCCGTGGCTGCTTGCGAATAATCGTTGCAATTCTCGGTATAAAAAATTTGGAAATAATCGAACAGAGCGATGAAGTTGATCTCTACGTTGCAATAAAAAAAGAATACAAAAAAAATAGAAAAATATTTCAACGTTTCCCTGAACAAAAATAAAACGCGACGGAATGAAGAAAAATGTTTTTAATTGTCAAAAGCATAAACGTAACGTCAACTTCATCGGAGCAGCGCGTTGTTTTATGTTTGGTTAACATCGCAATTGCTTTTCATCGTCGTCATCATCGATTATTCTTGTTTTCCATGCGCGAAAATTTTCGACGCTCAGCGAGCGAAGAAATTATCAGGTGGACATTCCCAGGGGTTTGCAGTACAGCGTCCTCGTTCCCTTCTGCGCTTTAGAAGCGAACGAAGCACGCAGCGCGAAAGCTTCGTCGAGAAAGCCGCGATAGAACCTCAAAATTACATTTAAATTCCATAAATAATTATCTAATAGTAAGGGTGCCCCTTAATATATTATTTTTCTATTTTTCTCTGCATTTCTAAATCTGGTCCAAAGGTTTGAATTTATTTATTCGTTCTGAATAATTATTTCTGGCTTTTTTTAAAGCAATTTTTATTTATTTGCGGCTTTCTCGATGAGCAATTTTTAAGTTTAAATAATTTTAAGGCGCTCTTTTTCGTAAAAGGACACGAAAAACCGATCAACAGCAACTCCACCGAAGGCTACGAAGCTATCGAGCTATCTCTCAGCCAGCCAATCACACATTCCACGATTTTGTCGTTTCTCATTCCCTTATTTTTTTTCAGCGACAACCAGGAAGGAAGTTATGCGTATTTCGGTATAATTATGTTTCGTTCATGCCCCTTAAGGCCGGATAATTGACGTATCGACACTCGTACTAACCGTTATATTCCTTCCTCGGTATTGAGATAGACGATATTCGTCGACGATGGATTTTTCGAATATATTAACTAATTTATATTTCGTATGTTTTTGTTTGTTTTGTTTATAGCGTTTGGCAGATTTCCGGCAACGATGACGACTTTTACCCAGGGCAGCTACACGTGTATGCGTATTAATTGATTCTGAGTAATTCAGCAAAGCGCGCGCGAGCTTTTCATCACTTTTTCCAATAATGTCGACGTTTCGAGAAGAATATTGCTCTGGTTTCAAGATCTGAATTTTTTCCCGTCTTCTTCTTCTGTTTGTCCTTTTTATTTGTCCTTTAAAATATTTTTAAAAGTATTATTTCCATTTTTTAATTATTTATTAAATTTATATTTGTGTTTTTTTTTTAAATTGAGTAATTTATTTATTTATTTCAAATGCATAGAACTCGTTACCAGGTTAATGCTCTCGTCGAAACGAATTTTCCCACAAAGCGCGTAGATTAATATCAACATATTTCCAAAATCCCACAGCGCGCGTCCTACTAAATTTTCCGGCAATTGAATTGATTCATCCTACGACCAAAATCCGAAGGAGGCTTCGATACTTTCGTTTCTCGTAACATTTTCTCAAATTTTCAATTATTTCCTTCGTGCCCGTAAAATTTGACAATTCGGATTATTTATTTAAAAATAATATGAAGAAAAAATGAGTGAACGTTATTTTTGTAGAGCAAAAATGAGAAGAGAAGCGAAGGCGATTGAGATTA
This sequence comes from Sussaba pulchella, assembly GCA_963971145.1. NCBI lineage: Eukaryota > Metazoa > Arthropoda > Insecta > Hymenoptera > Ichneumonidae > Sussaba > Sussaba pulchella. The sequence continues at coordinate 1,159,299 of OZ020164.1, forward strand.
ACGAAAATTGGTGAACTATCTTCTGAGATTAGCTGCAAAATAATCAAATAATTGAGAGAAAACTGATGTGAGAAATTTTCTTCTTTCTGTAATTTGTCAGAAACAAATTATTTATAAACATTTTACAATCTACCGAGCCAATTTAAATTCACCAACTCAATAAATCGTATTCAAAAGCGCGAAACTCGCTTGGATTTTCGATAAAACGAAAGAATTTCCGTGCACACATTTTCACCTTCCAATTTTGGCGAATGATATTTTATAAAATAACAAATAAATCATAAACTCTTGATCCATTTCGCCATTTCGATGATGAATCGGGTCGTTGTCGGTCAGCAAAAGTTGCTTCCTTGGCGTGCTGGCAGGACACAAAGAAAAAGAGAAAAAGAGAGAGAGAGCGAAAAAAAAGAGACGACAGAAGCCAGTAAGCAGAACCAGAATGTACAAACAGCATTTGCCGTTTCCGACGACCTGTTTGGTTTGTTTCCTTCGTTTTGCTCGACAATTCGGTCGCACTAATTTATTTTGCTTAGTTCCAGACACACACAAATACATATACAAAAAAAAAAAAACGAAAACACAAACACACGCATTATTTCCAGGTTTAATACGAATTTTATTTCAGGCGCTTTTTTTTCTGGCTCAACGAAAGCCTTCTATTATCCTCGAGTCTCAAAAATCCTCTCCCAAACCTCTCAAGAGTTTATGACGCGTGCGAAAAAAAAAATCGGTACGACATTCCTGATTTAAATAAACAAAAATTTGAAGAAAAAAAAATGAATTTTTTTAAATCTAAAAATCTGATGTCGTACCGCAAGCAAAAACGAAACGATGGATAAGAATAGCTCTTTTCTTTTTCATAATTATTCTTTCATTTTCTCGTAATTTTGTGTTACCAATAAAAAATTAATTAATTAATTAATCAATGTTGAAAAAGTCACAAAATTTCATCGATTCGTTGAGCCAAAATTTGCATGCCGTAGAAAAAAAAAAGCAATGCCAAATAAAAACTTGCGAGCAAAGCGTAGTTAGCGACTAGCCGCGCGCGCGATTAATTACAATAATATTGGATCAAAGACGAGATTTTTTATTTAAAAAAAAAAATGTAACGATTTCTTTCCACGGATTTAGGGTTTTCGAACGGATGGAAGGAAACTTTTATGAGCGGCGACCAGGAGCCTTGGGTATTCCGCGGTGGCCTTACTGCTGATTTACAGGTTGATTATCCCTCTTTTAGATTATTATTGTGTTAAACTTTTCGTTTTTTTTTTCGGAGTAAAATTGATTTAATCGTCCGATCGGATTTTATAGAACGTGAATTATTTTGCAAACTTTTCAGCGTTTGATACCGGTCGACAGCGGTAACGATTTGTTCGTTTACAAAGCTCCCGAAGTACCGACGAGCAAGATATACACGATAAGACCGTATTTGCCGAGCGACGAGGCTGCGGTCTACGCGGTTTGCAACAGAATTACCGGCGTTACGGGAACTTCCGCCGTTGCGGACAGGTATTTATCGCGTAATTATTATTTTTGAAGAATGAGAACTGGAAGAAAAAAATTTGTAGAATTTAAAGAACGCAATTGATGGTGAATTTTGTGGGTAAAGTCTTTGACCCATTAATTACTGGGACGGTTTATTTTCAGACGAAATTTATTCGTATGGGAATAATCAAAGGCGAAAAGCTATTCGATTATTAATTTTCGACAAATTATATTATCATTAAGATTGGAGAATGACGCAATCGTTTATTCATTCATCCATTTTTTTTATTTAATTGAGGGATATGAGATGAATAATTTCTCTGGAATATTTTATTTCAAACGAAATTAATTGGTAAACAATTAGCTCTCGAATAATTAATATTTAAAAAATTAACAATTATCATGATTCTATAATAATTGAAAATGTAATGATTTTATACAATAATTGATTTGATTATTAATTTTTAAACAGAGTTATGTAGTTAATAATTGATAATAAATCGCATTATTGCAGACTCGTCGGTGGTTATCTCGCCCTAAGCCCCGAGCTCTGTATGGTCGTCGAAGACGACGATGGAATAATCGGTTACGCCGTCGCTGCCTTGAACATCAAGTCTTACAATCAAAAAATGGCCGTATCTTGGATCCCTGAATTGCAAGCGAAATATCCTCTCGAAGAAATCACGAACGACGTTTCATCCAGCGTTCAAGTGCGTATCAAATTTTGTTCTCAATCATTTTATCTCTCTCATCAAACTTAACCGCTATCTCACACGATATATACATATTAAAGTGTCTCACGGAATTTTTTCGCAGCAGCTTTTACATTCAAAGCAAACTTAAAATCATTTATTTGGGTTTTATTGCGCTCAGGTTCGACCAAACGTTTTTCAAATATTATTTACTTTAAATCCAACAGTTGCCCAAAAGATTTTTCCACCCACGAGACACCTTAATATATATAAATAGCCGTATATTTCATTGAAAAACATCGTCGCAAAATGCGTTTCATTATCAAGCTCGGAAAATTAATTATTTTTATCAGACCATTAATTTTCAGGAGGCAATAAGGTATTTCCACTCGTTCACAACCGACGTACCCGAACAATTGTGCCGACAACACGCGTCACAGATCTACTGCTCGATATTGCCAACAGTCACGGATCAATCGTTGCCGAAACGTTTGATTACCTGCATTCTCGCTGCATTAAGAGCCAATGGTTCGTAAATAATTTCTTTCTCAAATTAAAATAAAAGAAAATGATATAGAAATTATTCGAGGATTATTCGTGAATAATTGAGTGAATAATTTACAGGTTCGTTCGGCGTACACACGACGATATCGTCGATGGACAAGGAGAGTCACGAATTTTACAGCAAATTAGGTTTCGTGGATTTCAATCAGGGACAGGACGAAACGCCTGGCGTCGTCACAATGTGTAGAAGTTTCTAACAGAGAGCCAATCCCACAACGATATTTTTAAACAATTTGTATCTGTTGACAATCGTAAACGAAAAAAATGGCTACAGTTACAAATTTATAACGATAAATGCGAACCAATTAAATTAGAAAAAAAATAATCGGAAAACGTTTTTGTTCCGAACAAAAAAATTGAAAAAACGAGAAAAAAAATGATGAAATCGATCATTCGTTCGTCGTAAATTTGAGGAAAGTGTGCCTGAACGTATCGGTACGAGATTTTAATAATGTGGGAGAATTTTTCGGAAAAGCGAATTTTAAGGCGATCATTGGTTCTTGGCTCGTCAAGTCGGTGTAATAAAACGTGTAAACTCTCAATGATTCGCCCAATCTCATCGGTCTAACAATTTTCACGTTGAATTCGTACACAAATGAGAAACAAAAAAAAACGTGTAATTAAAAACAAAAAAAAAAAATCGAAAAAATATTGAATGTGATCGAAGAGCTTTGAAAAAAAATGAAGAAAAATTTCATTGTTCATACTTCGAAGTCGTACAACATTTGGATCAATCGGTGAGGCGTAAAGCTGTCGATTGCTTCGATGTACAACGACACGAGCTGTATTTTTATCGAACGCGCTTGCTTAAGGCGACTTTTATACTGACACATCCTGGCGATGATCCTATATATATTGCGAAAGTATCGCTTTAACGCAATCACTGGACTATTGTTTATTTTAATGTTTTTATTTTAACTATTTTCGTTTATTTTTTATTTTTTTAAATTTAATCCGAATTTATAATTGTTGCGAAATAATCGGTGTGAATTTTTCGAAGCACAAACGACTGTCAATTTTTATTCGTCGGGTCATGAAATTTGACCGCACAAAAGTATTCTAGATGAAATTATTATTGGGACGATGGATAATTGATTCAGTGATTTCGTTATCGCATTTACGTTTAATGATATTGTATGGAACTAATTAATGCTACGATATTATTTGTGATCGTTATTGATTTATTTAAATAAACGCGTAAAGACTGAATTATCTAGTTGGGTTCCAGTTTATTTGAAGCAAACGTTTTGCTTTACGTAAAGGTTGAAATTTAGAGGAAGACGTTTTTATCCCTCCTGCTCCCTCCTTTTTATTTTTATTCTATTTTTCGTAAGAAAATGTTTTTAATGTTACGTCGATTGATTTTTATCGTTGCTGTATTGCACGATTTTACGCATGAAATATTGAAAACTTGTTGAGAATTAATTTTTTCATATTTTAGAGGATTCATTTCATTGAGTAACGAATTAAATTCAAAGAATTATAGACGGCGGAGGTTTATAAAACTCCGTTTTTGGTAGCAGTTTGGAATTTTCAAACGGTTCTGTCGTTTTCTCGTTGTATCGTCGAAGATTCTGAATTTCTTCCTGGACCTCTGTAAGCTGTCGAACAAAAGCACAAATCACGATTTTATTACTTATAAAATTTATCTTTCCCCCAAAGAATATCAAATAAAATAGTTTCAAGAATTGAAAATAAAATATAAATCGTACCTTTTTAATTTCATTCTCCAAAAGTTTCTGTTCCGTTCTAGGACTGAGAGTGTTAGATTCTCGAGCTTTTTGTAGCCGATTTATCGATTCGTAAAGATCACACATTTTCTCGTTGATGTTTCTAAAATCGTAAGATTTTTTTCTCATACAAATAAATTTAAAGAGACTAAAATTCCAATCAAGCTTTAATTTACCTCGGAGCTTCGTTCACTCGTTTTCTAAATTTCGTTGCCTTAACTGGCATCCTCGATCCATTCTTCATTATCGCTGCAAAATCTTCGACGTCGATTCCGAATGGAATATCCTCTGTAAAGAGCAAAAAAACGACGTTTTTCCCTCTTTTTTCTTTTCGTTTTTTTTGTAAATAAAACGACTAGTACGGTAATTGGAATTCCGAACGATGTCCGTACCTGCAGTTCTGTTTGCAGCTCTGGACATACTTTTCTCGTAGCTTCTTCGATCTTGTCTCCAATTGCTCAAAGCATCTCGATCTCTGTTCAATCATTTTATAACAATTAATAAGCCAACATAACCTCGAGATACAATAAATGTTGAGAAAAAAAAATCAACTAATAATAATTATAACTACTACTACTACTACTCATACTGCTATTACTATGATACTAATTATAATAGTAATAATAATTATCATCTTAATTATACGAATAATAATATAAATAATATAGAGAATGAAAAAATTGATTCACTTGATTTTTTGCAGTGTAGCTGCCTGTTCGATAAGCATTTCTTTTACTTTGGCTATCCACAATAATCGTGCTTGCATTTTCTTATCCGCTCCACGGTTTTGACATCTAAAGAAAAGGTTGGGAATTTTTATTCTAAAATTATTCCACCTTTTCCTAAATTAAATTCTTTATTTTACGATTCACAGGAGAGAATTGTTATTGAAATCTACGATCGTACTAACACAGAAGCAACGACAAATCGAGGTCCAATCTTATCGCGGAGGAAACCAACCCATGTTTCGTTTTTCAATTTTGAGATAATTTTCCAAAAACGCGATCATACGATCGGGATCGTTCAGACGCATCGGACGAATTTTTTCCATCGTTCTGTCGTTCGTTATAATATCGAAAACTCTTTCTCTTCGATTAATTATCGAAGACGATTGTAATTCGGATTTTTTTGGAACAATTGTGGATAATTTTATGTTGCTCGGTTTTATAATCGCAGAGATCTTTGTATCGGACGACAATTCTTCGTGAGATTCATATTTTTCAGACACAAGTTTTGCGCAACGATCGCACAACAATTGTGTTTCTTTTTTTCCCGTGGGAATACGATCGTGATAAGAATTCGGATAATTTTTATCAATGAGTCTGGTATTGTACTTATTGCTTGGTCTGTAATTGTTGCTCTTCATTCTGACGGAAATATTTTTTGCGCTTTCGTCGACGCGTCCCGTCGAAGAACTGCCAAAAATGCGCGAGGATTTCGAAATTTTACGTAAAATCGGTGGATCGTTGCATAGAATTGTCAAGGATTTCGATTTTTTGTCTTCTGTAATCAAATTATTTTTTATACAATCAATTTTACAATAATTTCTGTAATTCAATCATTTTTATTACAATAATTTATCTTAAAATTATCAATATTATAAATCTCTGAACAATTAATTTCTGTAATTGTATGATTTTTATTGGAATAATTTTTCCTTTACATTATCAATATAATTAATTTCTCTGATTATAATTTTGATAGAAGTACGAGGTTCTTGCCGAGCGTCTGTCGACAATAATTCCGCTTACTTTCAGGCGTCTCGACGGCTTCATCGGGATTCAATTTATTCCACTCGGTTCTCAAACAATTCATCGTTGCTTCGAAACCGAGCGACAGAATATCCGCTGATGGAAATACCAGAGGATTTCTCGAGGCCTGAAGATCTTTCAAGCTCGGAATTAAACCTGTAATTATTTCAATTGTACAAGAAGATCTTTAATACAAAATTTAACACTATTTTTTCATTACTTTATTTATTTATTTATTTCCTTTTTGACTTTCAAGAAGAGAATGTTCTATTATTTTTTTAATTATAAATACGCACAAAGCTCGAGGGGTAGTTTTTCAAACTGATTGCCTTGAAGCAGTATAGTCTCCAAACAATTATGATATTTAATATTTTTCGGTAGTGTCGTGAGTTTGTTATTTCTCACGTCGAGCCATCGAAGAAGTTTCAAATTCGAAAATAAATCCTCGGGAATTGACGTTAATGAATTATTATCCAGGTACAGCATCTGAAAGCATCGAATTAATTCTAAAATATCATAATAAAGAAAATAATACTATAAATAAATATTATATCAATATACGTATAGATTTGAATATATTGAGTATGAATATATTTATATACATTTATATATCCGTACTTTCAGATAAAAATCGAAAGAAAATCATATAATTGATTTTTTAAGAGATATAAATATATATATATATCGAATAAACAAACAACCCTCAGCTGGGACAAATCCGGAAGCATGTCAACGGGAAATTCGTCCAATCCAAAGTCGGTCAGATCAAGAAAATCTCCCTCGCAAGCCGGAATTTTCTTCTCCACTAAAACCATTTGCGAAGAAATTGTCGGCGACGTCGCGGTCAAAAGAAGTTCCTTCTTCCCAGATTTCTTCTTGATCGAAATCGACGAGATTTCGGAAATATTGTCGGAAATCACGTCATCGAAGTGTCCCATCGTCGAACCATTGCCCGTCCTGCTCGCTTCGTCCATCTCGTAATTTATCTCCGATTTTGCTGTCGAATCTTTTATTCCTTCATCGACGATTTTATTTTCCACGCTCGATCGATGATCGTCAGCGCGATTTGGCAATTCCACTAAAGCTTCGTAAACCTTCGAATCATCATCTTCGTCCTCGAAACTTTCGTCGTACGGAATCGCACGTGACGATCGAACAATTGCATTTACCGTCGAATCTCCGGAATTTAAATTTTCCATTTCTTCTTTGGGAATCTACAAATTTAATTTTAAAAAATTCTTCAACGTGGGATAAAAAATGGACAACCAGACAATTAATTAAATCAAAGGATCAACCAATGACATTTTTATTCTGATCAAATAAATTGCCAATTAATTGGAAATAAATAAATAATAAATAAAAGGGAAATAGTATTAATATAATTTTATTTTATTTACTTGCAACTCTGTGCTTTGATCGGCATCGACTTCCTTCGTCTCCGATTCCGAAGGATCGCTCGTGTACGAGTTCGAATGATAATTTCTCGTTTTCCAAGTGCCATCGTGGCTCGACAAAAATTTATCACCCTCCTCAACCCTACCAAAACCGTAGTACTTCGTTAAAATCAGCTGCGTTGCATCGGACATTGGTAATAAATTTAGCTCATCCGCGTTTGCTCGCAATCAACGTGAAATTAGGGTTGTTTGCTGATCGTCAAGGCGATGAAACACGAGCCATTATTGATCGTGCGTTATTGTTATATGGGGCATGATATGCGAGCGTCGTATACGATTCAACGAAGAAATCGCGGAAAATTTCTACAAATGTAAGTCGAATCATTTCTCATCGTTCGATGAGACTTCTGTGATTGTGTTTCTTTGAATTATTTGATTAACGAATTATTACGGGTTCGTTTCATTTCGTTGAGGAGGTTGTCTTACATTTTCAAAAAATTTTCGTCATTGAAATGTGAAATTAAATTAAATAATAATTCAGATTATTATTGTTATTGTTATTATTATTATTAATATTATTATTATTATTATTTCCTTTATTTCTCATTGAATGGTTAACCCAGTACAAATTTAGAACCGTTAGGCCGAAATAAAATTATACTTATTATAATTAATCTAATTGATTTCAATTAAATATATATTACGATTATTTCTATCATTATTATTATTATTATTTTTCTTTTACCGTCGAGCGAGCTCGTTTGAAATTCGCGGTCTTTTCTTCCAAACTCGATCGCGAACTTCCGGTCGCGTCGTTGTGAAAATACGAATCGATTGGACGACTATCGAAGTAACAAAAGTCGACGTTTCCGGTTTACCCCGGAAAGAATCGACGAGACTGGACGAGACTTTCTGGACATTCGTCGGATAGAGGGCCACCGATAGACCAAACAGTTGTTGTATTGAACACCATTACGGCCCCCTCCCGGACGCCATAACTCGTGTGTTAGTGTCGCGCGTGTGTTTGCCTTCGACGAACCATCCGAGAGACGTGAGGGAAAAAAAAAACTTCCACCGAAGAAAAAGAAAGAAACAGAGTAAAAAAAAAAAGAAACAGTGTCTCCGTGAGTAACCGGGACAAACGTAAGTACGACAATTTGACAATACGAAAATATAATGTAACGTTGCGGTCGCGGGGATGAGAAAACAAAAATAACAAAAAAAAAAAGAAAAACGTGACCTCGCTGGGTCGAAAACTGGAACGGTTTGGAAGGGTTTTCGCTGGTAACTCGTAAATTCGAAGATTATTCGCAGTAGAATTTCAACTTTCGAGTGACCAGCAGTCAAAGCTTCGTCCACAAAACCAATCATGTTTCGAACGAAATGGTAACCTTTTTTTTTTTTTTTTTTCGTTTCTTCTTTTTTTTCCCCCTTCGTCTTCGTTTCTTTTGGCCCCCATAGTCGTGGGATTTTTTCACGGGGTTCGCGTCGTTAGTTCGACAACGTGTGCACGAACGAGCTTTCGAGAAAAAAATAGAAAAAAGGGGATTTGATAAATAAGATATAATCTTGAGGCGTTGCTTTCTCTTTTGCAGCAAAGAACACGATCACTCGGAATTTTATAAATTCTTGCAAATGGAGCCGACTCACAAAAATAACGATTGTTACTTTTTCTACTACTCCACGTGCACGAAGGTAAGCAAAGATTGTTAAAGCTTTTTTTCTTTCAGGTTCTTCTTCTCTTCTTTTAATTTTAATGAAGGGTTTCGATTTATTGCTATTGCCGAGGTTTTGAGAATTGTGGGAAGGTTTCCATATTGCATGAAAATCTGTGACGATTTTGAGGTTAGAGTCGCCATATTGAAATGATGGATCACCTGTAGGCTACGGAAAGATTCGTAGCAACGTGTTTGGACGGTTATTCGAATTTCTGAGCGTTATTTCTTTGGCTTGGGTCACGTGTGACAACGAATCGATCGTTATTTTGATGTTTTGAAATTCTTGGGCGATGTTTGGGATATTTGTGTACATTTTTTTTCTTTGAATCGACATTCCAGGTTGGATTAAGGCATTGCTAGACTGGGTTTGGAATCGAGATTGTGTAATTACTGGTCGATTCGTCGGATTTTTTTTGCATTATTGAGCGAAATGAAATATTATTAGTCGGGGATTTTTAAGTTATGAGGCTGGAAATTGTTTTTTTTTTGGCCTGTATGGGAAGCGCAAATAATTGGGTGTAATTTATGGCAAGAGCATGGCAAAGATAACGGAAATCATTTATTCTTTTGCATCCTGGCTTGCTGACGAATGAGAGCCGATAGTTTCCGCATGAAATTCTACTATTACGCGTGAGCGAAATTAATGGCGGCCGTAGTAGCATTTTTATTACCGTCCATATGGCAAGCGCAAATTATTCCTTATGAGCGGGCGATATAAATGGCGGCAGAAGTAACATTTTTATCGCATCAAGAAACATTTTGCACGATTTTGCGTAATTTATCGGAGTGTCGTTGCATGTTCGGTCAAAAATAGGCTGGTCGAACTTTAGATTAAATTTTTTGAGAGCAAGACGAACTCGAACTTGTGTTCCGCATGTGCCTGACAAAAGCGCAGTCGTGCGCTTACGGTATCAAAATCGATGGGCACCGTAGGCATTCGGGAGACATAAAACCGTCTAGAAAATGAGATGCGATCCAAACTTAACACTATTTTTGTTGTATCTTGATTACAGGGCGATAATTGTGCATTTAGACATGAGCCTTCGGCGCTGGGTTGCGAGCAAATGTGCTCCTACTGGCAACAGGGTAATTGCATGAACGAGCACTGCAACTTCAGACACATGGAACTGAAGGTACGTTCGCCGAATCGCAATTTCATAATTTTCATCACGCTACAAATATTCATAATTTCTGTAACAAAAATCCTGATAGAAAAAGTTTGCGACCTCTATTAATTCATTTTTCATTCTAATACAAATAGAAAAATCGCAAGTTGATCCCATGCTTTTGGGAGACGCAACGCGGTGGTTGCAAAAAGCCTCACTGCGTATTTTTGCACGCGGTTCCTCGCGCCTCGCCGAATCCGGACGCCGCAAATCCCATAAAGATGGCCGAGGCTACGTCCAAGCCGGTCACTCAGGAATGGTCGAATCGTCCAGGTAAGCAACCTTCCGCTGGCCAAATAAACCAATAATAATAAATAAAAAAAACACTATAATGATAAATTATTATATTACATTCAATATAATATCATTATAGTTGCAATTATTCCTAGACAAAAAAAAATAGTAATAAATAAAAATAATAATAAATTTAAAAAAAAAACAATATAATCATAAATTATTATTTTACATTCAATATAATATCATTATGGTTGCAATTATTCCTAGACAAAAATAATAATAATAATAAATAAAAATAATAATAAATTTTAAAAAAACAATATAATCATAAATTATTATATTACATTCAATACACTATCATTATAGTTGCAATTATTCCTAGGCAAAAAAAATAATAATAATAAATAATAATAAAAATAAAATAATAATAAATAAATAAAAACAATATAATCATAAATAATTATATTACATTCATTATAGTTGCAATTATTCCTGGACAAAAAAAATAATTAATAAGCCAAAATAAAAAAAAAAAAACGAAAAAAAGATAGAAAACAATCCATCGTAAAATGAAACAAAAAAATATTAATCATTTCCGTTTATTTGTCGTTCAGATGACGGTAAATACGACGGAAGCGGAACCGAATCCGATCAGGGTCGTGGAAGCAGCGAGGCGGGAAGTTTCATCGGCAGTCCGGCTGTCGATCCTCTTATCGTCAACTTTGACGAAGGTATGAGGCTTTACTAGCCCCCCCGCCGTCCATCTTTCAACGTACACTACCTCACGCCGGGCACTCTATCCCTACCGTCTAGCCTACAAACGAATTTGAATCTCCGTAACACGTTGACGATGAGAAACGGTCTCGCAATACCCGTCGATATTCCCAATAGCCTTAATATAACCGTTAATCCGAACGTAATGACGAACAATCCCATGAACGTTAATCAAACGAACGTTACGAATTTGCAACAAAATCCTTGTCACCACGTGACCCAACAGTACGGTCATCAAGCGAATTATCACAGTCACGGTCAACAACAACATTCCCACGGACAAAATATCGTTGGTTCGTTGCAAAATCAACCATCCTCGTCTACCCAATTGCACCGTAATCCTTACACCCCACCGCATCCCGAACAAACGGTTCAACAACCGCCAAGATCGAGATTTCCCTTTCCCTTTTTGCTTCCCTCGTATCGAAGATACTGAAATCAGATCGGAAACAAAATTAATTACAAATACGTGTAACAATCGACAACGGAGAAAAAAAAAAAAAATAATCGTAGGGCCGTAGGTTTTGCGTAAAAACGCAGAGAGAAGAGAGAACAAGAAAAAAAAAACGAAAAACAAGAGCCCGGTTGAGGTTTTCGCCGTCGCAAGAATAATCGGAAACGAAAAGTCGAGAATTAATATTCCTCTCAACGAATTTCCGGGGTTATAAATATACAAGCGTTGTATATCTATAATTCGTCCTGTTTTGAGGCCGCGGAACGGGAAGATGGACGGAATCGTCAAGCGACGATCCCACGACGATATCGTCACGTTTGAATCATGGTCGGCAAAATAATTCCGCGAACGATCCGAGTTTGAACAAACGGAAATAGAAAAAAAAAAAAAAAAAAAGGAAATTAAAAAATTTGATTAATTCGCGAATAAAATCGCGATAATTCGATCGAGCGTGTCCGGGACACGCGTAATTTTCGACGATAATATTCCGCGGTTAGGAGACGTATGAGAATTTCGTATCGAATCGCGGACGGTTTTGGTCGAAGATGGAAGAAAAAAAAAAATAAAGATAGATAAAATAATATTGATAATCGAGGGGCTGTAAATGGATCAATGTTTTGATTTTAAATGACAGCCGGGGCGAGTTGAATCCTCGATGTCGAGAACTTACGCTGGTTTCGTTCGTAACTCGAAAGCTTTATCGTATAACAGAGCCAACGAGTTATCATTCTTCTCGTTAAATTTTCTTTTTTTTCTTCAGTTTTTTTTTTTTTTTATCTTTCAATTTTTATTTTTCTCGTTTTATTTTTTTCTTCGATCGACCGAATTGTTTATTTTTTTTTTTTTGGTTATATTAGAATCGGCGTGTCTATACCGAAATCAAAAGAATCGTTCGTAATATAAATTTCTTCGTCTCGGAAATATTTTCTATATTTATCGTACCTAAAATTAAAAAGAAAAAAAAAATAATTAGTCACCTAGTCAACGCGTTCGTAACGCGAACAATCGACGCTGAATCGTAGATTCGGGTTTTTTCGTTCGGGTTTCGAAAAATCTACGCGCGAACGAGTCACGTAGTTAATTTCATATTCGCTTGTCGTTTTTGCGCAGCTTTCTATGCAAATTTATTTCGCAGCTCGAAAAGATTCGAAGAATTTAAAGATAATTAAAATTAAATTAAAAAGTAAATAAAAACGATCCACGTGGACGGGAAAAACCGGAAAGAATAAATCGAGTAATATTCGGGAAATAATTCGACATCGTCCACGCGTATAAAAGCTCCCTTCCCCCTTTTTCTATCCTCCCCCCCCCCTTGAATCGCAATTACGATTAGAGCGAAACTATACAAATAAACAGCGGCACAAATCTTGCAAGTACGCTAACATGCCTTCATATGTTTTGGCTTTTTACACGATTTTTACCGCACGTTGAAGAAAGATTTAGAAGAAGAAAAAAAATGCAACCGAATAACACGAAACAGTTTTGTGAATTAACGAGAATCATTGGCGATAGTTCAGAGTTTTCGCGTGGCTCTAAAAAAAAAAGATTAAAAAAAAAAAAAAAATAGAAGAATAAAAAGATCGAGAAAAAAAAGAGAGAAGAATAAATAACGCCGACTCGTAATAAAATCAATTATGTTGTATCGTCGGTTTTGGTATAGTAGTAGTTAATAATTAAGTTAATTAGATGTGGGACGTGGCGATGGGGTTGAAAAGTCGTTTTGCTAGTAGATCTACGAATTCAAGGCACGAAGTAGTTCTTTGTACACCGAAAAATATTTAAAAAAAATTCAAAGATTGAAACGCTTGAATAAATATTCGCCAAACCGTGAAAAAAAAAAAAAAAAAAATATTGAATAAAAATTAAAGCGAATTTTGGCTTCGCGAATCAATTCAAAGTCGATGACTGACTTGAAATCTAAACGCACGCCTCACGCCATACCTACAAAATATAGCATTGCTTTCAACACCGTTTCGTCATTATTTCAGAGATGAAGGTGAAAAAAAAATAATAATAATGAAAAAACACAAAAAAAAATTAAACAAATAGAATTCAAATTATATAGGCATAATAAAATCGAAGAGAGGAAGATAGAAAAAATCGATAGACTGTAGATATAGAATCACGGCTGAGTCTTCCCCTTTTATCGTTCTCCTCTCTTCGTCGCGCGTGGCACGATTAGCAATTTTTATTTTTTTTTATTTTTATTTTTTTTTCAATTTTCTTGCGTTAATTTTTTTATTTCGTTTTTATAATGAATTTGTAAATTGTCAGCTACACATCACTGATTAGATTAATTATTATACGCCACACCTCCCGAGTGCTTTCGTCGTTTTCCCAATCGTAATAACGACGAATTTGTAGCAACTAAAAACGATTTATTATATTATTATTCATTCTATCGTCATCAAAATCTTCTTCCTTCGCCTTTCTCCGTTGCTCTCGCTAATTTTTCGGGACTTCCGGTCGACCGGACGGTCTCTCAAGTTCGGAGATTATCGGAGACAGGCCGACGGAGAACTAGCTATTGCATAATTCTACCCTACGATAATTTAAGTTCGAATTGAAAAAAAAAAAAAAAAAAAAACACGAAAAAAATAATAATTCAATCGGCTTAAAATTCACCGCTGCTCACAATATCGCGGTTTACATCACCTGTTAAACAATTATTTACTTTTTCATTCGTTCTATCCTATTTTTCCGTTTTTCTTATATTTTTTATATTTCGTTATTTTTGAACAAAAAAAACGAATAATTTTTTTTTGTTTCACAACATTTATTTCTCCAGCAAATAATGATGAATGTTTCATCGTAATGCAAGTCGAATTATCGATTATGGCGTTGCACCGTTTACAACGCTCACTGCGTAATTTTTTTTTTCCATTTTTTTTCCTCGTACGCACGATTAAAATCGTGAATTATTTTTTTTTCTTCTTTCCATTAACCACTTTTTCGTCCTGTTTGCGAGACTTACTCGCGAACGAGCGATCGCGAGAAGTTACGATGAAGAAGTTGTAAAACCCTCGTAGTGGCATTTGCATTGGCTTTCGACAAAGTTCTTGTTGTTTATTATTTTTTATTTTTTTTCAATCTCGGCGCAGTAGTATAAACAGCGACGTGGTCAGACGCACAAGAGAATGTTCGAAAATTTTTTTTTTTGAAAATACGAAGAAGCCAAAAAAAAAAAATTGAGATAAAAAAATACGTTCCCAAAAATTCGGCTCAAATGTTTTCCATAACGGCGCGAAATCGCGTGTACCATGTCGACTCAGCAATATCCATAGTTTGGCGAATGTAACTGCCGTTGCGACGGTTCACGAAGACATTGAAAAAAAAAAAAAAAAATGAAGACGAACAGAAAAAAACCAGAAACGAATTTAAAAAATTCAAACAAAACAAAATAATAATAATAATAATATATGAAAAGTGTCACTCGTGCTATCCAAGAGATGTAACGACAGAAAATAATAAGAAAACGATAATGAAAACAAACAAAATAATGATAATGATAAAAGAACAGATGACGTCTGTGTATTATGTGTAGACGTATATCCGTATATGCGCATATTTCACATGTATGCGCGTATAAAAATTACGTGTACACACGTATGTGTAAAGGAAAACAAGAAAACAACACGAAAAAAAAAATTATATGAGACAAGAAAAAAATAATAGTAATAATAAAAAAAAAAACACCCACACACACACACACACACACAAACAATTTATTGAAGATACGCTGATACGCAATGCGCATTATTATATGATCGATGTAAGCGAATGAACATTAATACTTACGTTGAGATGATGTTTGAATTTCAATAAACTTCGTACCACGAAAAAAAAAAAAAAAAGGACAATCAATGAGATTTGAATTATCGAAATTTTGGGAAGGGTTAAAAAAAAAAAATCCCGCTACGCCCCGCCACGAGAGACTCCGTAAGAAAACCACCCACTCCGTTAATTTCTCACCACAATCCAGCGCTTTTAATTATTTTGTCTTCGTCTTTTCCGTTTTTTTTTTTTTGCATCCCAGTTGCAAAATCTTGGATCTGGGTTTTGTGGCTCTCTCTCGCCTTTCTCCCTCTTTCTCTCTCTCGTTCTCCGTCTCTCGCTCTATCTCGAACGTTCGCAAGCCAAAGAGCATCGATTAACAAGCGATTGGGCAGTCCGTCGATCGATAGATACATCTTTGCGAGGGTAAGTCGCTCGCCTATCTACTTCCTGTTTAATCCAGCTTAAAAAAACAAAAAAAAGAAAAACCATCCCCCTGCAAGAGTATGTTTCAGGCTGGGCCGTATTACCCCGTCGATGCTCGGCCTGCCAACGCTATAAGACTGGCCTGCTATTTAAAAGAAGACGAAACTCAGTATCGAATCTTGATGGTTGTTAAATTAAATAATAACGATAATAAACAGATAAATAAATAACAAAGACAATCAAATCAATCGATCGAACTTGTTCCGAAGAGAAGAGATACACCCACAGAGCGAGCCCGTCAAGATTACATGGGATCCAAAAAGCCATAGATAGGAAGAAAACGAGAAAAAAAAACAAAAAAAAATTCGACCGGAATTTTCTTAGTCCGAGGTAAATAAATGAAACATAAGGATATGGAAAATCTTCTGCCTGACATTATCACGAAAAAAAATAACGTTCCACGTCTGCCACCAATTCTTTGAGAGAAACAAAACAACGAAAAAAAAAAAAAAAACATTACGAATAAACGATGAGAAGTGGGAGGAAAAACATGCAAATGCCGCAAACGAGAATTCGAGGTCGCATCCTGCAACTTGTCGTGAAGCATCCAGGACGTAATTTTGTTTTTTTTTTTAAACAAGCTTTTAAAAAATCGTTAAATAAGCTTTTTTGATTATTATTTTTTTTTGGTTCAAACTAATTTTGAAATGTGGATATCTTTCGTGTGTTTATTGCAGAATCCGACAGCGAGAGCGTTCCGTCACCGGTGAAACGTCACGCCTTAAGGGTGCCTTATTGCAAAACTTACGAGGAGATCAGACTCGAAGAGATACAAGCCGAAAGCGCGGCTTATTATTCTTACGAGCCTCACGATTATTTGGGAACTTCCGGAGGTGGAAAGGACAAAAGAACGACTTCCTGTCGTGCCGCCAGACGTTCCGTGACCATTTATTCCCGCGAAAATTCGATTCCATCGGTGAAAACAACGACGACAACGACGAAAAGCAAGATGTCAGCCCCAACGTTGACTTCGACTACTGGAGAAACTTCGACGTCTAAAGATTTCACGATTCTCACCTTGGACGAGATTCGACGTCGAAAAGCCGTCGGAAAAACAACGACGAACGATCCGAACGATTTCAACATCCCCGCGAATAAATTAAAAATGGCGGAAAAACGAAAAATTCCGCCAAAAACGGAAACAAAATCCATTGATTTTCTCAAAGACGCGATAAAAACATTGGCGGAAATAAAAGCCGCGAATTTGACGAAAATTGATGATAAAATTTCGCGCAAACGTAGCGCAAAAATGGCGGAATTGTGCGGAAGAGAGGATGACGATGATAACGAAGACGTTAAGAACGTTAAAACGTCGAAAGTACCACCGATAAGATTGCGTCGTTCACCGAAAAAATGTGTAAATCGTCGCGATTGCGTTTCGGAAGCCGTCAAGGCGGAAACGACGAGCGTCGACGAGTTTCCGGTTGTTGCGGATTGTTCCGTAGTTCGAGAAGATGCCATAGAGGTTAGGCTTTGCGACAGCAGCACATCCGACGATGCTCAAACGTCGATCGTCGCAAAAACGAATAATTATCAAACGGACGACGTTGACGATCGCGACGATATTAAATTCGAACAACTTTGCGACACTAATTTGTCGGCTAACGACGATGATTATTTGACAAACGTCGATACGGGGTCGGACGATATATTGAAGGACATTGACGCGTTGCTGACGGAAAAACCCGAAGGAAGAGTATGAAATTGATTTTAATTCGCGAATAACGAAAAAAAATAATAATAAAGAAAAAATAACCAATCTTGTCTTTGATGATAGGTGATTACGCGATTGAGCGTGAGAAGAATGAAAAGTATGAAATAATAATCGTCAATTCGGGACGAAATTGTTCGAAGAGAGATTTGTGGGGAAAAAAATGGTGAAGAGAATTGATTTTTAATTATTTTTTTTTTCTTTTTTTTTATTAGCCGAGTTTGGCTCGTTTTTTGGGATTCTTGTAATTTTGTTTTTGATTTTAATCTTACCGAAATTAAATTCCGAGACTTTTGTAGGCGGTAATACAGATGGGGAGGAATTGTAATTTTTTTTGTTTTTGAATTAAATTAAATTGGATGGAAAAAGATAATCGATAGAAATGAAAATATCGAGCTTGCATTGAACCGCAGTCGATATGTATATATGCATAAAATTTGATAAATTGGGTGGATTGATGCCGATCGACGTGATCGCATTTTATTTCTTGCATTTACGTGAAACGACGCGTATAATATATGGGCGTACGTCAAAAGCTCGGGTAAATTTTTTTTTCTAGTACCGATCGCGGCGATCGGTTCGATCGTCATTAATTTCATCGTCACGCGTTCGTCGAAATTGTAACAAAAATTTAAGTACACATTTTATACTTACCATTCGCTTCCATTCTCGAAATTTTCCTTTCGAAAACTAAAATAATTAAAAGAAACAAAATGCAAGTGGAGCAAGAAAAATTTAAATACGTAGCAAAAAAAAAAAAAAAGAAAAAAAACTAAGAATGTTGGAAGAAGAACAGTTGCCCAAAATTCAATCGCTTTTTAATTAATAAAAATTCTTGTAAATTACCGTAAAATTTATTTCGAAATTTATAAGAGGAAAAATTTAGAAAAAAATTAAACAAAGTTTTAATTGAACATCCGGAATTGATTCGTGTCACCCGAAACAAAATTTGTACATAAGATATTTATATGTAGCGTCGAAAATGATTGTAGATTGAAAAAAAAAATAATAATAATAATAATTTACGGAAATAATAGACTTTTGATTAATTTCACACGCTATCTATATTTATTTAGAATGTATAATTGTACGTTTAATCAACATAACCTGGCCTAAGAGAAATCACAATCGGTCCTTCCGCCAACCTCAACGACCGTCACTCCCGCGACCTTGTACAATCGAGACATATATTTATATTTCATTATTTATATATATAATATTTATACATAGCAAATCGACGTCGGACAAAATTACTTGATAATTCTTTTTTTTTCTTTGTTTGTTTTTTTTTTAAATTTGTGTCAGCAATAATAATGGTGATCAACTATTTTCTTATCACGAAAAATACGTGGAGGTTCGGAATGGAGAAAAATACGTACGAAAAAAATTTATCGGCATCGTCGATCGGGAATATTTCATTGCCCTTCTTCGTTACACGAATATACACATTAGGGTGTCCCTCGATAAGGTCTAAGAGGCGTCTTTGAGCGATTAAAATTTCCTATTTGAATAAAATCACATTTTTCGAATATTTCGATTTAATTGTGGGGGCAGGTTTATTTCGGTTTGAAATCTCGCCAAAGAAACATGTGACAACCAAAACCAAACAAGCACTTTCACTTGTAGATAATTTTATTTTACGTAAATTATACGAAAATAAAATACTTTGAATAATCGTTGATTGCTCAAAAGTTTATTTCCATGTATTTCCCCGAAACGATCGCCTTAAAGGTGTCGTACGGTTCTCCAATTTCACTCAGATTTTATTTTATCCATCTCGAATCGTACCAGAGATCAGAAGTTTCAAAATTTCTTCAAAATGTCTTTATCAAGGGACACCCTAATTTATATATAAATATTACTTGCAATATCGACTTACGTTCTAACAACATTCTGCAAAAATTACAATTCATTTATTCGTCATTCAACTAAAACGCCCTTTGGGTCATCATTTCTAAGGGAATTTTCGGGGGTACTTCCGGGTTACGTTATACAATGATACAATAATGAAACTTAACGAATTCTCTCGTGTGATCGCGCGCTTTCCCGTAAACCGATTGAGCGACTATAATTTTTTTTATTTTTTATTTCAAATTTATTTCGCGCGCAAAATTTCTCGATGATTGATTAATTATCGTCGGTTCGTCGATCGATCGTTGCGGCAACGATCGAAAGACCGATCGCCACCGACGATCATCGAAAAAAATGTTAAAAAAAAAAAAAATGCGCAGGATCCTTACGAGAGACTGGATGGTGGCAGTCAGTGCGATTTCGGAGCAGAAATGGGCATCGATTCAACAAATACATATTCAAAATACTTTTTCAAACAAACAAGTACAATTAATTATCGCGCAAACATTTAAAAAAATATCCTACGCAATATTAATAAATAATTTTGATGAATTTTATTTTTTTACAATTGGTTTAAATATTCAATAGCAAATATAATTCACAATAATTTAGAAAATAAAAGTATTTTGAGTACATTTTCATTGAATCAATGGCCATCCACGTTTCGGAGATCCGAAATTTCATCGCGAATTAATTATTTATTAATTTATTTATTTTTTAAGGTTGACTCCCGGCCAGAGTCGATGATTTTAGTTCTTTATTTTCATTTTTTTTTTTAAATATATATTTTTTTACACACGAAGATCTCTTCCTCCGGACGTCCGATGGTCCTCGAGGACGCACGAGGACCTTTTTTATGTTGTAGGTTCCGGTTTACGAGGTCGAGGTCGACGTGGACGACCACCATGGTCACTGGAGCCTCGGCGACCAATATTGAGCTGCCATATCCGGCGCCGGTTGTCCGGGAACTGCTATCGGCACGCTAACGCCCGGTGATATCAAACCTGTAATCATAATCACGAAAACGTTGTCATACACTCTCGTCGCGCTCGAAGAACATCTCGTCGTCAATAAAGCGAGGACACGAAAAGCGTTAGTAGAAAAAAAAGCCAACCTATCAATAATTAAATCTCACGACAAATTAATCGAATTATTTCAAGCAGTTTACAAATTTCGGTAAATAATTTTACACACGAAATAGTAAAAAGATTCTACAAAAAAAATTAGTACATTGAAAAAAAAAAATAGGACTCGGCGATATTGCAAGAAAAATGTATAAATAAATTCGCGGATTTTTTCCTTTTTTTTCAAAATAATTTATACCCATACTGATAATCAATTAGTAATTAATTGTACGATCAATTTGCCATCTAAGACAGTGAAAAAATACGTAAAAAAATTAGTCTCATAGAAAAAAAACAGGACTCGGCGTTAATACAAGAAAAATGTATAAATAAAATCCCGTATTTTTTCCTCTTTCAAAATAATTTATACCCATACTAATAATCAATCAGTAATTAATTGTACGATCAATTTGACATCTAAGACAGTGAAAAAATACGTACAAAAAATTAGTCTCACAGAAAAACCAGGACTCGGCGATATCGCGAGAATAATTGCATAAAAAATCTCGCGGATTTTTATTTCTTGTTTTGTTTTTTTTTTAATAATTTGTACGTGATCCATTACCGATTATAAAGAAGCGATATTGGAGAATTAAAGATGACTATTGTGATTCAATAGTGGTATCCACGTGGGTGATGATAGCCGAGTCCGACGATCGGCTAGAGCGCGAGCAGCGAGTGCAGTGAGTGTTGTAGACACTCACCGGTCGAGCTGGCATTCTGGTTGTATTGATTGAGACCGGCCGTGTGATAAGGCTGAGTCGGGCTGCACGTCGGTCTCGCGCCATAACCGAGATGCAGAGGTTCGTAACTCGGTGGTCTCGCGACACCGCACGAATAACCGTTGTCACGTTGATGAAGACAAGCCCCCGGGCTTGGACCCACTGTCATGCCAACTGTCATTCCCATCGGACCCATGCCACCGCCCGACGTCAACGATGACATGCTGCTCGTGTGCTGCTGACTCTGTTGTCCCGACATTGTGAAACTCGGCATCGAAGTCATCGGACTGAAATTTCAAAAAGATTCATTGATCAATGAATAATTGATTGAAGAAAGGGATGGATCAATAAAACGATAAATAAAATTGGTAATCGAACAATAAATGAAATGGAAAACAGTTCTAACTATTCGTATTGTATATTATTGCCCAATATTGTGTTAGGCTTTATAATAACTTAAATAAATAAATAAGTGAATAAATAAATATATAAACTAAATAAAATGATAATTATTGAAAATATTCATATTGTGTATTATTGCCCAATATTGTGTCAGTACTTATAATAACCTAAATGAATAAATAATTGAATATGTAAATAGATAAACTAAATAGAATGATAATTATTGAAAATATTCATATTGTATATTATTGCCTAATATTGTGTTAGGCTTTATAATAACTTAAATAAATAAATAAATGAATAAATAAATAAGTGAATAAGTGAATGGATAAACTAAATAGAATGATAAATATTGAATATTGTGGCCCAATATTGAATTAGATCATCTATTTCCACAATAGTCCCAATAGTATCCTCAATATATCATCATTGGGTTATCGAAATTATAATTTAACCCAATATAATGATCACTATATTGTCTAATGTAGATCGAATTCGATTGATTTATATAATTTCATCAATTAAATTATTACATATATTCTTAAATTCTATTTAATATCTTATATATATTTTTACGTAGACTATATATTAAATTTATCCATATTATTTATATTTATCTCATTGATCAATAATTTTATAGACATTTTGGTTGATTAAAACAATTTTTTTTCTTGTTCAAATTTTTTTCTAATTGTCTACCGTCCAATGAGACTCACCTGTACGAGTCCGGCATGCTCGGGATTCCCGGATAGACCCCGGTAGGCGCGAAGCCGTGGTGAATTCTCGGCGGCGAAGGTGGAGCTTGCGGGGGTGGTTGACCACCGAGGATCCCCGAGGGTGGCGGTGGTGTCGGATGACCACCCACCAAACTCACTCCGCCGTGCTGCTGCTGCTGCTGTTGCTGTTGTTGCTGCTGTTGCTGCTGTTGCTGCTGCTGTTGTTGCTGCTGGGGATTGTCCCTTCGTTGGGTGCGGAGCTTCTCCTCCCGTCGCCACTTTGCTCGACGATTCGAAAACCAAACCTTGAGTTCGCGAAACAGGAATAAAAATATTCGTAATTTCATATCATTATGTTTTACCAATATTTATTTTTATTGATACATTTTTTTTAAATTCTTTCATATTCATTGCAACACATTTGAAAAATCTTTTTTATTGAATTAAAATTCTAATCAAGAATGCGGGGATAGATAAATAATTTTCGTTAAAATTTTAACCATCATTGCGATAATAATATTATTTCGCAAATTTGGGTCTCTAATTTTATTGTCGAATGATAAAATTTGTTAATTAACTTTCTTTATTTGCAATGAATTCGTAAGCTAATCTGGCTCACAAAAAATTATTGTATAATTACCTGGATTCGGGCTTCGGGCAGGCTGATTTTCTCGGCCAATCGTTCTCTCGCAAAAACGTCCGGATAATGAGTTCTCTCGAATTCCTTCTCAAGAGCGTCGATCTGTTCGTTCGTGAAACTCGTGCGGTTTCTCTGGAGTTTGCGTTTGAGACGCAATCGAGCCTGATCGTCGTCGCCACCTCCGGAAATGCTTCCGGCGTTGCTGTTATCACCACCGCTGTTCGTCTCGTCCGAATGGGCTCCGCCTTCCAATTCGGCTACTGCAACCGAAATAACGAACAACACATTAAACACCCATCAATCCGTGCTACGCGTTGATTCAAAAATCAGCATTGCTCCTGCATCCCTTTGGCAAGAATAAAATAATCCAAATCACCCTAAAACAACGTCAAACAGTTGACGATTTAAATCTCGCAGTACGCGCTGGCCTCGCTATCAATTATCTTTCCTCCCCCAGGCATCAGCCTTGCTAAAAATACCCCCCCAAAAAAAAAATAATAAAAAATCCACATGTCGAGAATATAGATGGATGATGGTGGAGGGAATGACGAGAAGGGTGGTTCTGATTTCGGTGCGACGGCCAAATCGCAGCGAGTGCGTAGGGTACGATGTGCTGCAGCAGCATCAGCATCACCACCACCAGCTCCACCATCATTCCAACCACCAGCAGCAGCAGCAGCAGCAGCAGCAGCAGCACCGGTAGCAGCACCGAAGGTATCCACATCCAGAAGCATGGCGAGGCAGGCGCGGCGTCGCCAGGCCGGGGCAAACCTTATCGTGGGTTTCTGGGTGAGCGCGTTCCGGGCGTCAGTGGGTTTTACCTCGACGCCCGGCGAGGAATCGCAAGGGGTTGGTCCGGAGGGTAGGAGGAGGGCGAAGGGGGAAAGGGAGGGGTGGAGGTGGTTTGTGGATACCAAGAGTAGAAGGCGAAGGCGCCGGAGTGGGTGCGGAAGAACGGCACGGAGCGAACGCGATAAGATGCCGAAACGTTCCGACGTATAGCCTTCGTCATCGTCGTCATCGTCGTCGTCGTCGTCGTCGAAATCCTCGCACGGTGGCTTCTCAACGTTGGCCACGGCTAACGGACGACTAGAGAGACGTGTATTCGGGTGATTTTCGCGCCCTTTACCGTCACACTCTCGTTTTATCGTGAACTCGGTATATATATAGATAGAGGAAAAAATATGTATAGGAACATAGCTGTATAGCTGTAATAAAACATATATATAATAGCGATATAGATAAGATACATATAGATAGAGTAGAGTATATATATAGCTTATATTTAGCTAGATAAATAAAATTTATATAGATGGAGGGAAATATATGTAGCCGTATATCGCTATTATATAGCTATTACATAAGCTATATATATATACACTATTATCGAGCTATATATATTTATAAGATATTTCAATATATATAGCTTTGACTCGAGATTTTCCTCTATCTGCAAACGTCAAGGGTTCTCTCTCGCTATCTCTGTCCCTCTCTTTCTTCCTTTCTTTATCGCTCTCTCTCTCTTGCTCTATCCAGAACTTTGCAAGCACCATGGCATTTGTCCCGGCACACTGTGGTAATGGAAACCTGATAACGACCCCCCTTTTGGGTTGCCACCGAGCTCCTAGCTACCTACCCTCTCCCTCCCCCGCCCCTCCTCTGCTCCGCTCTCGAGCTCGCGATAGGCGTTAGCTATACTCGGCTACCACGAGCGACGACGAGCAACGAAAGCTCACAGCGAAACTCAAACTCAAACTCCTTACGAAACTCCTTGTCTCGCCGAGTATGCGAGAATCTTATACCCATAACCGGGAATTCCCGATCGCGATGAAGCCAATGTCGCCTGCACAACTATTAACCTCGTCCTAACAATTTTTCAAATTGTGACATTTTTATATATTAAATGAGATTGAATTAACTATTTGTAAAAGAAACAGAAAGAATAAAATGCTGCTAAACGAGCAAACCGAAAAAAACCCGGAAGTTTATCAAGCGGTACAATATTTTATGATTACCGTTTTATGACCCGTAATCGGTAATCGTTAATTTTTAATTATCAAAGGTACGATACGACGAGATCCCAGCCGTTCCATTTTCCAACGGGCGATGTAACCGTAAACGCTAAACGTGTCTGTGTGTATACACGTAGATTATATACGTGTGTCTATGTAGCTCGTTCGCTCTGCCAGAAGCATCCGCGAGATAAACCCTCGACACGCGGGCTACGTACGCGCGTTGGCGGGGGTGGTTTACCGTTGCTGCTGCTTCTGCTGCTGTTTCCGCAGCTTCCCGGATACGGTGGTTTGGTTCCGTTGCCTCGCGGCTCGCGTCTCTCACCCTTTTCCGAGAGATACGCGTGTACGGGTACTCTGGCAACCAGCCACGACGTAGGCGGTTAACTTGCTCGCGGATTACGAGGACCCATCTTCTACGGGAGAGCAACTCCTCTCGGAGAAGTTTCCTCTTCCGTATAGCTGCCAGGCGCAGCTCTCATCCTGCTTTCGCGCGTTCTCGCCGTTAACCTACGCTACGACTCTTCTACGATGCTCCTTCTTCTTCTTCTTCTCCGTTCTCTCTCTCTTTCTACCTTTCGCTTAAACCTCTACGACCTTCTGGTTAGATCTCTACTTATCTGAAATTCTATATACAATGTATACCTAAATTATGTATATACATGCATTAGGGTGGCTTTCATTCCCCAAAGTTACTACATTTTTTTCGACTCAACCCCTACTAGAAAAAAACTGTACAAAAATTTTCGATCTGAGTAGACCATTTTCAAGTATTAAGAAGATGCTCCGATGTTGAAAATATGTGCAACGAAGCCCGGTCTCTCCTGTGTATAATGTTTGTATACGTGTATGTATTTAATGTAAAGCACGGTACATGCGAAGTACGCAGTCGGTGGGTCGGAAAGGATGGTTCAGGATTTCCCGGTTAACGCGACGACGAGGAGGAAGGGTTGTCTCCTTAAGCGGCAATTAAAACCGCCCATTTCCCCTACCGACAACTAGCGAAGCGAGTTTCGCTCGCTTCCGCTGTTGGATTTGCTGCTTTGGCTTATTTCTTCGTGGACTTCAACGATTGTTCGTTGCTTCAAATTTAAGCGAGGCTCCGCAAAAGTCGCGGCTTGCGATCCGAGTGTCTTGCGTTTGTCAGACGTGGATAAAAAAAATACACAATAATGACGAAAATTATAAAATGACGATGAGAATATGGATGATAGATAATGTATCGAGTTTGATTCTTGTTTTTATAATTTATAAAGAGAATAATAATTATTATTTAGGTTATTTTTATCAATGAAAGTAATTATAATTAATTTTAATCATTTTTTTGAATATTGATTATTATTTATATTAATATTATTATTTTATTATTTATATTTTGGTTTTTCAAAGGCGTTTATTTCTCCATCCGGAAAAAAGGAATGGACCAGCGTCGACGGGTGGGAGATCGTCCGGTACCATCTTCACACTTTTCGACGTTATTTCTCTGGAGGAGACAGAAACGAGCCCAGAAGAGCAAAACGTTAGCAGCGGTACCGGAAAGTCAAACGCGGCTGCTGCTTTGGCTGCTTTGGCTGCTGCTGCAGCAGCACATCCTACTGTCCTCCCTCTCTTCATCTCGAAATAACTCTCACTCGAACGAGACGACCCACGGTCTCGTGCTATGGTCCCGCACAGCGAGAAACTCCTCGCGTTGGCCGGATTATCGGCCAACCGGGCGCGAGAAGGCGCGGGACCGGACCATCGGCTCCCAACCAGCCTCCCGAAGATCGCTCGACCGTAATGGCGCATACTTCGAACTCGTCTCAGCGTTCGAATACCGGAAAAATCTCGACAGGCAACTGACTACATTTCATTTTTATTCAACTATTTTTTAAATAAGAATAACAATATGAACTATTACAATAATAGTAATAATTATTATAATACTATATTATTATTATTATTATTATCATTATTATTATTATTATTCTATTCTGTATCATTATTTATTTCTAATCAGAAATGAAGGAAATAATGATAATCATAATAAAAAAGATTTTTAAGAAAATTGGGAAAAAGGTAAAAAAAACATAGAAAAAGATGTAAACAAAAATGCGAGAATAGTCCAGTAGTGTACAGATACGAGTATGGACTGCGAGAATAATGGAAATGATGAAAAGACGGGAAAAAAAAATTGAAGAGAAGCGTGAAATGGCGGGAGGGTCAAGTGCGGGCGTGTATAGAGAATGGGGGAGGAGGTGGGGGGCGTAGAAACGGTGAAAACGGTTGAAGGAGTGACCGAGTCAGTCGTGCGGAAGTAAGTTTACTTGCTCGGTACGGCGAGGGTATGTATGGGTAAGAGCCGAAGCCGGCAAAGAGCGGCTGAATGAAAGGGAAAAAGCGTATGCGCCGGAGGTCGCGCCGAGAAAAATAATAAGAAAAGAAAAAAAAACATATATAATAAGATCGACGACGATTGGTGGCTGGCGTGCTTCTCGCGCGCGAGCTTTATATTAAATTCGATAATGGCCCGTCGTTGCACTTAGCTAAACGTCCGAGGCTCGAGGCTCCATTGTTCCCCGGCCCGAGAGTGCAACAATGGCGGTTGATTGCATTGTCGAGACGGTGAGAGGACTTCGTGTATTTCTTATATTATACATATATATAGTATGTATGTTTGTGCAGCTTGGCCGTATATATATAGTTTATTGCGATTGCGAGAGTCATTAAACGAGCCGCTGGCACGAGTCGCTCGCGCTGGCCAGCTCGGCTTTGCTATATTGCTAACCGCACAATACCGCACACAAGTGTGTTATTGTGTTTTATTTTTTTCTCTCATACAGATTCGATAAATCACATTGGAGTCTGTGTCGATCAATCGTCGCGACTCTCGGCAAGCCTTAAAGGAATTCTTAAAAAACGGTTTCTTTTCTTTATCTCGATTTTCGACCAAAAATCGGAAAAGAAAAATAAATTCCTTCAATTGTCTTGATCCTAACAAAAAATAAAAATAAAATAGTGAATTGATTCCAAAGACGTCGAACGAGGCTGAACAGTTTCAACGAAGGAGTTCGATGGACCAGAAATAAATGCACAACGACAAAATCATTGGCGATTTGGATTCGCGAGTCCACGTGCCAGTCATCGTTCAAAACGATGTAATATGACTGCCGATAAAGAGCCTTAGGTAATACCCACGTATATATGTAATATATAGACGCATAAGCGCGACCAAACCCCCGACTGTCGAGTGACACACACTCGACTCTCTTTCGCTCTCTTAAGCCTGATCGATTCAGTCGCGGTCAACGAGCCAGAATAAAAAAGTAACGAAACAATGAACGTTCTCTCGAACTCTCGGTTACACTCTCGCCAGGAGAGAGCAACCAAGAGAGAGAGAGAGAGAGAGAGAGAGAGAGAGAGAGAGAAAAAGCGAAGAAAAGTGGTTATACATAGTTTCGGTACAGCGATAAAAATACAATTGCACAAGTACGCAGACTCGTTGGATCGTTGCGCACGCCGCGTGCCCGGCAACTGCTCCTTTATGCGCTTTCCTGGTGTCGAGAGGCGATTCAAAAAAAAAAAAAGAAGAAAAGAAAAATACGTATTATACGCCCTAAACGAACTCCACTGTGCTTTACACATTGAAGTAAGGAGAGACGAAAAATAATAAAACGGCGAAATATGACGTGATGGGCGGGGGGTGGAAGGGGTGGAGGGTGTTGAAGTTCACCGAGGCGCAAACGTCATTTTGTAAAATGGTTGCACGGACCCTGAATTTTCTATGAATTACGCGACTGTCGAGTGACGAGGAGAGAAGGAGAGAGAGGGTGGGAGAGGGTTGGGGGGGAAGAGAGAGAGAGAGAGCAGATGCATCGAATTCAACAATATCTCGAATGATACAGATGTTAAACTGCGTAAAAAGGGCCCTCGGTCCTCGAGACTGCCTATGGGCGCTCTTGCGGATCGTTGGTCGTGCCCCACCCCCCCTCGGCCCTTCGACAAAACGGTCGCTTATTATTATTAGGGTTGGCTAATAACGTGTAATGCGCGAAAGGGGCCACACACCGGATAGAGGGGGAGAGAGAGAGAGAGAAAGGCAGATTTTGACTCCCCTCGCTTGCGGTGTCTGTCGACGTGTCGTCACCCTCGGCCTTGGTTGAGGCCCCCGCCTCTTCGGGGCCCGTTCGTAGAGTGGGGGGAAGACTTTCTCCCTCCACTGCGGCTCTTAAGTCCCTCGATCGGTGCAGCGCGTGCCTCGTGATTGGGGCGCTTGCGTTTAGGTGTGACACCTCGCACCCCTACCGAGCGATTATCAATTTATTTTCGCGGCCTCGGGCTCTGGACCCCATCGGGGCCTGATGATCGTAAAGAAGACAGGGAGCACGGGGAGGTCGGGCCCGGCGGCCATGGCTATGCGCGTTAGCAACGGCCATTATTCCAGGTAGATAATTTTTTTTTATCATTTTTTATTTGGTGTTGAGCGAGGAACGATGAACGTCGAGGATTTTGAAGGGAGGGGGGGATTAGTCGGATGTTGGGGGATGATTGTGCGAGTGAGCGGGGAACGATTAGCTCGGTAATTTTTTTATCGGATTTTTGTGATTCGGCGTAACGTTGGTTGGAGGAGATTTATGTTGGTAAGTGGATATGAGGGGAGGGTTGATTAATGAATGACATGAAGGCGAGAGGGACGATGATAATCGGTTGATTGTAGTTGGTTTAGTGATAAGAGAACCGTGACGATTGAGATTTAAGAATGAATTGAAGAAGCTCGGGAATTTTTGATGAATTAATTGAGGTATACGGTTTTATACGGCTAAATGAAAAAACTGAAGATTTATCGACTCACTGACTGATAAAAATCAAATGAATTATTTAAAAAAATAAAAATATGATTGATAAAATAGATGAAAATTAAATGAATGATAATTAACATGAATATGAAATATCAAGAAAAGATAACGATGGTAAAATAATTTGAATAACCTAACAATAAAATGAAATAAATGATGATTTCACATAAATACAAAACACCGAGAACAATGACCGTGAAAATGTCATCGCAAGAAAGTTTCGTTGACGCGTCGAGCCGTACGACGCTGAATACACGCGAGAAGTTGGTATATGCAGAAGCTATTAGGCGATTCATTTGTAAATCTCTCTCTCCCCGCGCGCGCGCGAAGGGTTGAAGAGCGACGGATAACGATTGCGCGGGAGAGAATAAGATGAAGAGAGACAGAAGGAGGAAGAGAGAGAAAGAAGAGAAGAACAGAAGCTCGGTGGCCGCGCTCCTTCCGCTTTCCAGGACTCGGTGTCTCGGCCCCGGAGGGTTCACTCGATTCTCCATGGATTCCACGACTCGTTGTGCACCCAGACCGAAGCGAGCGGCACAATCCTCTTTGCCAACAAACGCTCGAACGAGTTCACGAACGGCGGCGGTGCTGGCAAATCTCCTTACGTGCGCAACTCAATCAAATTCCGTCGGCATTTGCCCGGCGAACCGGTCGTCCTGTCCGTACATTTTTTATTTTATTTCTCTTTATTTTCGAATCTTTTATTTTTTCTCCAACCTTCTTCCGAGTCCTCTTCCTGAACTCAGCTTTCTTCTTCCTCTCTTTTATCGAATTTTTCGTTTTTTTAGCCCTCCTCATTCTGAACTTTCCTTGATCGTCTTTTGGGATGCAGGGCTCAGGGTGGAGTCCGTCTTTGCTTTGGAGCACGGTTCTAACCCTCGCCTAGAAATTCTTTAACCCCTATTATTCCCGGAATTCTTCTTTATGAAAATATTATTGTTATTGAGATTATTATTATTATTTATAAATGTGTGTTTCAAAATTGTTTAGCCTAACGAATATTTTCATTCACGTTGAAAAACCCCATAGGCTCCTAGGTCCCACATTGGCCCTACAAAAATCCAAAAAACGAATTACCACCCCCGAATGGGCATCGAAAAAAAAAAAACCCCTAGTAGCTTCGGAGGCTCGTCAGTGGGTGGCGGTTTCACAACGCTCCCGACAAGCTCTCGCGCTATTACTTCCGGTCTCTTGAGTCCCGATGTACTTTTGCAAGTTTTGCCACCCCCCTCCGGACCCCTTTTCCCCTGGAAGAAGTAACCCGCGGGCGGTACCGCGGCGTAAGTACCCCGGCGTGGTCCAGGAGCAGCCGGCGTGGATTGAAAGACCGAAGCACCCCCCCTTCACCCCTCAAAGCTACCGCCAACACCAGCAACGTAGCCTCGCGGGGGTTGCGCCACCCTCACGCGCCATGGCACGGATTCTCTCGTGCGCGCCAACGGAGCCTTCTTAAACCCCTTTACCTTACGCCAGCTTGTTTCGGTGACTGGCTTGGCGGCACTCCGTGCATGCCGTCGAGCTTTTCGCGGTTAAGCTCCCCGTTTACGCCGCCAAACTTTCCCTTCCGATTAGCTCGCTGGCGAACTGTGTGACGCCATCCTCTTCCACTATCTACCCTCACTTTCGCCATTGCAGCCTCTTCTCGCTGTGTTTCGTATCTCTCCCGCCTTTCGCGGTTGGTCTTTTTTTCACTCAGCTCGACGGAAAACGAGAGACAATTGTGTACACACACGTGATTTAACGTTTACACCCCGGTGAAGTGGAGTTTGCGTTTGTTAGAACACGAAGAGTAAATAGGATCTCGTAATTTGGGAGGATAATGTTCGAGCCATTGAATTTGGGTAGAAGGTGAGATATATTTGATTATCAATGTTTGGTCGCCATTGCTCTCTGGATAGAGAGTGAAAGAAAGAGAGAGAGAGAGGGAGAGAGAGAGAGAGAGAGAGAGGGAGAGAGAGAGAGAGAGAGAGAGAAAGAAAGAGAAATAATAATAAATTTCAGATAGGTCAATAATATATCAATAATTAGATATATAATCAATTAATCAATATATTATAATTTCATCAATTTTGAGATACATTATATCAACCAGAATCGGACGGCAGATATTCAATGAATATCATTTTATTATTATTATTCGGGTTCATATTATAAATACAAAAAATTCGATAATTTTCTATGACACTCGTATTATGGATCGAAATTGAATAAACGATGCAACATGAATCGATGGAATAAATTTTCCTCTCGTATTCGTCGGATCACTCGTGAACGCCCGCGAATGAACGCAGCGAGACGAATCTCCCGGAGTGTCAGCAAAATCGGCCGTGTCGATATGTACGGAGAGAAGGCGGTCGAGGAGAGGTGCAAGAGCGGGTCTAATATCTCGAGCAAACTTCGAGCCCCGAAGCCACGGTTGGTTAAGCATTGGCAAACATTGACTGACGGTAAGCATCTCCGAGCGTCTTTCGTGTCGGTTTAGCCACGCTCACGCGGTGGCCACTCGCGAATGCTGCTAATACTGCTAATTCAATGTTCTCATACACTCCACCGATGTTATCGACGCATTGTTTCGAACGAATCTTCGATAAGTTGAAAAAAAAATACATAAAATCGGATATATCGAGATATAGAGGCTGTATATAATCCACAGGCAATTCGCGTGCAGTACAATATGATGTGTATGTTCACGTACAAACGTTTTGCCATCGCTATGCAATGAATAATATAATAATGAAAATAAGGATATGATAGTAAACATTATTTAATTAAAATAATTTCTGCCTTCGTCTTTCGGAAACCAAAATATAAAAATATATGAATAGAATGAGTGTATAAAAAATGTCCAACCAATCAACATTCAATAAAAATGCATTGTTTATGAATTTTTCTTATGCAATACATTCCATTCAATCGTGCCAAAAATGTCGAGAGGGTTCGTTCGAGACCATAGAATGATCCTCGCGATTGCGCGAAACAAGTGATTAAGGTCAATGAATAACGCGGCAATCGTGGCAACGAATAAATAATAGAAAACAAACGTCTGGCCGGGAGGGTCACTGTCGCCCAGTGAATCTTATAAGGTGTCACGAGGATACCTCGTCTCGTGATCGTCGGTTATCGCGTCGATTGTGATTACGCGTACGTTCGCACCCGTCGCGATTCAAAGAATCACGAAGCCGTCGGCGATCGTACACGCCAGGCACGCGCCGCAATTATTAGGTCGTCCATTACGCTCGGACCATTACGCAAAGCTCCGCGGCCAATGTCACCCTCTCTTTTTTCTTTCTCTCTCTCTCTCTCGCTCATATCGCATCGACTTTCCACTGAAAAAACCGACCCGAGCACACAACTTTACAGCCAATGACGCCTTAAAAATCACGACAATCGATTAAAATTCGTAGAAAGCTGATTGAAAATTGAATAATTAAAATTAAAATTTGAGAAGTCCATGTCAAACGGTTGACAGCACGAGGAAATCAAGGCGACGTTCGAAGAGAAAAATGACCCAATGGACATTTGAAAATCGAGCCGAAATGAATTCGAAACAAAATAGGCTTAAATAGGGTTTTGATCCAACCCCCGAGCAGGGAAGAGGAGGAGGGGACCGGACCGATATATCGTGTAAAACAACAAAATCGTACAAACGAGGACCGAGAGCCCCGACCGCAAGAGCCCACGAGGGGTAAACCATCCAAATAACACACAAATACATGCATACGGTATCGAATGGGATGAGTTTCAATAAGAAAAGGGAGCCGGAGAATTTTCGAGGGTTATCGCGGCGAATCCCCGAAGGGTCACTGATTGCGAACGAATTTCGTCGATCGCTGCGGAGCCATCGCGCTTGCAATCCTAAAACCCGCGCGAATTTACGCTCGTCGTGCACCGCCAGGGTAGTTTTTTTACGCGTAGGATTTTTTTTAACCTTTTGGTTTTTCTCAGGTTTTGGTTTTTTTCTCCCCTTCATAGACGATTAATCCAGTTTACATGCAGACAACGGGCGGCGTATGGAGCTCCCTGTGGGGGAGGAGGAGCGGGTGAACAGCGAGAAGTGCACCCTAGGGGCCGGTACAGTCCTACGGCGCGCGGGTAAGCCGAGAATCCGCACAACCGTTCCCGCCCGCTTAAATATATTCAATTACCGTGATACTCGAACCTCACTGACTCGACTCTGCCGTGGCACGGGCGTGTGTCTTGTCCCTCGTGGCATTGACCGGAGTCGATGCCACAATTAAGATGTTATTTCTGTTTTTTTTTTTTGGTTTTGGGGTTTGGAAAATTTTAAAGAATTAATCGTTGATGTCGAGAGCGTCTAAAGTAATTGTTTTGTATGAGAGTTATTACCTGGCAAATTATTCTCGAATAACCTATCCCAAGGGTCTCTTCAAATCCGAGTCCTCGATACCACGGGAAACCACCGCCCTTCTCCCCCAACACTCTTCCATTTTCGAAACAATCCCGTCCAATCCAATCATCCCCAAAAAAATATCTCCACCGAGTCATTAAAAATTGTCGAACTTCCTACCTTCCCACATTCCAAGGGTGACGACGAGGAAATAAAAATGGCGCCGAGGATGATGACGATGACTGCGGGGGCCAGGAACGGGTGGCCAGAGGGGTGGAGGGTGTTCGACAGCTTGAGGTTGACACGGGTTTTGACTCACACAGGCAAGATGCAAGAGAGGTGGAGCGAAAAAATAAAAAAAATTTTTTAAAAAGAAGTAAAAAAATACACACACACACACACACACACACATAGCGAGTGAGATAGGGGTTGAAAGGAAAGACAGAGGGAGTCGGAGTTAAGCCGGGCCTCGGCGGGGGGAGGGGTTAGGCTGCAGACACAGAGAGCAGCCACGTTGCAGAAGCATCGGCAACGGCGGCAGTAGCGACGTTCGAACCGAGGCAGGGCGCGTGGAGCACACGGCCAAAAAGGGAAAGCAGAAGGGAGACAGGCATCTCGCCCTTCTTTTGTCCGTGGGCTCGGGCCGATATTGAAATGGAGTCGTTTGAGTGTGAATAATTTGCTTTGCCGACGAGCCGGAGCACCCCGTCCTCCCCTTCTTCGTTTTCGTTCTCCCGGGTCTCTTCTCTGCTCTCCACCCTTCCCATCCACGGTTTCGTCTACCGACGGCCGTGACGTTCCACCGGAGGTCCGCGGCACTAACCTCGCGCTCTTCGTCCTCACCGTCGAACTTCCATGCTTCGTTTTTTTTTTGGGACATTTTTTTATAAATTTTTTTTGGTGGAAAATGTCACAATTATTTTATGAGGCGACGTAGCGTCATTTACGAATTTCAATGATTGTTCTTTTTTATTCTCCAATTCGTACGGAGAAATATTATTTACTCTCAAATTTTTCTTCACCAAATATGTCGCAATAATCGACATTGCTACGATCACAAATTTAAATAACTTTTTTTTATTCTTACAGGAACTAAATTAATATCTTGAATAAATTCGACGAATAAGATTCCAAAGTAATTTGCAATAAATTACCGAACGTTTAGCCTTGCAATCAATTCCAAGACGCGAGTCTCGGTGGGATGCTGATGAGACTCCACTCGCAAATAAAAAATTAAAGCGGGTCTCGTTACTCATCGATGCTTGTGCCCCCCCCCCCCCTGCCCCTGCACGAATACCTCGAAGAATGGTACGTTGCGTTGATTCGTGCGCGGAATACGCAATGTCGGAGCTTCCCGAAGGTGTGTGCGTAGGTTTACAAGCTTACAATGACCGCGACCACACGGCCGGACATCGGACCCACGAGGTTGAAAGACACACACGAGCCGTTGTATCGAAAAAAGATTTAGTATTCGATTATGGGAGCGTTACACGCGCGCGCCGTACGTTTATAAACGCACGTACGTGGCTATGACGCCGCGAGGCTCGAAATAACAACTTCGTTCGCTATCTATTGCGATTCGTACGATAGCCAACGACGATGCGGTAATCGTACGTGCACTTTGATGCACGTTTGACACGCGAGGACACGAAACGCAAGATCCTGCTGGACTATGAGTTCATTAATTATATGTGGATATATATATAATTGAATGTATTATATTGATCATATTATTGTAGTGAATTGTTACATTTAATATTATATTATCAATTACATTTAATATTATATAAAAAATTCCCTTTTTTTGGTCGACGGCACAGAAAGCGCGTGATGAGGCATTGTTTATATGATACGTACGAATTTCTTCCAGTGAATTACTGAAAATTTTCAGAGTTGAAAAAAATAAACGTAAACTTTTACCGTGATTCATCAAAGATTTTTTTTTTAAGTCTCTCCGAATTGTTGAGATGCGGTTGATGAGGACAAGTCGATGAATCACGTCATTGATGCCACGAAGTCGCACGAGCGTCTCGTCGCGATGAGCCAATGCTCACCGATGCGACCTCGCATTATTCACTATTGTTTTAAGAGGGCCAATGTCGCCGGTGACCGGGACATCGATTCAGGGCGTGATTGGAAAGAGGGAGTCGCAGCTCGTTCGATCGCACGGACATGTGGTTACCACGAGGTATCCCGACTCAGGAACCTCTCGTATATAAAGAACCGACGGTGGACGATCGATTATCAGTCACTCGAGACATCAAACACAGCGGAACAAATCATTCTTACGAGAATCATGAAGGTATCTACTAAATTTTAACTTTCAAAATAATAACAATCATTACAATTTTTTCGTGGCTCAAATAAACGCACAAGATCTAATCGATGAGAAATAATTGATCTCTTGATAACTTAGAAAAATTAAAATTAATGAAAGTTACTGAAAATTATGAAAAATGAATGTAAATGAATTGAAATAAATGAAAATTAATGAAAATAAAAATTCATTTTTGCATTTGACGTTATTTTTACAAACGATATGTCGTGTTAAATTAGAAACAAAATATTATTTTCTGTCAAAAAAATTGGCAAGTGTAATTTAATAAAACACGAGCAATATTCTAAAATTTAGGGTTGATCGAACGGTCTTGTGCGATTCAATTGATTGATCGATAAAGCAAAATTTTCCTAAACGCAATACAGGTATTTCTGAGTCTCACCCTCCTCGTCGGCCTGACACTGGCGGAGCCCCCGGTTTATCGTCAGCAGTCGCAAAACGAGAGAAACACGTACTACTTCGCCCGTCAACAAGCGGAAGTCGAAACCCCGGTGGAGCCTGAGGCTGCAGGTCCTTATCAGCCGTCCGGTTGGAAGCCGGACGGTCCGGCGTTTGAGCTACCGCAAAAGCAGCAACAGCAGCAAGTCGCACCCGCGGCGCCTCAGAAACAGTACGGAGCGCCTCAGGTCACGCCTCAGAAACAGTACGGCGCGCCTCAGGTCGCGCCTCAGAAACAGTACGGAGCGCCTCAGGCTGCGCCGCAACATCAGTACGGAACACCTCAGGCTGCGCCTCAGCAACAGTACAGAACGCCTCAGGCCGCGCCTCAGCAGCAATTCAGGGCATTCCCCGCTCCCCAGCGACGATTCCCGGCACCGGCGGCACCTCAGATCCAATACGCGTCCACGCCTCAGCAACAGTACGGAGCACCCTCAGTGCCTCAGCAACAATACGGAGCACCTCCCCAACAAAGCTACGGACCTCCGGAAAGTCAAACCACCACCGAAGAACCGACTTCCATCGATTCCGAGGAATCCACGACCCTTCCATCGGGAACTGAATCTCAGGTATGCAATAACATCAAGGACTATCATCATCCTCTCGAATCTTCATTGAAAACACGTCAATATATATTTTTTAGTCCTCTTTTCTTCGCGTTTTCATAAGCGATCTAAAATAATGGAAATACCGTTGGCAAAAGTTTGTTCTGCGTTGTTTCTCGACGCAACCCTCAAAACCATAACCGAGAAAATAACAGTTATCACAAATTGACGGCAATAATAGTATTCCCCTTCGGACACTTTTGGCATAGTCAATGAACACTCCTTTCTCTTTCTAACTTCGCGTCTTCTTCTCGTGGCCTCTCCACTCCAGATACGTTCTTCACTCGTCCACGCGATCCGTTTGGAATTTAAATCGTCGTATCAATTCGTCTTTTACCCCCCCCCCCCCCCCCTCCTCGCCGTTTCTTCCAACGTTCCCTTTTACCCGCATCTATTCACACGCGATTGGTATTCACGACGTCGTTTACTTTCGATCACGGCGACGGGGACCGCGCGCACTGCGCTGGGCGTCGCTGATCATCGAATTCGGTGTGCGGCCCCGACGCGACTCATCCGTCCGTGCATGCATATACATATATACGGGAAGAAACGTCCCAAATCGCCATTTTTGAACCGTAAAAAAAAAAATAGTTAGCTCGCATGATCCAAAAGATAGTTAAAAAAATCGTCGACCACATCCCGATCCACAAATATGTCCAGCCTTGGTGTGTTCTGAAGCCATGTATCAAAGCTTAATCCTTCGATCTTTCGTTTCAAGGCCGAGCCAGTGGAATCCGTGAACGAATTGGCCGAGGACGGTGAGGTCGACGACAAGCAGAAACAAGCTGGCGAGTACTACGTGGCCCTTCCGGACGGTCGTCTCCAGCGAATCCAGTACATGAGCACCCAAGACATCGAGGCGATGAAGTATTTCGCCAGGATTCAAGCCGAAAACGTCGAGCCTCTTCGCGGACCGATCTACGCTTACTCGCCCCTTCAAAAGCTCGAGTTCGCCCAGACGAATCTTCAAGTCGCCGTTCCCAATCCCTACGTCCAGGCGGCTCCCGTATTGGCTATCCGCGAGAACGTCCGAGACGTCGTCGGCAAATCCGCACCGGAAAAACTCCGTCAAGTCGCAGGTCAACGTCAACCTTTGGCCGCTGAGGTTCGCTACGAAAGTCCTTCGGCCGTCGTTGGGTCGAGTGCCAGCAACGCCGAGGCTCCAGGATCATCTTACTTGCCCTACAACGCCAACTATCAGACCCCCAATCAGGACCAGAGATACCTCATCTCCTTCTAAATCCAATGCTCTCGCTCTTCATCGTTCAGAAATGTCGAAAAGGGCATCATCCTTTCGCGAGAGATAACGAAGGGCCGAAGAATTTATTTCTGTAAATATCTTTGATGGAATATTGTACGAAATCGAGTGAATTATGAATAAAAAAATAATTCTGTAATCCTAATTATGTGATTTTTCTTGATTCCTTTGGCTCAAAATATTCCAATCGGGAGATTTCGAACTCCGGACAGGTCAATAGTTTTGTAATCCCATCAGATCGAGCTAACAACATTTTTAAGGATTAATTTTCTAATAATCGAGAATTATTTCCATCTTTGAATAATTCCCTGAGAAAGCCTTAATCTCGATGACATAAACCCGATTCGGTCGTCGATTCAATATTGATCCCAACGTAAAATTCAATCAATTCAATCCAATAAATGTACGATCGCGAGAGAGAAAGGCCTGACGGACGTTTTGTCAGACGTTTTGTGCATCGTACGGAGGGAGTATGTACAGCGGGAGCCGACTACATGACGCGTTGGAGCGAAGAATCTGGCATAGCCGAGGTTTCAGCTCTCCGTCGGCACGCAGCACGCCGCCTTGCCGCAAAATTCCAGAAATTTAATATCGCTCTCACCAGCCGGCGCGAGAGGCAAACCCGCGTACACACACATACACGCACGTATACAAGTACATACACATACATACGCATATTGGCAAGCACACCGCCGACTACGTTTCATAAGTTCACTCACTGGAGGAGGGATGGAAAATTCGAGGGATCCGTCGGGGTAATGGTTGCTCCTGATGCGCTGCTGGTCCGCAAAATTCAAGCCAACCACCAGCACCACCACCCCCGTGACGTTCCAACAAACCCCTCGACTTTCGACCAATCTCCTGGCGCCTGAAACCTCCCGCGTTCCTTCGTCTCGATGGCAACCCACTGACTCATACACGGAATGTTAATCATAATTTTTTCAATCAAAGATTGAAATAAACAACTGGTCCAGATAGCTATTCTTGTAATCATTTTGAAAAAGTTTTATTTCTAAATTTTTGATAAACCTTTTTTGCTACAGCGTTCGTGATAATTTTGATTGATTTGACAGATCAGAAGTATCGCTAAAACAATTTCTCTAAATCTAGGTATTGAAATAGGTCCAGCTGGGCCAATCGAATGACTTCTTTACATCGATTAATTCGTTGTAATGATGACAATTTTTTTATGATAACTGTTTCATCTAACTTCTTCATTGATTTTATTGTTACAAGCTACGAAATAATGCATGATAACCAATTATTGTCCTCGCTTATTCGCACTTTCGTGGCTGCTTAAATTCTCCTCAAAGCCCGGTCGAACTTCCAACGTCGGAAATCCAGTGAATCAAGCACCAATTAGTTTGGGAACGATGGCCAATCTGCGAGACCGAGGTCGAGAAGGAAATCAACGGTGGAAGGCTCGGCCAACGTGATCGAACCAATTAATCCGGAGAAACTGACCAGCCCCCATTCTCCCTCCTCCCACGGTCTAACGAGAGCTAAGGCAACCGCAGGGGAACGTTTCTGATCGAGCTTCCGTACGTAGCTCTACACCTTCGCGAGCGCCGGTGAAACTTCCGGGTCTTATCAAAGCTTTTGGGAAAACTTGGGGGGAAACTTCGGGCAACTAAATCTCTTTTCCCGTAAACAAAGTTTCCTCGGCTGCCCAACTAGAAGATCGCCGATTCAAATAGCATCCTATGTACAAGGTGGTTCAAAATAAGAATATTAAGAAATATAATAATTGAATTACAATTTTTTAAATAATTCATTATAAATTAGAGTAGACCTCGTATTACCTTTATTTAAAATTGCAACTATTACCAAATTTATTTGAAAATAAATTATCAAAATAAATAAATGAATGAATAAATTAGAATAACGCATAAAGAGCTTCCGTTGAGTAAACGACCAGGTAGCCAAAATAACAAATAAATTGCCGCAAAATAATTGAACCAAAGAAAACCCGCGAAAACTTATTAGACGACTCAATAAAAACACCATCCGACGATAAATATTCGACTTCTGTAAACAAAGCGAAATAAAAAAACTTAATTATTAAAAGTTTCAAACAAATTTTGAATCGAGCGACCCAGTAAATTGTTTTGCAGTTGCTTGTTACGAATGAATCCGGGTGGTACGTGCGGGAGCCACGGGTGTGGGTGTTCACGGGAGCATGAAGAATGCCGAGCCGAAGGAACACTCCGAGGCTCATCCCGTAGGACTCTCCGTCGGGCGGTGTTGGCGCCGGGAAGAACGAAATTTTCTCCAGGTTCCGCGATTGGTCGAGCCGGTGCTCGAGCGAGTCAGCCGGCGCACAGCCGGTGCACGTTCGAGGCAACCCCCTCGACGGCGCAACCAGCCCCTACGCGCTTCCTTCTCTCCCTCGGGATATTAATTTTTCCGGAAGTTGCCACTCCGGAAAACCCGCGCCACGTTCGTCCTCGGCTACGGGAATGCGCGCAAACAAGAAGAAAATCGGAGGCGGAAAAACAGGCCCCGCAAAGGGCAAAGAAAAAAGTGGAATAAAAATTTAAAAAATAATAATAAAAAAAAAAAAGAACGAAGAGGAAAAAATGAGCTTCGCTATTTTTCGGGGCGATTTTATTTTCGGAGAATCTCCGATAAACTCATTGGGACCAAGGCGGATAACGGCGTCACGGATGCGCGCCCCGAACCTACCCTCTGGCTTCCGTATCAGCGAGATTAAAAAACCGTCGGATCTTTCGTTCCCGTTCGTCGTTGTCTCCTTTTTTTCTTTTTATTTCAGCAGGTTCTCCGAACCCGCAAATCGTTCGTTCAGTTTAATCGTCTCTCGTTTGTTTTTCTCAATTAAAACAAATATTTACTATTCTATTTTTTGGTATTGTTTTATTTTACGATTTCGGTTTTTTCTTGATATCTTGAATTAAGATAGTTCGTTATTTTTTAATTGCGGAGGAACGGGTGACGAATAATTAAGTTACGGGAAAATTATTCAGTAAGCACCGATCATTCACGATAAGACAATATTGCGATGAAACCTTATATGGGCTTTCCTGTTGAATTATCTTCGCCACTCGATCTCAGCTCTTGGCTTGCACTTGGCTGGCTCTGTACTTAGTAAAATAAATTTAATCCCCCTCTTTTTACGCATCCGGAGCACATTACGCTATTTAAACGGATGGACAATAATGATAAATATAAATATAAATTTATTACGATGATGATAAAAACTTCTCATCGTCCAAGAAAAGCATTGCGATAAGAATTTTTTGGTGCATATGTTCGAAGATACCTAAAACCACCGGCGGTCTAGCGACGTCCGGCTCTCAACGCTCTCGAAGTCGCAAATTAAGCTCACTAAGCGAGGACGAAGAAGTGGATAAATTCGAAGGGCGAGGGTGTGACATCTGGTCAATTGAGAAGATAGAACGAGAATCACAAATCTTTACGAAACCGAGAGAAGCGAAAGGGAATAAAGTGAGCAAGGGTTTTCACGTTCCGCAGATACTCTCGGAGTCAATCCCGGTCGGGTCATTCCGAGTTCGTATATATATGGGGTGCTCCACGTCAGATGGTAGCAGTTCTCAATTTTTTCCATGGCCCTAGAAAGATCCAAAAATTCTAAAAAAAATCGTAGACGTTCTTTCGATCGAATAAAAGCCAAAGAAAAAATAATCACGAACCGAATAAGCAGGGGTCGGGATTTCGACCGCCCGATTTGACGTGGAATAGCTCATATACATACCCACACACATGTATATCCACAGTGTTTGTGTGTATGGCATTGCGAAGGGCTAACTTTCCTCGCAAGGGTTGCTTTCCACAATCCGCCGAGTTCACGGACAGCGGGCGAAGTGTTGTTCCTCTTTCTCCCACAGCTTTTTACTTTCCTTCTCATTCTCAATTACCTTCTCCGCGTTCTTCTCATTCTCCTTCCCCTCCCTCCTTCGTCTCCAACAGCGATCTCCCGTTGTTTTCCTGTTCCGTTTGTTTCCGGCTCGGTGTCTCGACCCCGGAGCCCGGATTAAGAAAATACACGAACAGCCCCCCCCCCCTTGCCCCTCGACGCGTCCTCCGCGGGGCGCGTTTTGCTCGTGGATTGTGGGAACGTTCGCACGTAAAACTTGAGAACAAATCCCAGAAGAATGTTTCTTGCGAAATTATCGTCAAATTCGCTGCCGCAAATAGGAACCACCCTAACGTATATAAAATATTTATCTCGGGGGAGGGGAGGGGGGTTATATATCGTCGTAAAATATATATTAGGGTGGTTCTAATTTGGGTCCAAG
This sequence comes from Sussaba pulchella, assembly GCA_963971145.1. Taxonomy (NCBI): domain Eukaryota; kingdom Metazoa; phylum Arthropoda; class Insecta; order Hymenoptera; family Ichneumonidae; genus Sussaba; species Sussaba pulchella. The sequence goes on from OZ020164.1 coordinate 1,202,801, forward strand.
AATTTTATAATAATAAAATAAAAATATATAGAATATATGTGTTATAAATTATTTTTTCTTATATTATTATCATCATCACAATTTTTTCATTCTGTTCAATTGGAATATTCAGTTCTGCGATGATTTCTCGAAGTTCAAGAGTGAATAATCTCAGACAGAGATACGACAGAAGAAATCGATCGGAGCGCAATGTGGGGGGAGGGTTGTATTTGCGATACGTACGATAAAATCGCTTTCAACGAAACACAACGCATATAACACTCTCCGTACGTCCATGGAGGACCCCCCGGTATCCTCATTGATATATCCGCGTATGATTGTTTTTTTTTTCTCTCTAATATTTCTTTTTTCTTCGTCGTCTCGCATGCTCGTAGTCATCGTCTGGTCGAAACGTTATACGGCACCTGCTCAAACACGGCCCGAGCTTTTGTTAATACGCGGAGACCACCTCCCGGGGAGCTTCTGTGTAGTCTCGTGAGGCAATGAGACCAACGTGAGCTATCCCACATGTACATAGCGCAAGAGGGGGGAGGGGGGGCAGGAACGCAAGGACCAACAGCGGCAATGGAGTGACTCGCGAAGCCATGTCAATAACGCTTTTCGCGCTGTTCGCGAGCAAGGGAGGAAGGCACCCCCGGCGGCACAATAAAGTTGGTACAGCCACGGATGCAAGACTCTCCGGTATATACTTGACGTACGTACGTATGAATACACGCATATACAGGACCCTCTTTTCTCTTCGACGACGTCGTTGTCGTTGTCGCGGCACCGTGGCTTTGTCCATCGTGCAGCGAGTGCAGTATGACTTGATCTCGCTTCATGTTCAATCGGGGCACTACACACGGGCGGCATTATAGTCCCTCGATTGATATCGAGTCCAATAAAATTGGAAATTCGTAATTCGAGTCATGGAAATTCTTGGGTTGGTGGTGGAATTTTTATTTAGTTATTTATTGGGTTATTTTAATCTTTTTAATGGATTTGAGTGGAATTTTTTCACTCTATATAGTTTTATGTGCATGAGAATTTAATGCGAATGATTGACTACATTAAAAAATAATAATAATTGATGGAATAATTGAATGCATTGGATTAAATGATTAAATTGCCTTTAATTTTATGTTCGATCAATATTTCGTACTTTTTTTCGTTCAATTTTTCTTCTTTGATCGAGAAAAATGTTGTCGACTGCAAATCAATGGAAAAAATTCGTCCTCGACCCGCGCAGGGTTTTGGCGATGTAAAATCTTCCGACGCTTGCCGCAGGGCTATCGATTGGGCGTTACGAAGCAAAAAATGTGCAAAATCGAGCATACGCCCCTGTTCTCGGGTTTCTGCCGGTTGCGGGGTTGCGGAAGAGGAAAAAAGAAAAGGGAAAAAATACAAGCGAAGATACTTTGTGACTCGCTCGTTCGCCCTTATTTTCGTAACGCCGAAGTTTCGGAAAGAACTTGCGCTCGGGTGGGGGGGGGGGGGCGAAGGAGGGGTTTAAAAGGCCAAAGGATGGCGTAGAAAGCGAGACGTTCGAGATGTTATCGCCGATCTTCGATAGTCGCTCGCGATTTCCGCTGCTTCGAGGGTGGAACCGACGATTAGGAAATCGTAATGACCAGCCAGCTATCGCATTATCATATTTTTACGATGAAACAGGCCATACGCAAAAATTGCATCGTATTTTTCTCTGAATTTAAAAATTTCAGAATTTTTGTGCGAAAAAAAATACAACTGAATTATGAATAATAATATCTTGTAAATTAATTTGATACGTAAATAGTAATAATATTATTATTATTATTCTAATCATAATAATAATAGAAATCTAAAGGAATGCTAATAATAATAATAATAATTTTTATATATTATTGTTATTATTATTGCTGATTAAATAAGAGCAAATAAATTTGCGTATCAATAATATCATTTCGAATATTTTCTCGCCACATGTAATCCCGATTGGCTTTAAAACTCGGTCCCTCGCTGTTCCGGGCTACGACGATGATAAGCCAAAACGTTACGAATGAAAAGCACAATACGTTATTACAATATCAATCGCGAAAGCTCCGAGCTGAAACCCGCCACGCCGGCTCTGTGCGAGAAGAGCCATCCCCGGATCGTATTCGCGTGTTACCCGAACGATTCCGCTTTGGTGATTTAGCCGCGATGAGCATCGAGGAAAAATATCGCTAGCAAAGCGGATTATGAGGATTGGATCCGAATGGATTACCGATAAATGCCACTCTCGCGCGCCGTGCCTTCAGCCTCGAACGTGGAGGGAGGATCGACGGTTTTGGTGTAACACGAAGGGTGGAAGGAAGAGAGAGGGTTGCGCCATCGGAAACGCGGACGACGAAGATAATGGATCCGATATATATTCTCTATATGTTTTGAAATAGCTATAACTCTATAAATGTTATATTCACTTCTATCTTTTATTGAAAAAAAGTGTCTTGAAGCAACGGCAATAATTCCCCCAAAATGAAAAATGTTTTCATACAAATTTCATTCAAAGTACCTTAATAAATGCTGCAATCAATACTGCACAGTGCAATCAAACAAAAGCATGTTAACAAGTCAAAAAAAATTCCTAAAAATCCCTTAATTTTCCCACAAACACTACAGCAAACACCATAGACCCTTCAAACGCACCTCACCCATCAAACACACGCGATAAACGTTCTTCCCCGTATTCCGCAATACGGTCAGCAACGCCCCCGTTGATAATTCCCGGCGTCGATTCTATCATGCCCAACCCATACCGCACGGACTCCCCGATCTCGCGGGGGCCACCTCGTGACGTTGATCGTTATCGGTTGATCCTCGCGAGTCGTCCGACTTCTCGTCGTCGCCGATCGTCGATCGTCGCGGTGGATAAACAAATAATACCCACGAGGAACAAAGGAGAGGAAAAAAACCGACGGTGAATGTAATATAACCGCGTATGGGGCTGGGGGTGCAGTCTGTTGCCTGCTGTTACTGTTAACTGTTTGCCAGTGCGTGGAAAATGAACACACACAGACAAAAAAATATATACACACACGGAGAAGTCTCTCACACAATTAAAAAAAAATACACACAGAAAAAAAATACACACACAGGCATGAAAATAATTCTCACGTAACGCCTTAACGTTGCTATACGAGGCTATGGCAACGGCAATGACGACGACGACGACTCTGGTGGCGGTGTTTGGTATTACCGCAAGGAGGACGTTGAAGCAAAGCCCACATCGGTAACCCGATACTGGCTGGTGAGGTCAGAGTAGATTGACGAACGCGATAAATCGTTGGTCGGTTTTAGGTACGCGCGGCCGAGGAACGCGATGCGACAACCCACTGACCTGCGAATCCAATGCATAGCTTTTCCCCACCGACCATAACCCGCTGTTGCGACTTCACTATCTTACGCCGGTGCGACTACGCGGGGGAGGGGGAAAATATTTTGAAAAATGTGGAAATTGAAGAAGAGAAAACGAAATTCGTTAGAGAGGAAAATAATTACGATTTCAGTGTGGACGTCGAATCATGTCCTTGGTATTTATTTCGTCGTGGTATTGTCTTGTCTTCGATTAAATTTTTCTCGAGACAAATCTCGTAAAAATAACGACGACCTTAGCATAAAAAAGAAAATTTTCATCTCCCTCAATTTCTTCGCCCTCCGCCTCCATCCTCATTTTACCTTTTCGTCTTTTTCCGAAACCTTCGACTCCGGTTTCCGCCTCATCCCCATATTTTCCGCAGTTTCATCGAGCATGTACCGAGCTCTTGATACACGCCTGACAACGGGAACTGCACTGTGATACAGAGGATAGCAACAGTGCCCGAAGCATTGTCTCGATCTACGATAAAAGATTTCGCATCGCGGTTAAGCTCCCGCACGCACATATACGTATATATATGCACATATATATGCAACATGGACGCCCTGTGGCGTAGCGTAAAGGACGCAAAGGAACGCAAAGGAGAGCTCGCAAAATGTCGGAAAACAGGCAAACCCGAGGAGATACGAAAAAAGAAGAAGAAACGCAACAACAACAAAAAAACCGTCGGAGAAAGGAAAGATTGAGCGCACGAGATAAAGAGGTCAGAGACAATAATGGGAGGCCCCCGGTGGAAAACGATGTTCCCCGAGCATCCGACGCACCGCCCCCACTGTCATCGCCGACTGCGATGGGGAAAGGAAGCCATTACATTGTTTTATCTCGATATCCGAGAGCCAGAGAGATCAACCGGCGGATGAGCCCCCGACAACCCCGGGAATCTTCTGTTTGTCAAAGAAAACAATGGAATCGCGTAAAATAACCGTCGGATGGTGCTTCATCAAAGAACAAAAAAAAGAAAACATTCAATGGATCCTTCCACGCGGTTCTGATCTGTGAACCGTGGAAAACGTCCATTGAACTCTTTACCGCGAAATCCGAGGCGTTTGATTTTGAAGGATTTTTCTCAGACGCGGTTCGGAGACGATCGATGGAATGAGACGAATTAATTTTTTTTTCTGGTTCGAAACAGATTTTAATGAGGATAATTAATATGGTTTGGGTGAAAGATGGTTTTGTTGGGGGGAGAGTAGGATTTACTTGACTTTGACGTATAGAAGAAAAGAGAAGAATAATTTTCTCACTCAAAACTAACTTCTCAAGGTTCCAGCATCCGAATCTTTGGTCCTCGGCTCGACGCTCAGACCCCGAATCCCCGAAGAATGTACAAGAAAAAAATATCCGTCGACTTTTCGGCATTGACTAAAAGATCGTAGACAGAACCATTATCATGGTCCTAGTCATCCTCATTCGCGTCATCTCCGGCATTCCCACATTTTCCTACCAACAATCTCTCTTCGTATATTTCTTTTTTCCATTTTTCGTTGTTTGTTACATGCACAGAGCGCACGTGGGGGACCTCGGAGGTGAATAAACAATGGCCAGGTACGCGAGGGCGACCCGAGCCCTTTCGCAAGGTCTCCCGAATGCGAAACAGCGCCGGAGATGACTCCACCACTACCGCACTGTTAGTACGAAACCCTTTTCTTTCACGTTTTCTATTTTGTTTTTTTTTTCTTTTTTCAACACGAGTCCTCTAACGCGATCCTCCGCCTCCGCGTGGAATTCTTCTTTGCGAGATACTCGCCGAGCAACATGGCCGTCGTCAGCGTTCTCCCGCGTAACGTTGTTGCACAATGCAGCCCTGGAACCCATTGTCGACGTCACCAGACAACGACCCCGCGGGAAGCAGAAGGAGAGGCAGAAGCAGAAGCATCATCAGCGGAAGCAGGGATGGTGGTAGCACCAGCGGAAGAATCATGTATGCCGTCATCCCCCCACGGAGTTTTCCGAACGGTGGTTGAACCACCAACGAATTCTTTTGCTGACGCAAACCCAAAGCGCATCTCGGATCTTCGGGTCTCTTCGCTCTTATCTCCTCCCTTCTTTGTGACAAACCAGATCTTATTTTTTTTGCACAGAAAATAATTCAGAGAATAACCTGAATAATTTAAAAAACCTCATAAAACAAAAGTCGCGGAAAATCATTTTTACAACCAACCCCCTAATTCCCGACCCATTTTCACAATCAAAATCAGAAAAAATCCTCTCGATTCACGAGCCTAAAGTTTCTCACCGTTGATTCTCGAATGATAAGCGACGAAAAATACAAAAAAGAAAGAAAAAAATCTCCTAAGTACACAAGCCAGGGTACACGAGAATTTATCATTCCGTTGAAGTGTCTTAACGAGCAGAAGAGAACGAAGAACAAGGAAAAGCGTGTATGTATGTACACAGTGAGTCGCGCGGGCCGCGCGATGATTGCGACGTAATCTGCTTTGCTTTGCTTCTTCAGAACCGTAGGGGGGTGAGAAGGGGATGAGGAAGGATGAGGGTGGGTTTCGGGGATGCTCGTTTCTGTGGGGATGTTGGCACGAGAGCCAGCCCGAGGCAACCTTGCGGCTCTCTTCGACCCTATCGTTTCGACGGAAACGAGTGAACCCTGAGAGAGGCAGACAGAGGGGGTGGAGGGTGAGAAAGCGAGAGAGAGAGAGAGAGAGAAGCAGAAAGAGACGAGTTCCGCACTGCGCGAAGCCGAACAGAGACGGTAACGGGTCGACCCTCGCGGGCAACCCCCTCACGTAGAGGTTATCCTATAAACGGCGCCACCCCCGCGGATAATCCGGCCCCCGGGGCCCGCGTGCGGTTGAGCGGTTGCAACAGTTACCATATTTGATTGTGCCCCTTTCCCCCGGTCTGTTCCACCGCACTCTGGCCCTCCGATACATCGCGTTTGCGCCGATGTGTGTACGTCGTATTATATCGTGTATCGCCTATCGTGAAAATACAAACGGCCGGATGATATGCGAATGGAAAATTCAAACGGAACGTCGATTACGATACCGATTTTTTTTCTTTTCATCCTTTTGACGAACGAAAATTTGCAGAGATTGGAATATCGACGAGGAGAATTTTGTTATCGTATTGTTCCGATAGTTGTAGAATTGATTTTTTGGTAATTTATGGGGGATTTAATTTTTTTGCATTTATTCTATGCTCGCGGAAGTAAAATTGTAAAACTATAAAATTGTTATTTCTAAAATTTACGGAGAATCGAAATTAAATTTTTTATTGCTCAACTAATTTTTTAATCAAAAGTAAAGTATTACAGTTTTCCGAAAATTGCCAAAGTTATTCCTTGCTCCAAAAATAAAGAGCTCTTTTTTTAAGGTGGGAATTATTCCGTTTTGCATTATTCCTTTTCACACGTTGGTCCCATTTTTTTCTCTTTCGCTTACGCTCGCAACGTTCGAGCCACGAAAATTCTGCATACGATAAGGGTCTCGCAAGAGGCCGATGGTAGAAGGGGGTGGGGGCGATATACATATTTCTCAACTACTCGTTGGAAACAAACGTTACCTACCCCTTCCCCCATCCTCCGGCCGCCGTTGCCGCGCGCCCGCCGGCACGTTGAAAAATCCAAGCGAAAGAAATTCGCGATCGTTTGATCCTAACCGCCAAAGGACCGATCCATATATACGTAACTCTCGCCAAAATATACATATATGCGATACGGTTATACGCGTTGGTGTTGCATCGACGAAACCCGAAAGGCAGAGAGTGCAAAAAAAAATAAAAAATAAAAATTGCCGAGAAAAATGTTGGAAGCGTGGCAGAGAATAGCCAGAAGAGAGAGAGAGAGAAAAAAGGGGTTGGAGTCTCGGTGTCGAAGCACAATAAAATCGTTGGTGAGACTCGACACAGAACCGCATAGGTCATACCTCCCCCTCCTCCCCCCCGGCGCAATAACGCATTAAAATTATATATATTTCCGTGCAGATATGAAACGGCAAAGGGATCGAGAATACCGTTAAAGCGATATTACCGTGAGTACCAAACGGCCGCTAATACCTGGAACACACACGTACGCTCGGTTGGGCCCTCCGTTTTCCTCCCTTATACCCTGTGTGCCACAATTGCACATGCATCCGAACACACACGCGCGCGTACTCGGGCACGTAACGCGTGGAAGTACGAAACCGCGGGAACGACCGCCGCGAAATTACATTGATATTACTATCGTTTCGGCCCCCGCGGATTAATTAATTAAAACGCGAAACCGACTAACTCCGGTCTCGTTTCAGTGTGGTTGTGATGTGTGGTACGATCTTCCGTCGGCCGTTTGCAACGCCTCGGGCTAACATTACGTCTCTCTCGGTTTCTCTCTACGTCTCTCTCTTTGGTATACATCTCACCCTTTCGCACCCCTTTCCCCGCACCCGCACCAACGTTGGCCCCCCGAGGGCCGGCCCTATGCGTCGGGGCAGCAAAACGCGAGGGTGCGAGTTTGTCTATATGCTACATACACGTGTCTCCGTGTATGTGTGTGTGTACGTGTGTGTGCTCGTGTTGTGTGTTAACAAACGCGTTTCGTGTTTCTCTCTTGGGATCTCTCACGCAACGGCCATTGCCGGAGAACGCGAGGCTCGGTCGGTTTTGCGGTTTCCAGTGGATAACCTCGCGCTCCGGGCTGGCGCGTGTTCAACGCGCCGCGGCGTGTGTTTGTCGAAAGCGGATAAAAAATAAAAATAAATCTTTGAAAACGGAAAAATAGAGAATGGAGAAAATAAATGCAAAAGAATTGGATGCATGAGAGAAGAGTATTGAATTGTTGCGAAATGGGGATGGAAAATGGTGATATGCAACGGGGGGTGGATTTTCCGGACGTGGAAATGGTTTTGAGTTTTTTTTTTATATAAGAGGCCAAGCAGATCGGGCCATATTTTGGGGGTGACGACGATTTTTTCGCAATTAACTCTTCGGATTGATTCTTAATACTAATATGAATAATTCTCGCCTTCCGATTATTATTTGTCTATTATTTGTCATATATATTTATAATTTTTTTTTAAGATAATAAGAATCATTAGCGATTTTATTTCCATTTACCGTTCTATTGTTGCAATATTTGCAAAAAATAAACTCTCATGTGCTTCTTATCGCAACGACCTGAAAAAATGTGCATCAAAGACAACAGTCATAAATTCGAATGCACATTCAACCCCTCAGAAAAATGTAATATTTGCCTTTTTCGTTGTCGCATTGTATCACAAGGACTTACCCTTCTTGGCGTGTAGTATCTCCGCAGGATCTGGCGGCAGTGCGGGGCAATGGCTCGGACTGAGGCTCGGTTGTAGCGACGAAAAGGGACTCCCCGCACCCGTCGGATACCTGGATCGAAATAACGCGGAGAAACAAGATGTCAGTCAACGTTCAAAAGATCGATTCATTGTTCCGTTAATAAGCTTTTTTTTTTTTTTTTTGAGGTCGGTTGTCGGGATTAACGATGATTTTGTGTTGCCGTTGGTGAAACTGACGACACGAAAGAAAAAGATGTGTAATATTTTTTTTTCTTTCGAATTTTCGAAAAGGAATTATACGGATGGATAATTTCTTTTTTTCGGTACTTACCAAGGTCTTGGCCAACCGGCGGTTTGACCATTGATGAGCCTGAGCTTGTCGTACACGCTCTCGGCCGGGCTACCCGCCCCTACACCGACCCCCTGTTGCTGCTGCTGCTGCTGTTGCTGCTGCTGCTGCTGCTGTTGGTGCTGATGCTGATGCTGTTGCCGTTGCTCCTTCTGGGCTGCCAGATTTCTCAATACCCTGTTTATCGATGATACCTGAAACGAGAGGGCAAAAGATCGGGGGTCAAGTGCGAGTTCGACTGTATTTTTGATAATTAATTTATAGGAATCTGCCCTGGGATTTGTGTTATAATTTTTCTGGAAGCTTTTAGCATGGCGTTGTATTCCTAAATTTTTTTTAATGTTTGGTCCAATAGTTTCGTTATCGAAGGGATGCTCTATTTTTTTTTATTCTTCGCAATATATTTTCAAATATGCTATTCAAAATTATGAGAAAAAATCGATTACCTAATTTGCCGCCTCTTTAATTCTCATATGAATATTATTAAGTATTTCTAAGTTAAACAAAAATTATAAATCTTCGTAAAACTATTCCAAATAAAAATGAATTCCCAAACATACGCCAGTCATCGGTAATGAAAAAAAATCCATCGCGATAAAATTTCTCCAACCTAAATAATATAAATACAAACGAATAAAATCCCTCAATTCCTCGAATCTCGCTGATGCCAATAAGACTATTGGCCTCGCGGTATCGGCAAAGGCGCCGCATAGGGAAATACAAAATACCATAACAACGCGTTATCGGAAATTGTAACACTGCAGGCATTACCGTCTGTAAGCCCCGGAATCTCTCCACCCCCAGCCTCCAGCCCCCGACTCCTCCCCATCTCTGCCACCCCGGGGATGAGACGACGACGACGACGTCGGAGACGTCGAGCGAGCTCGGGTAATTAAAACGATGCGCACCGCGCGCTACCGGGCGCGTGTTCCGCACCCGGGGAGTTAATTACCTCCATCTTCAATTATTTCCGTCTCTCGCGCGGCACTCCGAGGGGACTTTGGGTCTCGTCGTAGCTTACCGATTTCAACCACCCGCGCACAGACACACACGCGCGCGCGCGCGTAGGGGCGCGGATCAAGGGTTGCGAGATATAACGTTTCAACGTTCAACTTGTACCGAGGACACATGGAATATCCGGCAAGGTGTATGTATTATAATAAATATATATATATATATATATATATATTATGTGACCCTATACATAGAAATATAAATATATATAGAGGAATATATAGATTGTATATGGAGAAATAATATATATAAATATATATTGTCCCTACCTATAAGGTACGAAGATAAATACCTGTATCGATATATATATCGGTTGCCGGTATATATATGTACATACGGAGAGAGAATGCGTTTCTCATGATACGTCTGCGCGTATTCGGCGCACCGGTTCATACGTAACGAATTTATTAATATCCGTAACGTTTGCCTCGTACAGATTGATTAAGGGGCATTCGACTAACGTTGCGGTGTGGCACCCACATATCTCGACGTGTGTTTACACGCGTACATCCCGTTTGCATATATCCCGTGGAGATTGCTAATACGCGTTTATTAATCTGTGTGCGAGAGATAACCCAATCGTCGTTCAACCGGAACCGAATATCCCGGGGGGCAAAACGGTACATGCGAACAAGTAAGATAGAAAATAAAATAATAAAGAATAGTGAATAAATTAAGGGGTGCGAAATTCCCAGATTCCGCAGATGGAATATAAATGCAAGAGATTTTATTTTCCGTGATTCGGATGAATTGGTGGCAAAAATTGTCACCTGTGGGATTTCTGGAGTCGTTGTATTGCAGATTATAGGAGTATGCATGTGTGTGTGAGTATATACGGATGTATTGCGTAGTCCTGGACGTTAATACAAGAAGGTAGACGCTCGGATTACGCGGCCGTGGGATTGGCCGTGGGAGATCTGTCGTTCCCTGGGGTGAAAGTCGGACGTCGAGCACAGCCGGAGGAGAGTCGTGTCAGGGGTCCCGCGACGTTGAAACGGTCTGACGTCTCGGACCCCCGTCGGGCAGCGGCAGCAGCCACCGCCACCGCCGCCACCGACGACGACGTCGACGTCGACGACCACCACCCCACCTTCCCCCAAGTTCTTCTCTCTCTCTTCGCCGTCGATATCTTCGCGAGATACCACTCTATTCACCAATCTCGGTCACACGCGGTTGGAAATACTCTGGAAATGATTTTTATACGAAAAAAGTGGGGTAAGAAATGTCCCTATGGTTAGAGTTTATTCCCGTTTACTTACAATTTCGTTAAATATTTTAGATGATTGAATTTTTTAATTCTCGATTTTGTATAAGTTTTTATTATTACTCGATTCTTTGATTCGTCAGTTTCTTTAATTGTTAGAATTATTAGATAATTTTATTTTTTAATTTTTCAGCGATCTAAGATAGATAAGAGCATTATAGCGTGACTCAAATTCGATGGTGGGAGAAAACAGGTATCGTGTTAGAAAATAGGAACACTATCGTTCCTCGACTCTTCGAATTTCACCGGTAACTCGTTGATCCAACCGCCACGTCGTCTCCACACGTGTGCGTCCATAATATACATAAACACACACACACGTATTTATCACATATTATATAGACATGGATCTCGAGTCGAAGCTACGTGATCCAGCCACAATGGAAAGAAAGTCTCGCGTCAGGTACGAGAAGCGAGCGAGTGAGAAAGAATTTATTCTTCCTTTTTTTTTCTTTCCGAGTGCGGGAGAACGACGCGCGGTCGCGTACGACAATACCGATCGTCGAGAGAAGTGGCGAGGACCGAAATGCCAGTCAAACGACATTTGATCCTCGTCCGACATCGAGTGTCCAACTGTTTCGGTGAATTTTTTTTTCTTCCATTTCACATTCGTAACCCGCAACCGGTATGACGATCACCGCACAATATACAGCCGATTTTATAGCACAACGCGAAGCATAGTCTCACACAGCACTTTGTACCGTTCTTCATCTCCGATTTTATTTTTTCCCAATCTTTTTTTTTTTTTTATTCATCTCGAGACCGTGCGTACGGTTCGTAGAAACCGCCAACGACATGTGTCACACGAGGCGAACCACCAAGAACGGCGTCGATGATTGTCGTTGAGGGACGATCGTCGTCGTCGTATGTGTACACAATAATGCACATCAAAAATCGATTCGCACAATGGATCCGCCCGAAGTGACTCGGTCTCATTGTTGTCCCATTTATATGTCAAACCACTTGCCACGTATCGCCCCGGCGTAACGCTGCCGGCTAATAATTCGAGCATTATTTATTATAATAAACTTGGCCACGTTAATTCATCGGATTTCATTCAGCTTCGATTGCGGCGCTCTCACAGTTTTTTTTCTCTGTGTGTATAATAATTAGTATTTTTATGATAATATCATTAGGAATAATAATAATAATAATTGATTTATTTTGATTAGTTGATTCTTATAATAATAATAAATGACAAAGAACTCGTTATTTCTTGTGTAAGTATATAAATATATATTTTCTATCAATTTATTATTATTATTATTATTTTTATAATAATAAAGAATTAATAGAAAATAGGGAATCTATATGTACACTTGAAAATAATCATAATAATAAATGACAAAAGAGTTCTTTCCTTCTTATAAGTCTACGTACATATAAATTTTCTTTTTACGATATTGGCATTGAAAACGTGAAGTGTCGAGACGTCAAGGGTGTTACGACGTTGCGAAAAACCGGCTTGAGGGGGGGGGGGGGGGGGGGTTAGAATGACGATGTGGCGGCGTGTGACAAAGAGGGTTGTACAGTAGCCGGATAGAGACGTCATAATATTGTCTACGCTTGACGCCCCGTCTATATACACATGCATACATGTATACACAGATGGATCTTCGAATCCGGATGTGTACGTATTCAGAAGCTTAAGTCGGAAACCTCGCGTCGAGCGAGTGTGACTGCGGAGACTGCGAACGATTCGTGAGGGGTTGCGTGGGCTATGCTCGGACCGAGTGCGAGGCAGGGGTGCAGCAGCAGCAGCAGAAGCAGCAGCAGCAGCGGGTAGGTCGGATGGAGTCTCCGATGGAGCAGCGGAAGAACATACGAGGGTGTGTATGACGCTCTTCCAGCTCTTTCTCCCTCCCATCCCACTTCCGTTTCGAGGGTGCGCTGTTGGAATAAATCTCCCGAGTGGCGCGGCCAGCTACGAACCCCGGAGAGTAAGCCCATGGCATTCGCATGAATTTTTTTTTCTTCCTTTTATCATGGAAGGATATTCTCGAGTGTCTCATCGTGGAAACCGGGGGTTTGGCTCTTGAAGAGATACAGCGGTGGTTCGTTTAATAAACGGTTTGTGTACATATAGGTTTTATGATTGGGTTGTTTGTGATGTAACGGGTTTTTTTTTTGGATTAAGAACACGTGGGGTGGGAATTTGTTGTTGGGTTCTTAAAGTATTTTTATTTTTTCAATGATAGTTATTTGATTAATTTTCGTTCTAAATCCTGTAAAATATTTTTGTTTCAAATATTGCGACGGTAGAACATGAAATAAAATAAAAGAGAATACAGAATGATTATTGTTATCTTGAAAAATGATAAACCATAATAATGATATATTATCTTATATTTTAATTATAATAATTGTGAATTATTATAGTTTTGGAAGAACTGTTGTTTCTCTGTACCGTAATTGAACTGTTTAACGTTGATTGATTAATTAATCGTTGAGATTGCGGGCCGGCGACGATGAGACTTTAATCGCGATGTATTTTGATATTGTTAAAGCCAGTCGAGTGGGCACAAGATCGACACGAGTATGGCATTTTAAATGAGATCGTTCGGGGGTGGTTATGATACACCGACACGTGCTACCTACACAAATTCGGGCGGGGACTCGGTTAACGTCGAAACGCTTTGAAACCCTGTCATTATTTGGAACCCTTCGAACAACGCGACGAATTTTCGCGCTTGAATGTTTTTTTGCTACCGAAATTGGGATTTTTATTTTTTCACACGCTGGTCCGTGGATCGATCTCCACAAAATAAATTAAAAAAAACGATGTCAAATCCGAGAAAACGTGCTGATAACAAATGACGTAATTATTTTTCAATTCTCAACAAACAAAACAATTATTTGCATTAAAATCAATATTTTATATAATTAAAATTCATCGATTCGATGGACTTTCAACCCCCCCAATCGATGCACATTCCGTTTCGGAAAAAACGAATTCTCTCCCCCGATTCACAACTTCAACCCTCGACATAAATTTCCTCCATCGTACGCGTTAAATTGGCGCAACACGAAAGAAAAAAAGAAAAAAAAATTACAACCGCGAACGAATAAAACGAAAAAAGGAGAGTAAAGAAAAAAAAGGATAAAAAAGCAATTTCTCGGCGATCATTCCCAATTACGATCGTAACGAATTCTAGTGCAAACTGCTATTCGTTTTTTGAGCCCTTTGGCTTCGCGCGTTTCGAGCCACGCGTCGCGCGGTGGTGGCGATGGGGCGACGGGGGACGTGTTTTTAGCGCGCTGCAAATCCCGGCAAGAGCACCCCTCATTGGGGCAATGCGTCCTCGTCATCGTCAGTGCCCGGCCAGCGCCGGCAACATTGCCGGTCCGCGCCGAGGGCTCAGACATACGCGTTGATATATAAAAGGGCCTCGTTGTCGCCCTACGTCGCGTGGGAAATGATCGCGCTTTGGGCCACAGAAATAAAATAATAATCATCGTAATAATAATAATAATAAAAATAACAAAACATTTGGTGACACGCGTGACGTCCGGGTTGACAACTTCATCGCACCGACGACGACGACGACGAGGACAACGACGACGACGATGGGGATGGCACACGCTCAGGGCTCGCACTGTTACAACCTACTTAACGCGATCTGATTACGAACACTTTCATCCTTTTCTTCTTTTTTTTTCATTTTTTGTTATTGCGATCGCAATCTCTCGAGCCTGGCACACGTCGCACACGACTCGTAGTTTCGAGATATGAAGACTGATATTTATATGACATTTATGTGTCACATTTTAATCCCCCTCAAGGTGAAATTCGAGTGTCAAGATTCGATGACTTTTTTATTGTCCTCACATCGCATTATTCCATGTCGGGGACGATTAAAAAATGGAAAATAAAATCTTTCTTTTCATTCTTCATATCCCTAATGGTGACATTTTTAATTATTGAGTCGGATTCAACCTTTTAATTATTGAGCCATATTAACGATAGAAAAAATTTCTTCTCAGCTAATTTTCGGCATTCTCATTCTCTGAAACTGCACCAAAATGCAACAAAATAATTTCATCCCTTATCGCTGACGTACGAGAGACCAAAGAACTGGACGAAATAATTTACCCAATTTTCGTGGGACTCCAACGACTCCGACTCTCGGTACGTCACGCGAATAATGCAGATGAGACCAAAAAAAATGCGAGTATGCGACAAAACGCAGAGACATATTTTATCAAGGGTGCATATGTGTACAACCAACATATCTATGTATACACGCATATCTCGAATTCCAGAGTGCACAAAGGTCCCGGGTTGTTCGTCGTCGGTGTAACTGACTGTCGTCACTCGGTGCTAGACGGCGAAGAACGCGTCGAGAACGAGAGTCTTTCTCTCACCCCCCTCCCCCTCTGCTCCCTCCAACCCTTCCGAGCCATCCCTGCTTCTCGGGGTGACACAGCGTAGGACTATGAACTAAAGGTACGCAAACACGCGGAGAAGACTCACCGCCGTTTGCATCTGGTCTCGGGGCCAAGGTAAACGGGGTTGTTGGGGGATGTTTTGGTCCTCGGGGTCCCCGGAGATACAAATTACATTTAAATAGAACTCGTGGAACGCGCGGCATTCGCAATTTGAGAGCCGGCCGGGGTAGTGCGAGAACGGACGAAGAGAGGGTGGAAAGGAGTGAGAGAGAGAGAGAGAGAGAGGGAGAGAGAGAGAGAGGTGATAAGGTTTGGTGGAAGGAGAAAACGAAGGTGGATGAAATGCCGCGTGGCGTTGGCCGTGAGAGTCGGAGGATCATGGACCGGAGACGAGGAGAACCGAGCCAAAGAAGAAGAAGAGGGAGTAGAAAGGGTGCGGGCTACGGTTGGTAGCGAAATCGCGGGGGATGGTCGCGCGAGCTCACCCCAAAGTGTATATATGCGTATGGGTCGTTCCACGACGAATCGGACGGTCAAAATCCTGACTTCTGCTGATTCGGCTTATGATTTTTTTCCGGGTTTTATTTCATTCTAGAAAGGACCTTGATTTTTGTCAAAATTGTGGAATCTCCGTACAACCTTTGAAAAAAATTGAAACTACCCTCAAACGAGAAAGAGCATGCTTATGCATGATTGAAACATTTCTGAAAAAAATTACGGATGCTTTTGGGATCAAAGCAGAGCCAGAGAAAAATCTCAAACGAAATCAGCCTGTCCAGTGTCGCAACCGTCCGATTTGCCGTGGAATACCTCATATAAAAATATATGTATATAAATAAGTCTCTCGCTGGGTTCGACGCCGCACGTATAATCACAGCTTTTAATCTGGTGCTTCTGCCGGCGTAACGTTCGAGGGTGGTTTTCGTTGGTCCATGTAACGCCGTACCCGGAGATATAGCTACGGCACGGGGGGAAAGAAAAGGGCTCGACAGGGCGCAGATAGACGGGGACGAAGAATAGACAGTGAGATAGAAGGAGAAAGATAAAGAGCGAGAGAGGGAGATGTTGAGTGGAGTGAAACTGAAGGAGAACCGAGGGCATCGCGGTATTTAGCAGCACGCCGCGGGGGTTCCCCTCTTCGGGGGAAAATAACGCGGGGGATGGGAGAGACGGAACGAAAAGTGAACGAAGCTCTGCACCGCCACGCGTCGGCCGTTATTGCCTCTTGTACGACGCCGAGAAGGAGAGCAAACGCTGAATACCCTTGGCTCGAGAGTTAGCCGGATAGGGCTGATCGCGAAGAGGCGATCATACTTTTTTTCGGTTTTTTTATTCTTCTCAAAGGTGCGGAACGACTGACGTAGGGTCGATGGCACGCACGGTGGGAGGTAATTGATTATTTTATGCATTGGACTCGAATGACGCGAGGACGAAGAGATTATTGATAAAGGAGGGAAATTGTTTTTCTTTGATTTTGAGAGGAGCGGCCATTTTGTTCATCGTTTCTAGGCTTGAAGATGGCGACGGTGAAGGATGGAGCCATGAAAACGGTTGCTAGGATGTGATAACGAGGGATGACGTTTTTTGTTGGTGTTTTTAGTTTGATCTGGGAGTGAATGGGTAAGATGGAATTCCCGTAGCAAGGAAATAAAGAATTAATTAATTAAGGTTATAAATATATCGAGGCTAGATGGCATAGTTCAAGAATGAATAACATCAATTGATCTAATTAATAAACGAACATTATTATTAAACGAGATAGTGCAACCATTATAAATATCTGGTAATAAAAAAATTGCAGATCTCACAGGCAATCGAAGATATCTGTGAGAAATGAAATCGGCTAACGATCAAAGAATGCAAATCAAATCCGAACCATCGGTAGAGACTACGGTACCGACGATAGAAGGCCCACTGACCGTCGACTCGCGTAAGCGATCGGTCGGTTGGGTTTGTTCAACCGCGGAACCGATGTAGATGCCAGTTATTAAAAAAACAAAAACCAAAAATACCCGACAATGAAAATAAAAAGGAAGACGAGAAAAAAAATAATAAAATTAATAAAGTAGAAGAATCGAATACAGAGTCGAGACGAAGAAATCTCGGTGAAGCTTGCGAAGGAGAAAAGGTTCTCTCGGATATTATTAACGTCCTTGTTTTTCGATCGATCGAGGTGCTTCGTTTCTCCGTTCTCCGCCGGTTGACGCTGGGTGCGTGTAGCCGCTGCTGCTGATGCTGCTGCTGTTGCTTTCGCGATAGAAAGGAGAGAACTTGAGAGAACGATCGGCGAGAGATCGTCGCGAGATAAGCGCGGGCGTGCCTTCGGAACGGAACCGAGAGGACGGTAAAACAGGAGAAGAAAAAGAAGAAGACGAATAAGAATAAGAAGAAAAAAAAATTAGAAGCAACAAGAATTTCTCGATCGTGTCCTTTCTGCGTCGCTCGTCGTCATTCGCTTTCAGAAACAATACGATCCCCGAGGGCACGAGACACGTAAGACGATACGCCGTCGTCCTCTAGCTTTCTCCACCTCTACTTCTCTCTCTCTCTCTCTTTTTGGAACGAGGAGAAACTCGTCTTCCACAGCCAGATCGGTCTCGTTATACAAGTACGTATATCGATGGAATATAAGGTATATGTATGGCCACTACGGACAGAGTGTGCTCGAGCTCGCTCCGGTGATCATCAAATCAGACAACTGACCGCGAGCGGCTTGCTTGCCGCTTGAACCGCGCCGCTTCGAAAAAAAATAAATAAAAATACATTGTTGTCCCGGTATAGTTAATACTTTCCAGTTAAAAATTATTTGTCAAAGATGATTACAAAAAAGAAGGGGAAGAGAGGAATAAAAAATGTGAAATATATAAATTTTGCATTTCTTCCTTTTACACAAAGACTCGTTCGATTATTCTGCAAAAGCTTCTTGTGAAACGGTCGAAGCAAAAGTGTACGATAGAAAGAGAGAAAGAGGGAGGGAAAGAGAAAGAAAATATAAGATGGACTCTGGTCCATGAATCTACCGGAATTAATCTAACGACGTATTTATTCTCCCGGTTGGTGGTTTTATGTGTCTGAGGATGTTTGTCTCCGAATCCTATGATCGCTGATTAAAAAGGCTCCAAGAGATTCTACCCGAGCGACACACGGAGAGAAAGCGAGAAAGAAAAAGCTCGAGAGAGATAGAAATTGGAGGGTGGTGAACGCGAATAAAATAAGAAAAAGTAGTAAGTGCGGGAAGAGTTCTAGCACCGGGCGTGGGAGGGAGGGAGTGCGGGGGTTGTCGTGGTAGTGAGACCCGGCGATGGTTCTGCAAGTGTCGGATGAGAAACGCGAGTGAAAAACAGAAAAGTGCGAGAAGGGGGAATCGCAGAGCAACGAGAGTACGAGAGAAAAGAGGAAAGATGGCGAGTAGGGATCGGGGGGGTTGCGCGGAGAAGGAGGCAAGTTGTGGGTGGAAGGACAAGAAAAAGTGTCGCAGGAAGAAGTCGGAGTCTCGAAGAAAGACGAAGAAGGCACGGCGACTGGATAAGGGGGGAGGATGGTGGCTATACGGTGAGAGTCAACGGTCCTGGTTCAGTGAGAAATACATAATGCAGTAGCCGGACGTCTCCGACACCCCCTAACTCAACCCTCGGCGCCCAGAATCCAGCGGCACAAGCAGCCTGGGCGAGCACGGAAGAATCTCGATTCGAACCCGCGAAGGAAGAGGAAGAACGTCACGACCACCATCGACGGGAGCAAGCAGCAAAGCAGCAAGTAGGAGAGCAGCAACGATGGCACAAGACCCGGCGAACCGCGAGCAAGGACGTAGGGGGTGCATTGATTTACGCGAGGAGCAAACGGGCAAAGGGTGTCGAGCTGGATCTCGCGTTTTCTCGCTCCAACCAACGCGAAACGAGGGAAATAGGTTCTGGAACATCGCGCGTACGTTCCCCGGTGGGCCAACAATTCACTCGCCTCGGGTTTCTAAACCCATCCATTACCGTTCACCGGCATTGTTGCGGTTACTTTAGCACGTCTATCGAATTCAAAACCCGGCAACGTGCCCAACGAATGCCCGTCCTGATGCGACCCGGGATTTGACTGCGTTAAAAATCCGTAGGTTGTAACGTGTCGTAGATCAATGCGCGATTATGAGACTCGTTTCAACTTTTCTTTGTCTTACGTTTTCTGGGGAAAAATTTATTTGGAGACGTCGTGAATTTTTTCTTAGCTCTTGATACGATTGGGGGGACAATGTGGATAATTGTTGCGGCTGGAGATTCTTCGTGGTTCAGTTATGAACACTTCTCCTCCTCCTCTGGACCCTATGGACTTGTCAAGAAGTATTTGGATGGGAGATTTCCTTCGGTGTTCGCCGAATGGACGTTTCAGAAATGATATTTTTTCACTGTAAAAAACGAAATGGTTGAGAAAACTTGAAATCTCACGACAAGACGTCGATGACCCGAAATAAGTGTGTTTCTTGGGCGTGTCTACGTCACCATTAGGCAAACCGAGGGTCGAAGGATCGTGTCCGCACAAGGTCATCGTAAAGGGGAGTTTCGATGTTGCTGACCATTCACGTCTGTACTAATAAGCCGTTGGAGGCGATAGCCGGAAGACTATTAATTAACGTCGGAGATCAACGATGCCGGTGGTTATAGTCACGCGGGGCTGCCTCGAAAACGAAAGAGAGAGGGGGAGAGAGAGAGAGAGATCCAGGGAGAAAGACAGAAAGCGTCTTGAAACATTTCATGAGCGACGTCAGGACGATCGTAGCGAAGTTTCGCGATATCAACGAACCGGCGAACATAGTTTGTAATGCGTGTACGAAGATTGTAGCGACGGAGAAAAATGGGAGCGGGGAGAGAGGGGGTGGGAGAGACTATACCTGTATTGGGAATGAAATGGAAACCGTGACGTTGGACCGAGAGTGAGACTGGGATGGAAAACGTGGACTTGGCTACAGCGGCGCAAAATCGACATGGAACCGTCGTCGAGCCTGGCGAGTGTGTGCGTGTGTGTGTGTGTGTGTGTGTGGACTGTCCCGCACGTTATGGCTGACTCGACAAATGTAATCTCCGCTAAGCAGTGGTGCTTCCGGAATTACTTTCCGGGGTTAGGAAAATTTTGAAAGCGATGGATAATATTTTCGAATCGATGGAATGATTAATTCAGAATTTTTTGAGGTTGAAAAATTGTACGGCGAGGTTTTTTCACCCCCCGTTGGTCAAAGATTTACCCTAATTACTGATTCGAATTACTGTCTAAAAATAAAAATAAAATTTGCCAGCTAAATAACATTTCCGGATCATCGTAATTTGAAATTCATAATTTTCCGAGATCAAAATATCGGACAACGAAGTTTTACCAACCCCTGTCGCGACAGAAATTGATTCTAATCACTGATTCGAATATTCCCACACGAAAAATCATTCTGCTGTTTTGAGAATGCAAAAAAATGTAGAATCGGGCGTAAAGAGACGGAAATAACGAATAAAGGTTGTTTAAATGGTCGAAGCATGGTCGGACTCGGTTCGTTGGATGGAGACCGAGAACCACTGGTCGTGACCAGTGACGCGAGTAAACCAATAATGCGGCCACCGCACCTCCCTACCCGCCTGCCAGTTTCAAATCCGGCGTGCGGACACGTTAACGTCACGGGGTCTGCTGCTACGTTCCGCGGGACATTTCGCGAATCTATTCATCCGGGCGTCGCGTGTCCGAGTGTTGACAAGTTATAGCCGCGTATATCAGCCACCCTCCGACGCCTCTTTTTTGTTTTATTTTATTTTATTTTTTTGAAATAATTAGTTTCGTCCTTTGTTTCTCTCTCGGTCAATGGTGAATCGCTCGTCCGCAATTTATGAATCACAATGAACTGGATTAATAACCTCTGATAGATATTTCATAATAGTAATGATAACAATAACATTATACTATATAATAATCTATGATAATGATTTTTCTTACATTCTCTAAATATTCTTCCATATAATATAATGATATATATTTATCATTATTATTATTGTAAGCCATTATACTTTCTGCGATAAGTATAGAATGTGCTTCGGTTAATTTTTTTTTTTTAATCAATAATCTGCCGTGTGGGAAAGAAGATTTTTGACGAGAAGCTTGAAATCGGTGATGCGAAAGACAATGATTCGAGCTCTCTTGTAATTTGCACTGATAGGATGAGAAGAACGATTCGACGAAATTGAAGAAAAAAATGGAAAAAAAAAAAAATAACCGATGACAAGGAGTGAGGAAAGTCGGTTGCCACGCCGCGAAGGTAACTTCGAACGGTGACGTCGGTGAAAAAAGCTCGACGAGTGAATCCGTTGGAAAAAGCAGATGAAAACCGTAGGAAGCGAGAACTGTGTAAAGAAGAGAATGAGGGAGAAATGTGAAGAGAGAGAGAGCTAGAGAGAGAGAGAGACAGAGAGAAAGGGAGAGAAAGATGTATACCGAGCGTATCCAATTTGATGGCATTACAATAACGGGGGTAATGTCTGAGAATAATGAAATTTCCTCCCAATCACCACGACCCGATGTTGGAATATGTTCTCCCACAGCCGAAGCTCTGGCTCACCATGAAGCTGAATTTATCCTCTTCTTTCGGTTCTTCTCGTTCTCTCGTTTCGTCCGCCATAGTTTTTCCCTCTCTCTTTTTCTCCGTCTGCGCTCTCGCAATTTTCTCTTCATCGTTCGTCCCTCACTCTCTCCCGTACCGTCCTATTTATTCACATTTTCTCGTTTTCTCGCGTCGTCGCTCGTTCGCGATGTTCGCCAAGCTTTTTCGACCTCTTCGTAAATCGTATTCGTAACGTTTTTCGTAAATTTATTCGTCGAAAATTCTGTCCATTTATGCCAGTACAGGGTATAGAATGGTTTGTCGATTTAGAGTGTTTTGTTGAGTTAATCGATCAACGGTGAATCATTATTATCTCGGGTACGGATTCAATTTTTTAAATTTCGTTTTGTTATTTTATCTACAATGAGTCGACTTCAAATATAATTTATTTCGCTCTAAAATCGAGTCAATAATTGAAGTAAAATAAAATCCACCGATTATTCGCTCACCATAATGTTAATTCGAATTTTGCGAATAAAACTTTTCATTCGCGAACTCAAGGAATCTCAATAAATCTGCAATTTCACGAATTACGGAAATATTTTTTCGTAATAAATTTTCAATTTCCCAAATAATACTAAAAAAATTCTCCAACCCGAATAATCGGAATGAATCGTCCAATTTCGCGAATAAAAACGTTTCGGCCGATTCTATCCGATCGCGCGTAAGCCGAGCAGTGTGCCAAGAAGGCCTGCGCGCGCGCGCGCGCCTCGTTCGCTCGCGAATACGGAAATACGTTTAACCGGGAATATAATAAATTTTCTCTCGGCAGTCGACGTCGTGCTCGCGGCCGTTACGTAATGGAATATTACACGGGCCATTAAAGAAACGTTAATCTCGGCCACAACAAGAGTTCGCGAGAGGCAGCGCGAGAATGGGCGAGAGAGGCCACGGGGGGGAGGATGGAGAAACCGGAAAGGCGCACGGGATGCTCGAATCTCCGGCGGATTAAGCGTGACGCTTTGATCCTTTTCGTGCTTGCGCCCTCAGGGCAAATTCACCAAAAGCTGCGAGAGCCCGGCGAGCTTTCTTCTCTCTTCTCTACTCCCGACAGCCACACCGGCTGCCTTTCACGTCTCTCGTTACCAAGATGTTCGGGGACTACCGGAGCAATTTGTTAAAACAGCTTTAATTACTATTCACTCGTTTACTGTCTCACCATTGGTATTTTTTTTATTTTTTTCTTAATACCGTTTTTTTTCGGTGTTTTGTAGAGAGTAAGATTTTTTTTGGGGACACAATTTGGAAGGGATGGCGGAAGAAGCTTCGAATCTTTGCCATCTTGAAAATTCGCTGTGTTTTCTGAGACTTTGATTATTATTTTTTTATTATCATTATTTAATTTATTATCGAAGTTATTATGTTATTTTTATGTTTTCGCCTGGGGATACAATATCGAAACGATCTCTCTTCGAATCCTCGCCATCTTGAAAATTCGCTATCGTTTACAATCGCCTTTATTAATATTTTTATCATCATCATTGAAATTCCCTAAGATTATTATTTTTTTTTTATGGATCGTCTAAAATTTTCGTTGACAAAAAAAAAGATTCGACGGGAGATTATCGTAAAAAACGCCCCCGATAAGTCGACGGACGAACGGGAACATCGCGGAAGATGGCTCCTCCCGGCAAGACCCGTTGGAACTCGAGGGGTAGTCGAGTCTTCGCAAGGATTCCACGACAACGACGGTCCGTGGGCCACCCTCGCGCACATATATATATCTTTCTCAGGAGCCATTACGAGAGAGGCGCGAGAAAACAGGAGCACCGGATTTCTCCCGTGCTGTCGAAGCGCGAAGGATGTTACCGGAACGGGGTTGAAGAAAGACGCAGTAAAAAAAAAAAAAAAAATAAAAAGAAAAAAGGAAGAGTGGGACAAAGAAACCCGTCTCAGATCGACGAACTCTCGGAGCTTTCGTTTTTTCTACGTTTAGCAAAGTCGAAAGCCCCTTTTGGGCCGACGATTATTCGACCCATGCAAATAACCATGGCAACCCGGGTTCTGCTATCGTCGGCTTTGCGAATCTTTGATAACCGACGTTGACACCAACGTCCTCTCAAAAAAAAATTATTGTGTGATATAAGATCCGTTTATCGTTCAAAATATGGGCCATAAAATAATACTAACGACAATAATGATAAAAATGGCAAAAATGATTGAATAACAACATTAAAAATATTAATAATAATTGAATAATAATCAGGATATCAATAATGATTTTAAAAAATTTAATTTTTTATTTTGATTGAGTTGATACTCACGCTTGGTATGTTGTCGTTGGTACATACACCTTCTTGAAGCAACCGATCTCTGATCTCCCACGCGAATATCGATGGGCACTCGCTCTTGTAGAGGGATATTTTACCGACGACCGCGGCGGTCGCGACTCTGGGCTTGCTGCCGCCTATCGCTCGGGGTCTTATCGAGCCTGTCTCATAGTACCTGCAACAATAATTATTTGCGATGCGATTCAGTAGTGATACGCATCCTTCGATATATCGAGGACCTCGCGATTTATTCCAACTCAATTAGGATCCACGAAAAAAATTAATACGTATACTTTTGAAAAAGCTAAAATTAATTATATAAATTAAATCAGAGAAATATTGAAATATGTATATAAAAATGGAAAAATTGATATCACGAATTAAATCTCTCGCTGTTTCGAGTAAGTAATTCTCTCTGCGTCGTACAGAAGTGCAAAGAGTACAGAAAACAGCTCGAGAGTAATGTCCAGCCAATCGAGCTAATGCGCCGGGGATTAAGTGCGTTATTGCGCAACCTCGCGGAGGAATGCAAGCCACGCCGAGCCCCGCGCAAGCACGTGTGGGGATGGGGTTAGGACAGAAGGAAAATACGACGAGAAACCGGAGGAGAGTCAACGGTGTCACACGTAGTTTGCATTCCTGCGGCGCGTTTACATTCTACTCGCTGCGACACTTTGAGTTCTGACTTTTTTGCTTCAATTTTTATTCTATTTATCATTATAATTGTCATTTTTTCGTTCTATTGACACATTTCCGAACGTTTAATAATGATAATAATAATACAAAATTATTATTAGGATAATTATAATCATGATAGTAATATTAATATTGATGAAATGATGAAATTACTATTGTCATTATTCTAAGAATATTCGTACCATATTATCATCATTATTATTATTTTCTAGCGTATAATAATAATAATAATATTATTATTATTATAATAACGTGACGTATAATAATAATAATAATATTATTATTATTATTATTATTGTCATCATCATCATTTTCATTATTTTTATTGTCATTGTTGCTATTATTATAAATGATTATAAATAAGCTTGCAGTATTTCAACCAACCTGCCGAGGATCTTGGAGACGCAACCGTTGCTGACCTGAAGAATCCTCGAGATGTCGCACGGCCGGGCTCCCGAGTGCGCCAACTCGACAATCTTTTGCCTCGTTAAATCCGGCAACGGACGACCCCCGACGAAGACCCCACCCAGCTGATTGACTCCGCTGTGACCTGAAATCAAAAATTCTTTTTTATTACGTATAAATATTATTATCTTCGCCAATGATACAATTTTATTTATCAACGAGTGAGGAAAATTAATATTACGGTCATTTCGAGGATTGATAGAAATAAGGGTGGTTGGCGTGTAATTGTTCCGACAAATTGGAGATCATTGAAATTTTGTTAATTTGGGGATTTTTCAACCCCCAGATGCATTCTTTGTAATTTTTTTCCCCAGGATTAATTTATAACACTTCATAAAAAAAATTCCAGTAGCAACTTTTTTCTATTTCTATATATTATATTTATTGTATTTTATCAGTCTTTTTGAATAGGCGTTTGGGTATACTCGTAGCTAGATCGTACATCACACAAAGTTACCCTCACCGGATCGTCGGTAGCAAAGTCCTCTTTTTTTCTATTTTATTTTTTTTTCTTTTTCCTTTTCTTTCCCATGATCGTTCCGAGCAATATATCGAGTACGTCAAAGTCGAAAGTTGTCGCAACGGGCAGAAACATCAGCCACGAATGGTTTTCGAGATCATTGTGTCGGTGACAAGTCGGACTTGAGTTCGAAAATGTCATCCCGTGTTCCCGGTTATTCCCCCGCTGCCCCTTAACCCTCGAACGCACGACCGTGGCGAGGGTCCTTGTTCCAGGATGGGACACGGTTTTGTATTCGACGGTGAGGTGCTCATGCAAGATCGAGTATGCCGAGGTGGCTGTGAATTCGTGGGTGCAACCACGCCTATCACCCAAATGCCACAGAATACATTTTCGGAATGATTCTTCAACAACCCTCGAATTTTGGTCTCGATGGTTTTCGAGATTTCGGGGCGGGAATCGAGAGCCTGGAAAATATGACTCCTGACCGGCTTTCGACATTTTTTTCTTTATTTGACTTCGATCGTGGAATTTAAAAAAAAATCTACGTATCAATAAGCGATATAAATTACGATTGAACGAAGAATATAATTGATGCAATAATTCCGAATTAAAATAGAGTATTGTTCGGAGATTTATGGAGCAAGCATGAAAGAAAATATAGTTTAGACTTTCAAACTTTCCCATCAAAATACTATAAATCTCGTAATCGTCAATAAAAATATTAAAAAATATAATTAATAAATATATGAATATTCAATAATAACAAATTCTGTCTAATTCATCCTATACTATTTTGTCCTATCCCATCAAATAATAAATTATAAATAACCTGAATAATAAAGAAAAAAAATTATTGATTAAAGATAAAAAATAATAACGCACGATTTTCCTGTCATAGGAAATAAAATTGATGACACAAAGTTCGCGGTCAATGACATCTACATGGAACGCCATATAACCAACAGAATGGACACACATGGATGTACCGAAACGCGCAAAGCTCATCCACCGCTCCACTAATATAATTGGAGGGTTGTGATTGTCGAATAGGTGGTTTCCATGTTCGCAGATACCAAGAAGAGCAAGAGAGAAACGGAGGGAGAGATACATAGTGAGGGACACTCATGTTCATTGTGCTACAAGACGTGAACATACGAAAACTCCGAAACACGAGAAAAAAAAACGCAGAAAATTTATTGCCTATACATAATCGACGTTTGTCCCTTACGGACGATTGAACTCTTCATCGTCATACATCGAGCGGTAAACGCGGGGTATGTTACTAATAGACGTTCGCAAGCTGCGTCGACCGATGATACACGTGAAATATAATACGTGAAAATGCACGAGCGTGTCACTCGTTCGGGAACCGATCGTAAATTTCCGAGTGAATCGGAAGATCGTACTCCACGGTTTTCTCGCACGAGTCCCGTTGTGTGACGTTTGACTCTCGAATTTTTCCATTGTCAACCTTTCCAAACTCATTCATTCTCACCCGGCATTCTTCGTTTCGTGCTCGCAGCTTGTCGAAATATTGATCGAATATTTCGTGGAAAGATTTACCATCGTCGAATGTTTTTAAAATAATTTAAAAAATTTAAAATAAACCAAAAATGATTTAAAATCAATTTTTCGAAATTTTTAATTATATTTTTTGAATATTTTAATTTTTTTCTTAATTGTCTTTATGTTGTTTCTGATGATTTTGACGTCTCGAAAATCTCATATCCACCCTCAAACCTCAACAATAAAACATCCCCCCAGAAACCAAAACAAAATAAAAAAACATAAACAAAAAACTCACATTTGCCTGCAATAACGAATCAAAACACACAACGAAAAATGCAACAAGCCTCGCATTTCTCAATTCAAAGGCTGCGAAAATCGCATCGTTATTATTCGCAACCTATAGCATTTAAAGAGCTGGCAAAAGAGCTTCCGAGCCCGAACAAATCGTTTTTTTTTTCTCTTCGTTCAATGTGACGAGGTAACGACTAATAATGACTCGAGCAAATACAACGCGCAATTCCACCCCCCGTCCCCTCCCATTCGCGCCCAGACATTGCGCGTAACCCGAAACGAGTCGAAGTGAGAAGAGCGATCTAAAAAAATAAAGACAGGGTTATTTTCTCTCTCGCCGAAGCAACGCGAATAAACACAACATCCGTAATACGTACATAGGTATAATGTCGTCCATTGTGCAACGACGTCCCCGTAAATACAGCCCCGGCGTCGAGGCGGTGAGGAGGGGATGCGGACCGAGGCGAAATAATAAAGCAAAAGGGGAGCTCATGCAGAATATGAGCCCACGGTGGACCTCTGCCATATATACGAAGTTATAAGCGAACCATCGTCACAGAATCGGTAGTGTCGCTCGCGTAATGCGCGCCAAACCGATTGCAACGCGTCGTAACGTAGGTGATACCCACATATACGCCCCGGTCTCGTTATTATGTAGCCACGATGTTTGTAACAGCGTTACAGAGGGGTTGATGAAGCTCTCTCTTTCTCTCTCGCTCTTTCGCGTGCGAGCGTCGCGTTCGAGTGGCCCCATTCACCACCTACGTGCTTTTCATATTGTAACGTTTGTATTAAATATCAGTCGTGTCGAACCCCTCTCGCTGTTACGTCTCGATCTCTTCTTTTTCTCAATTTTTTTATTTTTTGTTCACGACTTCATTAGCTTCGACCGGCGCGACCCCTTTCTCGCATCAACCCCTATCTTCGGTACTTCGCGTCATGAGCGAAGGCCGATAGAGTTTAATTCTCGGCGGTGTCGGAGGGATAAACATGTTTTAAAATAGTATTTTTGGATTTTTTCCATTAACTATGATCAATATTGTTCATTTAATATTGTCATTATTATTATTGATATTATTATCATCATCGTCATTTCATAAGTATTTTAATAGTGAAAATAATTCAAATTATATGAACGATGATTAATATCAATTATTATTGATATTCATTTGCTCTGATAATTATTTCGATACCAATAATAATTGGAATTATATTAACTCACGATTTATATTAATTATTATTTTTATTATCAATAGAAAGTGAGAACAAAAAGTATCAACCCTTTTTTCCGTCCGCAAACACAGAACATTATTAATAAATAATATATATTTTTTTCAAATTGATATTTTTTTTCACTGTGTATTTTACAAGAGTTTATAATTAGATATTACGATCGAGCTTTGTGAAAACTCGGCTACAAAGCCTCTTTCTCTCTCTCTCTCGTGCCGGTCGATTAGTGCACAACGTTGAAACTACCGTGTAGTGTGTTTAACCGTTAAATGTACCGTTGTAAAAATCTCCGTCGTGAAAAGTAGTGTAAAAATATTGTCGGACGATGGATAGAGGAAATTTAGCGTCCCGGGGTGCAAGCGAGCGGTCAAAGTACCATGCAAACAACGTTATAACGCGCGATATGTCGCTTCGGCTGTGTAACACGTGTGTGTAAAACGTACGGAGACCGCCGAGCGATAAATCGTTGTAAATCCGCGAAGCACGTGATAAACGTGATATAAAAAAAAAAAGTGGAAAAAAATGGAAAAGAAAAAAAAATTCCGTAAGGGCGGATAAGCACTATCGCGTGTTGCTTGGTTGATCGATCGATCGGGGGTTGTTGTTGAGACGGGTACACGAGTTCGCTCGTAGAACCGATCGTTCGTGTACATAAATTTCTCGACCGGAGTCTATGACTACGAGGTCTAGCCGATGCTTCCAACGGCTAAGCTCTAGGTTTATAAATAACCCGTTCGGGCTCTGCGCTACGATCTCAGCACCGGATTTGTTCGTCGTAAACCGACCGATCATATCGGTATCGCTGCTGACTATCGTTAACAACACTGGTGGGGAATGAAGAATATTAATAAAAAAAATTAGAAAGAAAAAATTGATAAAAGTTTTTTTAACGAAGAAAAAAAATTTTGTGTAAGAAGGGATGAGATATCGTGAAGGTGAGATTGAAGGAGGGAAGAAAAATTCGCGCGGTTACAAACGAGCGACAGAGCCTCGCTGACGTGTTGGCCGAGACGGCACATTCATCATCCCCCTCCGAGCCCATCGCGCTGTAAGTAAGTTTTTTTTGTATATGTGTGTGTGTGTGTGTGTAAATGTGTAAAAGTGGGCGAGGATTGATACTGTACGGGTAGCTTTCTTCCGGGCGTTTCTGTCTCTCTATCGAGTGGGATAATCGATTGGGACGGGTGTGCGAAAAGAAACTGCGCTATCACTCCCCGACGCCTTCTGAGATCCGATTAGACTCGTGTCCGATTCGACGATCAGCGGTAAATATCGTCGGGGTGTTTTTTTCATCTTACAAAATTAATTTTGAGGCACAAATAAATAATAAAAATAGTCCATGAACATAATCATAAATGGAAGTAGTTATTTCTATGGATAATAGAAAATATTCCGATTTTTTAAGTAACTCAAAGGGCCTCATTCAAGAAGGCACAAATTCCATAACATTGGATAAGTTATTTCTTTTTCTTTTCCATTTTTCTTTCGAAGGAAACGAAAAATCTGCACTTGTGAGATGAGAACTCAAAGAGCGACAAAGGTGGTTAACGTCGATGATGATCATTGACCTGGGTTCGTCTCGAGGCGCGGAGAATGCGATTGAGATCCAAAGCTAAGCCCGTTGAGAGGGCCAACTCTCGTTGTCGTCGTCGTCGTCGTCGTCTCAATCGTCGTCCCTTTCGCAGAAGTGCTTCCGGCGGAATGAATGAGCGAGACGACGAGGAGCGACGACGAGCGACAACGACGAGGACGACGAGGACGACAAGGACGAGGACCCCTCTCTGTGCCATAGCCATTGGCATTTCGTCGCGAGAACTATACATCGGCCGAGGACTCTCTGTGAGAAGCTGGTGAAGAGAGCTAAGGGCACGACTAAACCGCGACCAATTCAGAGATGCCCACTTGCTTCGAGTGCGCCCCGTCCATCCAGTTTCAACGCGACGATCAAACTCCATTTTTTATTTTTATTTTTTTTCATCTCTTTAAATTTATTCATTTATTTATTTACTCATTTATATCAATAAATAATATAATGAATAATTGAAAACTATTTTTTGAGAAGAATAATATAAAATTATATACTAGAATATATGGAAATAAGAGAGATAGAGAAAGGGAAGGAGATAGAATAGATTGATAAATATAATATTTATTATTTTATTATACTATGCTATGACATTAAAATTTATTTATTTATTCATTGTGTAAATTTTTTGACCAACGAGAACGACACAAAAATTGTTCTCCAAGAACAAGCTAGTAAAAAATAATAGCCACCGGTTAATAAAAATTCGTGTACAACGAATAAAATCAGAACACCATTTTTTCACAATCACTTTTTATCGTTAAAAAATGATGTATCTATATGTTGCCATAAAAGAAGAAATAACTAAAGCCAGAATTTCGACGTTCGAGCGTGTATTCCACGAGGGTTGAAGTCCCAAAAGCAAGCGCCAAAAAAACGAAAGAAAAAGAAAAAGATGAAAAAAAGAAATACTAGTAGTAGCAATAACTCTCGTCGTGAATGAACTCCTCGCCGCGAAGACATCGTATTCCCGGGTGTACATATAACATAATGTTCTGTGACTGTGCCACGGCATTAGACTCTGGTTCCCGGGCGGGGGGTAATTTATGAGATTGGCCAGATGCAGTCCCGGTCCCGGGGAACGGGCCGGTGACAAGTTGTTGTGCGCTCTACGCCGGCCCGAGGGTAGTTTCGCTGGTCCTCGGTGAACCCAACGGAGTTACACACACATATATACGTGTACCAGTGGTTCACTCAATTCGCTGCAGTCACCGACGCAGCCTGCCCCGAACGAAAGCCCAGCCACCTTCTCTCCCCATCCCCTACATACCGTGTAACACGTTGTATGTGGGGCGATGACATGCTTCCGCGCGTATCCCATTTTGTCGGTGAAATTGTTCGATGCAAAGGCTCTTCCCCGTCTCTCTCTCTATCTCTTCCTCTCAATTCTCTTCCCCCCCCCCAACCCCGCAACTTTATTTTTCTCAACACTCGACGAATTTTCCCGAATCTCCGAAGGCTCCACACGAACCACGCGGTCTCCTTGTTCAGGGGGGCCCCCCGAGTGTCGAGTGTATTGAGACGCCCCGTGGGTGACATGACGAGGGTCAGCTCCTACGTCTGACCGCCAGGTGAATGAAGTACCGCACCCGACGAAGACGGAGAGACCCACACCGAAGAGAGAAACGAAATAAAAACCGGCGGAAGATGCTCGAGGAAAGAAAAAAGCAAAAAAAAAAAAATAACGACGGTAACAATAATAATAATGGGGATGAATTGTTGCGGACGTGTTTTCAAAATGAGGAAATATTTCCATTTGGGGTAGGTTGCTGGTAGTACATTCGTGTCGAGGTTTGGGGTTCGAAACGCCGTGTTCGAGAGACCGACTTGTCGGAGGGATGTAGAGCTACCCCCCCCCCCCCCCCCGGCTGCCCCTCCGCGACCCCCGTCAACTCGCACAATAAGCTCGAGTATTTGTTGCTGTTTGTACCCAATCTGCCGCGTGCTTTGACCGCTTCTCAACCATTTTTTTTTCTTTCTCCAACATTCTTCATCCCCGTTTCGCCGTCTCGATTGAGGGGGTTGCCCTCGTTGATCTCTTTCGTTCTTCACCCGGCTCCCGGTCACTTGCCGAATCATTCTTTCGTTCCCGGGGACGGAAATCTGCTCGAAGCTCGACAGTTATTAGCGTTATTAATAGCCCGTCGTTGAAGAGGATTCGACGTCGCACAATCAAGTGTCTATCGTTCCTGCTTCGAACGACGGAATACCACGAGACTCGCATTGTCCATGAATTTGTATTATGATGTGCGAAATAGGATACTTTCTTCGGATTCGAATAATCGAATTCGGATTCTAAAGGAAGAAAACGAATCATCAATTACGATGAAAATTCATGACGGAATCAATCTGATTTGACCGAGAGAAATATAACTTTCATAATTATTCAGTCTACATAATTATATAAGTATCATAAATGTAATAAATAATTTACATAATTATTAAATATAATTTTATTGAATCGTATGTAGTCGGTAAAGAGTGATTGGCGCAGTCTGATCCGAAAATATCCAAGTGTCAGTCATCGATGACTGACACGGCGCTTAACGCGTTAAGTACGGTCGACGAGTTGGCGGATGATTGGTGGCCCACAATGAAGTCACTTTGAGCAAAACGCACGTCGAATCCACGCACGAATGGCTAGCCCCGGCGGGTACGGATGAAGATGTCGAAGAATACGAGTTACAGACCGCTGGGCGTCAGACCCACGAGGTTTCTCCTTCCGGATCGAATTATTCAATTACCCCGAAGCTCACGTGCACGGGGGATGAAACTCGCGTACACACACGGCCTAGCCGTTGGGCACAGTGAGACCGAGCGAGACAGATCAGCCTGGACCAGGAGAAATCTCCGGCGCGAGGCGGAGAAACGTTGGATGCATGTACGAGCCTGGAATCTGTGTCGGTTCACGGCGGCCGGGGTCGCGTCGGCTAACAGCGAGCGCCCGGGGTCTCTTGTCTATATATCAAACGTTCTTTGCGTGTGTGGATAAACGTGGCACTACCTCCGTAGGTACGCGCACGGGGGTTTTGGTAAGCTGCTGGCTGGCTGGCTGGTGCTGTTGGTGCTGTTGCTGGCTGGCAGAACGAGGCGGTCGCGGTCCAAAGCGGGACTGGACAAAGAGCTCGTAAACGCGTTATTCCGCGCCAACGGATCTGTCAGAGCCGCTTCTCCGGGTGCACTACGTGGAAAAGGTACGTCCACAGATCCACACAGCAGCAGCGGCAGCAGCAGCAGCAGCAGCAGCAGCACCGCCAACCTCGGTCCCGACCCGTTTCGGGCACATCGACGTCCACATCAGCATCTCCACACACTCCGCTTCCATCTCCGGGTTGCCACGTACCGGTCGGTCCTGTCGTATACACACAAATCTCCGCACGTGAAACGCCGAACGCACCGAGAAACAGTCAGTTCGTTTGTTCCACACAGAGATGTCCCGGTCCATCGATACTGAAATGTCTGTCGGGGGTTGGACAACGTCTTGGAAGAACTTGGATCTTTGTCAAGAGCATGCTAACAGAATTTATCGATTTCGCATTGATTGACGGATTGATTATTCAATTCGCAAATTCTTCAGGGTTCCAACAAGTCGCGTGTTGTTGCTTTAGCTTTCAATAAAGTTTTTTTTAGTCTCATTCAATTCCTGCAGTTGCTTTGCCTGCCGGTCTCCCAACTGTCTGGCCTCGTGCGCCGGTCAAAGGCCGATTCGCGAATGCACAAAAGAGGACATGTGTTCCCAGCGTAATCCGCGTACTTTTTCATCAAGAACCAAATCCAGCCCCGTCCCTCCGATTCATCCTACATACATCAGGCACCTTTTTTTTTCCAGGCTTGGGCTCCCTTTTCTCTTCATTCCACCAGTAAATTCGTTATAACTTTCCGATCTTCGGAAATCCGGACGATTTTCCGTGTTCTTTCTCAATTCTACCGTCAACGGGCCACAGGACTCGGAATAACCACGAGGGGGGTTGAAATGGGGAGATTTGGCGCTTTGCAGAACGATATCGAAGGGGACTCGGACGATCATCGGTCATGGAGGAGTGGAACGTTAACTCTACACGTATGCGTGTGTTCGTGTGCGTGTAAGAAATAGCGAAGAAGTACACGGTTCCGGACACGGGGCTGCTCTTAATAGGGGCACAATCCGGTCGCGATCACACAAGGTGCGGCCCCACAATGACATCGACGTCGCGGCGACGAAAACGCATTGTGGTTGCGCTACGGGCGCGTTACACCGTGCGCCATTGGCCCATAGACGGGCACGTTGTATGGCGCTACCGGGGCACGGGTTCCCATGGGACGAAGACGGGGAGCGAGAGAGAGAGAGGGGCCACGGTGGTTAGTTCCTCGTTTTTCGGGCTCGCGCCACGGGAGCAGAGTTTTCGACATAATTAGAACTCGTATCGGAATGATCAGCTTGGGATATAGCTGTGGGAATTTAATGAAACGTAGTGGGCACACTATGGGTTTTGCTTCGGTACGGTACGCACCCCCGGGACTCCTACGACGGCCCCATCACTCGCGATGCGGAGGTTCGTGGTCTCGTTTGCGTACAAACGCGAGCGAGGGGAGGGGTAGACTGGTGGCGATGCTCGTGGGGGTTTTTTAAACAGGTCAGTGACGCCGTAAATCCATTTAGTCACTTTTTTGGGTCTCTCTTTTTATCTTGCCAATCTACTGGAATGTGATAATTAAAATGTAATAATTTCAGACCGAACAATACACTTGCAAATGAAAATTGAATTAATCAAGAAAGATATACTTCTATCCATATTGTCGTAAGCGTCCTAAAGAATGACTGCATAAGAAATCTAAAACAACCATGTCAAGGGTCACCCTATGGTATATATATCGAGGTACGTACATAATAAATATATATGTACACAAATATTACGTTCGAAGAGTAAATCACTCGAAAATTCATCGAAGCAAGGATCCGTTGGTACGACAAACGTCTCCCCGACTCGGGGATGAATAGCTCGCGTAGCGGATATACCCGAGAAAGGGTAATCCCGGGAGAAGAGGTGTCACGAAGCCGTGGGTACACACCGCAGTTCACGAGAGAGTTATTACGAAGCTTATGAGAGCCGCGCACACCCGATACACATACGTGTGTGTATCCACAACGATGTTTGTCGCACACGTAGTCCTTCTATAGTTACGAAAACTCAAAATATGGGTCAACCCTCTTTTCACGTGCTTTGTGGTGTATTTCAGGTTGGATACGCACTCGACGTCGCGTCTCTGACGTTGCTCTCAACGTGACGTCTCTGTCACTCACGAAGATCCTCTCCTACCCTCCTCTCTGCCCCACCCAACCGGTTGGATGCTTTTGAGAACGTTACAAGCTTCGGCTTGCCACAATCGTCGCCGCAAAAAGTTTTCACGGCTTTCTCGGCGATGGTTCGTACAACCCGGTATATAAATCCCGGATCCGAGGCAGGTGTGCGGGTGGAATCGTTATTATATTGTGGAGCGTACGTGAAGAACACGGATACACTCGACCGAGTGAAGGACCTCTCGAGAAATCCTTTTGAAACTATTTTTTTTTTTAAGGGTTTTTTTCCAGCACCGACCACGAGGTTACACAACCCGTACGTTTCACGGCTTGATTATGAGCACCGCGTGTACGTTGGGTTTTTTTTAGTGCGCTTGGATCTACGAACAACGATGAATTAAGGGGTTATATCTGGTTGCTTGCGGGGAAACTTAACATGACCTCGTGGTGAAACGTTTTGGAGAAGAAGAGCGATAGAAATCATTTACGAAAGATTATGAATAATAAAGAAAGAAAGTAATCAAACTGAAAGTTGACGATAATTGTCGATAATTTATGGGGATGAAAAAATTAATTGAATATGTTTTTATGTTATTTTTCTGGAGATGAGCACGAGCGTGTTTCGTAAAACCGTGAACGAAAACCAGGCGTACGATCGTAGCACGGTGTTTACCATGATCGTCGTCTATGTATAAACGTACATGTACGTAGACCCATCGAAGCGCCCCGTGATACAATGAGGGAAGCCCGATGTAATCTCCGAAAAAGGAAAAAAAAGAAAAACGTTTAGGGGAAAATTAGGTCGACAGTTGCCTGCGTATCCACCACAGGGTCACGAGCGTACGTACAAACTTTTTGTTGTTATTGTATCACTCGTGTAACATGTAAGATCGTTTGTGTTACGCGTTTTACACGAGCCCCACATAAACTCCTCGGCTAACCCACGATTTGTCACAATATTTATTTGGTCACAGAAACGCGACTGTTTCTGCAACTGTCGATGTTTCTTTTTTCTCTCCTTTTTTTTCTAATTCTTCGGGCAGTCGATCCTCTCGTTCGCTTTTGTTCGTCGAGGTCCGGATGGTTGTTCAAGGAACGAATGATATTTTCCCTTGCGCCGTGCTCCGATTTTTTAGGACGATATAATTGCATAATATTTGACGTCTCAATGACGTTACTTATTTTATTCCTCCCAAATCGAAGGTTCTCACACGTCCGGAAATTCAGCATCCTCTCACCAACCCATCTTCCTACGAAATCCACACGTAACTCACCGACCGAGTGCATAACGACGTATACGAGCAATTCCAATACTTCCGAGTAAACGAAAAATATTCGTAAAAATTTTCCAGCATCACCAACGATTGAAAACGTTTTTTTCTTCTGTTCTTTTTTTTTTTTCATTCTCAAAACCGTTGCGAGAGCTTACGCGGCGAAAGCGACTGTACCTTTTACGAAAACCAAGTCTCGTATCGTCGTGCTGTCGGCCATGGGGTAGTTTCACCCTCGTTTCCGCTTCACCGTCACTCATATATATATATATATTTTTCATATACACACATATAGATATGTGTATATAGTCACGCGAATAGTTGGATTCACGGCAAGCTCTTGGTTCCGCGGTTGTGAAAAAATTGGTAATACACGTTTATATTCCGTGCTCGAAGCATCGTAGACTCCGATGGGAAAGAGGCAAAGTGGGTGAGTGACGAAAGTCTTCCGAACGATGGATTTCTTTTTTCTTCTTCTTCTTCTATTCTTTTTTTCTACGCCTTCGAACCGAGCTCGTATCTGTGCACGCGAAAGTATTTCTCGTGCACGTGTAGATGTCGCGTGTGTCTCTCGAGGTTATCGGGATGCTGCGAGACACTTCAGAACGGAGGAATTCGTATTTCGCTACAGCCTCTTTTCCTCTCGATGGTTCACCTCGCTCGGTCGACTCATTCCCCGGTTCGTTCGTCCTCCGCCTCCGCTTTGGACAACTTTTTTTTACCGATAAGGAGCCCATCTGGGGCTATATTTGGATTTTGTTTTACAAATAGAAGCCTATCGACGTTTATTTGGTTATTTCTCTGGCTCCGGCTTTCCCGAAGACGAAATTTCACAGTCAAATACATCGAACTGAATTTCTAGCGCACGAAAAAAAACTCTTCAAGCGTTCGGTTAGTATTTTTTTTAAATCTTTCATCGCCCCGGAAATCGTCCACTAATTCGCATCTGCGTCGATAAAAATCGTGAAAATGGGAACAGAAAAAGAAATAATGAATAATAACGAAAATATTTTTCAAGGATTCTCAAAGCCGTACGAAAGTCCTTTTTGGGAGTCCTTCTTCAATGAAAATAAAAGTAACACAAGAAAAAAGACTAAATACAAGATGCGCACGGTCGGAACAAAATAATCACAAAATTCGACAGAGAAAAAAATTCCTCCTTCAATCGCAACCCCAAAGGGCTTCAGAATTTCCCGTGCAAAAATACGAAACCAAAAAACACAAAAAAAAAAAAAAAACCAAGAACGTAAGAAAAAAAAGCGACATACGCCTTCCGACTGTGGTGAATTTGTGTGGGGGGACGTACGACAAATTTAACGACGGTTTTTGACGCGTGAAGGGACCCGCGGTGGTGAGAAACGATTCAAGGTGTGGAGAATGCAAGTGAGATGAGTGGACCTTTGATGCTGCGTCGGGGATTTCTTAACGGTGCAAGGGCGTTCCGCGAAGCATCCCCTTGGCACGGGCGTTATCAGCAGGAGCAGCAGAAGCAGCAGAAGCAGCAGCGCAAGGAGCATAAGCAGAGAAAAAGAAAGAGCGGGAGAGGGGGAGGGGGTGAAGTGATGAGCTCTCGCGCTATGCAAAAAAAATTGTAAAAAAAAAAGGAAAAAAACGTTGGGATTTTTGTCACAAGCAGTTATATGAGAATTAATTGAATAAGAGTCGTCGAGGCGAGATTTCACCTTCCCTCCCGGCCTACCCCGACCACGGAGCATTCGAGCCACGGGGATGAACCCTTCGCGACGCGTACGACTGCGACGCCGACGCCTTCTCCACGCTCCTTAGCGCCGTGGCACGTCAGCCGAGTCTCGTTCGCATGCAGATCAAAAGAAAACGGTTGTCTGATGTTCGCGAGCAAAGCTTAAGCCACAATTCTTTGCGCTATCCGAATCTTCGTTACCGAGTCACCTTTTTTTTTTTTACTGACATCGCTGACTTTATTTAATTTAGTTGAGTTTAAAAAAAAATGTTTATAAATATTGTTTCATTGTTTTTTTTTTTTTTTACGGTGAATCGTTGTAATTATTTTTGATTTAAGTATATTTCGAATGACTCACCCATGAGCATAGATTCAACATCGTCCAATGCTTAAAAACAGAAAAAAGAAAAACAGATTTTTGTAATCATTGACAGAATTGTATTTGATTTATCGACGATTTGGTGATTTATTTTATTTTGCCTGAATCTGAAATTGATTCATAAACGAATTATTCTAATTTTTCATGATGAACTGAAATGTTTACATAGAACAATTTGGAAAATATCCTCGAACTATGTTCAATAATTTTATCACATCACAAATTATTATACCCCGACCAAGATAAACACAAATAAAAAATTGATAAAAATAATGATTCATGATTATTCGACAATAAAAGTATTCAAACTACATTCTTATCAAATAAATTCCCCTACTCTGATTCCCTGATACAAAACGCCGTAGTTGTGAGACATCTTTGCTCCTAAAAAAAGAAATGAAAAAACAAAAAAAATGTTTTCGCGTTTGTGAGACATCTTTGTCACAAAAAAAAAAAAACCAAAAAAAACATAGCAAAACGAACAGAAAAAACGTTCTCGCGAGTTCGTCCTCGAGTCTTCGCCGAGTTCGCGACATCGCTGATGCCGATGCGAGTGAGCTTCGCGATAGCGAAAGAACGTCGGAATTGAGAGAGAAAGAACGATAGAGAAGCAGAGAAAAAGAGAGAGACATAATGAAACAGAGTGAGCGAAGCGAAACACGGTTTGCCTCCGAGGGTTGCCATCCACTCGGAATTCAGAAACGATCAATGCCAGCGGGATGCGATCCCACCCCTTCCCCCCGCCCCCTCCTCCCACGTTTTCCTCCGCCCGTCGTGAAAAACTTTTCATCCTCCTTCCGTTATCTTCCGTCTTGTCTTTTTCCTTTACCGGGACGCGCATCCAACATCGAGCGACCTTCCCAACCGGGAGATCCTCAAACCCTTCGTCCGCACAACCGATCGTTTTCGCATTCCTTATTTCGTTCTTCCACCTTCGTAACGCGCGGTTGACGCTTCGTTCGCGTTTGAAAAACCGCGTCTGCCTCTTCCGCCCCCAACTCCACGATATTTTATTTTATATATATATACATCTATATACAAATATATGTATATGTATATATAAAGCCGGAACGGATGTAACGTGCGATCGACGACGGAGAAAACGATGAAGCGTTTGATGTCACACCGCAAGCGCCGGGACCTTTTTACCGTCGAACTTTGGGGAACCCCCGAGCAAACTCGCCGAAACCGCCGAACGTTCGCGTATTTAAATTATTCCCTCGGGTATTACCGATGGATGTAGATACCCGTATATACGATGAATAATAAAATGAACGAGTAGAAGTATCGAAAACATTCGATAATAAAACTTGGCCAAATAAATAAATAATTGATTTATAAAAAAAACATTGAGGAAGGTCCTCTGGCAGATATTGAGTACAAAAATTGGATAATGGAAGAATAATAAAAGTAGGAAAAAGCGTTCAGAGGAAGACAGAGAAAAATATGAATAAATGAGGAAATAATAAGAATGATAGACTAAAAATTAATAATTATATTAATATATATTATACATATATATATTTATATTTGAAATGATGCAATAATGAAAATAGAAAAAGATTTTAAAAAAATGTATCTAAATAAAAATATAAATATAAAATATAAAATAAAAAAGTATAACAATAAAAAAACAACAACGGGAAAATAAAATATATAACAAACAACAAAAATAAGGGGTATGTGAATATGGGCCAACAGCGAGAGTGGAAGTGGAAGCAACGGTGTCGCGCCCATCGCGGTTGATTCGATGAGCTAACGCCAACTTAACGCTACACACCCCACTGGGCTGCACTCGGTCAGATAACTCGACGATTTTCAACCGCCCTGCACCGGAGAATGATATCCATTGAGTCGCCGCGGCTTCGCCGTGCGCTCTGCCCATCCGCACCGGGTCTCGGCTCCAATCCGTCTCATCCCTATTTCCCTCAGCTACAAGCCCCGCTCTCTGATTCCATCCTCTCGCGATCTGCCCTCGCGAATGTTTACTCACTTGTGGATTCTTTCGATACCGACGTATTCGTCCTTTCGAATATTTACGAATCGCAACCCCTTCCAGCCCCCAATTCTCAAAGAAAACCCAACGATGCGTTATAATTTAATAATTATATGTTATATCATAACGCATATTCCACAATATATTATCATTGATTTATATTAATTTCGTCGACAATCTGACAAATTGTATGCTTTGGTAGTCGAAAGCAATTTTTATCTTTTACTTTTTTTTTTCTCGTCATAATTCCTCTGATTATAATTCGTTCATCAAATCAATTTCGCGATTACATATTTTTCAAATTTCGCGTCAACCAAATTCGTCACAATCGCACTCATAATCATCAACCATCTTCATCATTTTTTCCCCGTCCATTCCCTCTTCGACACCTAAAAAAAAAAAAAAAATGCCCGCGACTGCGGCAAAACCGTGATTCCCAAGACGATGAACTTCAATCGCGACGGAACGCTCGGCCCCGCGCTAGTGCGTGTTCTCGTGCGTGTGCATCCGTCGACGTCGTCGTCGTCGTCGTCTCCATCCTCGTCGACGTTGGGGGTGCGGAAAGAGCGAATCACGTGGAAGAGACGCGTAAGAGAATGGAAATCAATAGGTGAAGGCGAAAACACACACACACACACAAAGACAAGTCTCGAATCCTCCACCCTTGGACGCCGACACAGCCACCCAACTCTATCTCTCCGCGGTGTTGAGGATCGTTGCAACTCTCGGGGTTCGGGTCGACAGTCAACCGACTCGAAGACGTTTCGAAAT
This sequence comes from Sussaba pulchella, assembly GCA_963971145.1. Taxonomy (NCBI): domain Eukaryota; kingdom Metazoa; phylum Arthropoda; class Insecta; order Hymenoptera; family Ichneumonidae; genus Sussaba; species Sussaba pulchella. The sequence goes on from OZ020164.1 coordinate 1,244,952, forward strand.
CGACCCCCCATCACCGACGCGAGCCTCGCTAAAGAACCCTCCCTCCCCCCGTAGCTAAAGAACCTCCCGACCAACCCCCCCGGCCGCGTCTTTCTCTCTCCGTCCTCTTCGTCCTTCGTCGAAGATGCTTTTGAAAAGCCTTCGAGACGAGTCTCGGCGATAGAGTCGCGATAGTCGCTCTTCGCTTCGGCCCCTTTCCGCTCTTTGCCAGAAGGCGACACTCTCTACGGCCCCTTCAGCCACGGAAGCCGCGAGGATCTTCTTCCTCGGACTGCCGGGAAGTGACGGAGGGCAGAAGGGGGGGGGGGGGGGATGGGATCGACGAGATGGCGCGAGAAGGCAACGCGGGAGGGTGGCGTTCGAAAGGGGCTCGATGGGCTTCATCTGGAGCGGGAAAAGCATGGACCGTTTCCCCTGCTCCCCCCGCCCCTCGTCGCCCATCCCCGGCCTCGTGCCATTCAGAACTAATGGGGTTAAACGCCTTGGGTCCTCTCGCCGACCCGCGGGCCATCCCACCCTGCGTTGGACCAGCCTCGGCAACGATGGAACTCATTTTCTCGACTAAATACAAATTCTATTGTCGATATTCGATTGTTCGCGATGGAATTGTTGAATTTTATGTGAAAGAAATGGCGGATGCATTTAATTCGATGATTGGAATATTTGTTACTTGTATGATTGTTGGTTATTATTCATTTGATGTTTCTCGGAGAATAATCAATGATAGAAAATTAATCGATCAGTAAATTTTCTGTGTTTCTATCGTCTACCATATTTTAAAATATTGCATCCGGTGTGCTTGGAAGAAAAAAAAATCCTTTGTACGATCGAGATAAAAATAAAATATATACGAGTGCGTTGACTGAAAATTGATATTCGTACAATTGTGTAATAATTGAGAATTGCGAAGCATGTATTGTGGACTCACCCTTGTGCGCCATGTCGTCAGCGGTAACGGAGGAAAGGAGGCCGGTGGTTCCCGGCCATGGAGCGACCGCAGCCCCCAATTGCTGCGAAGGCAGAATCTTCGGGCCTTTCCACTATCACTATGTCTCTGCAACGTCATTCAGAAAAAACAAAACATATTTTTAAAAAACAATATTACACCAACAAGCATCAACGAATATATTTAGAGTCTTGCACATATTATTATCGCCATTATTATTATATAAATAAATATAGATTCATTTGGTATTAAATATATATAGATATATCAGACATTCATGATTTATATAATATTTATTGTTGTAAAAATTATTATTTCATGTTATTTAAAATATTTACTAAATCTCAATTATAAGAATGATAATAATTTCATCAAATAATCGTATCGAGCATTTCGATCTCACATCTCTTACTTGTATTTAAGTTAGTTATACTCAATCGTATTATTATTGCAATAATAAATTTTTAATTTTCGTTCAAATCGTAAGCTTATCGAAATCACAACGACAGATCCGCAATGCGAGATCGTAAACCACCTTCGCGGACTATCGAAGATACAATAAACGACAAACGGTTTGGAAAAAGCAAACCATAATGTCGAGATAACGTCGAAATACGAGCGGGCGTCGTTTGCGATGCGTGAAAACGAATAAATTTGACAATAATTGGCTTATCATCGCCAGGTGACATTAGAGAATAAAACGTGCGTTGACGCAGGTGCGTGTGTGTGTGCGATTCCCGCGCGGCCTCGCAACGTCGCGATTCCAGAACCGATTTAGACACGAGGCACGAAGATCGCAGCGGGGGGGGGGGGGGAGGAGAAAGAATTTCTTCTTCTTTATTATTCATTAAATTCAGGGATTTTTTTCGATTTTTAGATTTAGGTAGTTCCCCCCCCCCCTCCCCCTCTCCGTAATCTTGCTTTTATTGTTGTTACATCACAAAATGACCGATAAAGAAACACAGACATTATCCCATTTACCATTGTTTGGATCCGGGCGCAACGACTTCAAGAACCGGCCCTGACGATAATAAGCCACGTCTTAGCCACACGCGCTCCTGTCTCGTTTCTTTCGGCAAGCGGGAAAATATTCAATATTTTATAGGACCAAACACACACACATACACACGCACGCACGCACACAAATCGAACGCGTCCACTCCTGAGCGCAGCCAGCGCGGCAAAGGACACGTGACCGTCGTCCATCTTACCGCGACGCTACTCCAACGACCTCTGGCCGTGCAGCCAAGCAAAAGAACAACGAACAAAAAAGAAGCACAACCCATGGGTGCACCTGAGTCTCATTCGATTACACCCAAACGTCGGCTCCGCGAAAATAATTCAAAAAAACCAAACAAAAAAAAAAGAATTGGCGAAACGTCGACAACGCCATCTGTTACAATTATTCCGGGCGCGTTATTCATAGTCACAAAGAGCGAAGCGGGTGAACGAAACATTGAAGACTTTCGAGTGTAGCAATTACCCTCGACGGGTGCTCTTACGAAAAATGTTAACTACTCGCGAATGAAACCCACCCACGTGAGGTTGTTTATGTACACGCGAGTATAACCCACTCGAGAGATTCGTCGTTGCGTCCCATGTGTGGGTCCGTGTACGTATAAATACGTGTGTGCGCGTGTGTGTGCGTCGTCTGTGTCAAGTCGCGAGCGGCAGCGCCGGAAACCAGGGCGAGACGTGAATCCGGGACTCGCGAGAGCTCGGCTAAGTGCGATAATTAGTGTCTGAAGGGTGGCTGCTGCGCAACGTTACGGGGTGTCCCATTAAAAAAGAGAAAAAGTTAAGTAAAAAGTAGAAAAAGAAAAGAAACAAAAAAAAGAAACGGAACGAACGATACATCGAGGAGTTCCCCTCTGAGGGTTTCGCGAAAGTGTATGTTGTGTGATTTTGCTGTATATTTTATTGGCGTCTGTCTTTCGAGTCTGATGATAATTTTTGTTGCCGCGCAGGGATGATTTTTTCGGGAGCCCTAATTTGAGAAAGAATTAGTGACGGCGGGGAGGGGAGGGGGGGGGGGTTATAATCTGACGAATTCAAAGATTTTTGTTTCCTAATTTATCTTTTTTCTTTCAAGGTTTCCTTTCCAATCCAAGGCTCTCCTCCAATTCCCGGCAATAGAAGAACCTCAACTATATCACGTGAGTTAACACAAATGTTAAACCCACCGCTCATTCCAATTTCCGCATTTTCATGTACTTTCGATATAAATTACCGCAACGCGAATAATAATCCCACGCCCTGTAAAAAGTTTTAAAAATTTGTTCACGACAATTCGACCGCTCTTTCCGCGTGCTTACGCGTTCCTCAAGATGGCGTCCCTGTCCCGCCCCTACCTCCCGCGTGTGCAAACTTTCGCGCGAGCAATGCTCGCCCGTAAACCCGGGAGTTTCGAATAGTTCGTTCCGACCCAAAGAAGAAGCTCGCCACCGATGTGCGATCTCCTTTCCGACACCGCGACAAACGAAAACTCCACGAGATAAACCCGAAGCCGACGTAAATACATGCACACACACACATATACATGCGTTTCGCCAATGAATCGCTCGAGATAACGCGCGTCGGCGCCCCCCCCGCGGGAGTTTGTCGCACGATCGGATTACCTCGGATTATTCCCGACCGGGATGGCAAATAGGATTCGTCCCTTCTCGTTCGTGTGTTTACAAGACGACCGAGTTGTCGATTTACGCGATTCTCCTCGGATCTCCGGATCGTAGGCAAAATATGCGCTTCCGGCGTGTAATCGCCGTGGATTTGGCCATCCGGGCGCGACGCGCGACGTCGGCCACTCGAACGCCCGGGCGTCTGCGTCTCTACGTGCAAACACGTCTATCTCGATCTCGGTCGCTTGTCGCCGGAACGGTCGTATCGAATTGGCACTCGGTTCGATTAACTTCAACGAACACGCGGCGTTGCATCATCGTACACGGCGTGACTTTGGTATGCTCGCGTCTAACCTCTATTTACCACGGTATTATTTAGGGTATTATTATTATTATTATTATCATTATTATTACTATAATAATGATAATAATAATTATATATTATTAATTAATATTATTATATTAATTAATAAATAATATTAATTATTATATTAATTGATAATAATTATTAATTAATTAATATTATTATTATTATCATTATTATTACTATAATAATGATAATAATGATAATGATAATAATAATTATATATTATTAATTAATATTATTATATTAATTGATAATAGTAATAATAAGAATAATAATAATTATTATTATTATTATCATTATCATTATTATTATTATTTAAAAAAAAATTTTTTAATTATTATTATTACTATTATTATTGTTATTATTATTATTATTATAACACCAAAAATCAATATCACATCGTGAACACGTATACATTTAGCATGCATGGCATTGATCGTCAGTTGCTTACTCGATTATTGGCAGAATTTCCAATTGTTACCGACCACGATGGAACGAACAGATAATTGAGAATAAATAAAACAGCTATTGAAACGTAGCTTACACGCGATAAAAGCTGACACTTGCTATACAACGATCGAGTCGAATCGTTACCGGTGAAAAAAAAAGAGGAAAAATTCTATCAAATTCTTCGGCGTCTCGACGCTACTGCGTGGCGATATGTAAATCATTTCTGATCGTTCCAGATACATAAATTAATCCACAACGACCTGCCAATTCGTACATTATGCGGGTTTTTTTTTGCGTATCGTTATCGTCTCATCGAAATTCACGACGTGACGAGTGGAAACAAGTTGAAATTCGCAAACTGCTTCCTTGGAATTTGACGTAATGTAAGAATGTTTTGTGTGAGGGAATATTTGCTTATCATTTCTGACTTCCTGATAAAAGAGTTCGTGCATTTTATCACGGAGGCATGTAATCATTGTCAAATTGCGTGTAATCTGTCACGAATAACACGTAATCCTTTCCATCTCGTCACACTCGATCAAGGATCACAATTAAATCGCCAGATAAAAAAATCGCGTGTAACCTTTAGGCCAATGTAATCTCGTGTACGCAATTCTTTTTAGAGCAAACCCACCCCCTCGTTGTTTTCAATAATCCGGTTGTCGGATATTCCAACGTTTACTGTATCGCACAACGGCGAGGTTGATTCATTGACACGCACGGTTATTACGTTATAATCAACGTTTGTAACGCGAGTGTCGTTTCAATGGGGATAATAGGCAGAAAGGAGAATCCGCGGAAAAGCGAGGAAGCGAATGCCAGTCAACGGTGTTGTATCTCCGTACCTACTTTAGTTAACACGGTACAACGCACTCGTTGCTTCCGTGCGACGCGACATAGAGACGAACAAAGCGAGAGAGAGAGAGAGAGAGAAAGAGAGAGAGAGAGAGGGTTGGCAACTCGAGGGGTTGACGGAGGAATATAATGAGGGACCGGTACAGCATCAGCGGAGGTGGCGGTTGTCTCGCCCCGGTGCGAGCGGCTTGTGTACCATTAACATCCGAGGGTTTCGCCGGAAATCCAAAGCATAATGTGCCCCGACGTCACAGCTACATCGTGGATATGAAACCTATTACCGCAAAATGCGTATAATGTATTATCGCGAGAAGCCAACGTCACCGTCCTCGCAGCTCTCATCCCCTTTGGTCCCGTCATCTCTTGCGCTGTGAATTTCGGGGTGTCTCGGGGAATTATTTTTTCGGCAGCTTGTGGATTTGAAGTATGTGATATTAGAAAATATGCGGCTGAATCGGAACCCGATCGGGGATAGATTTTTTTTATTTGTTGGTAACACGGAAAGATAATCGTTTGACCGAATTGATCATCTACTCGCATTTAATGCAATTGGAATCCCCTTTTTACCCTCTGCGTTTTAATGAACTCCGATCGTCGGCTCTTAATATTTTTGTCTCGCGCTTGGACCAGCGACGGACTCAAGATATAAATACACGCGTTTTTTTTGTTTCCAACGGCAAAAATAGTGGTGGAAAAAAAATGTTATCCCTTGTTCTGGGCAGTCAACTGATTGAAACGGAGAAGGGTGAAGGGCGGGGATCGTGGCATGAGCGAGACTCAGCAGGACGTCCGATTCAATCCGTCGGCCGGATTTCTAAGGTTCCTTTTGCAAATATCTCGGCTTATCCGAGGAGTCGATTTTTTTTTTTTACAATCATTAAAACCTTCGTGATTTTATGCAATAAATTTGAATGCAGTGAAGGTAGTATTTGATATCTTTTTTAAAACTAATCATAGAAAACCTTAGAAATTGAAAAACCAATCAAATCCAGTCCCCAACATTTTTCCAACCCCCTCAAGCTTATCATCTCAACAACGAAGATCGAAACAAAAACCGCCCGAAAATAATCCGCTCGCAAAAAAAATAAATCCACGTCTTCATCAACTCACCCCAAGACCCGCGATCGAATCATCGAACCAACCGCAATAATCCGCAATAATTGAATGAAAAATCTACAATTCTCAAAGCTCATCCGAGCCCGACACACGAATATCGCCGATTCGAACGTCCTCGGCCCCTCCTTCGGCTCGCCACCCCCGGTACACCCCCTCGGCCGTCGTACGCTCGAAAGAGTCACACGGGACGGAGGGATGACGGAAGATCCCGCGATGAAGAAGTGCTCGCACAGTGTACGCGGATTATATTGCGAGCTCGACGCGCGTCGGCCGAGTTCGTACAATGAGCGTCGCGCGACGCCGCGGGGCGTCCGCACTTGTGCTCCGAGGTTCTCTCACATACGGCCATTCAATGCACGCGTTATAATACGAGCTTCAAATATATACACACACATCTATATACAAGTACATGTACATATATGCATATGGATGATAGATGAATATATCTATATAGGTAGTATAAATATATATATATATATATGGTTTATACGAATAATTATATTGATGATGATGGTATATATACATCATCAATATTGATATACGTATCATCCATAAATATATTAATATTATATAGATTTTATTTTCTACTTATATATCATATTAAATGGAAAATAAATAAATCTATCTATATGGATGATATATGAATATATCTGTGTACGAGATGTATAACCATCTATCTGCATGATATACATATAGCTCTCGTTGAGGCTCTCGCACGCTTGACAGATTTTCCATGGCAGATCCATGTTCTATTGCCTAATTACGCCATAATGCACGAAGGGATGGAAGCGAATGAAACACAGAGAAAGATAAAGCAATGAGAGGGATGAACATTGACTACCGGTGATGTGGTGGTACTGTTTCGTTGCTGTGCTATCTCCATCGGCTCTTCGGTGTCGCAGACTCTCGGAGCAAGCAACAGCAACTGCAGCAGCAGCAGCACCGGTATTCAATCACATTCACACCGAGTTCCCGGTGGCGCACGACGTTACCTCGTTGACGAGGGATCCTTCTCTCTCTCTCTCTCTTTCTCTCTCTCTCATTGTGCCGCATATTGTGAAACGCGAGGTGGAATTAACGAAGAACCGTATGAACGATGAACATAGAAATCGTCGTTAATGAAACTTTGAATTTACAAAGAGATTACGAACGCATCGACGCGGTAACGAGCAATTGAATTTTTTGAGGACGCTTTGTACGGATGTTGCAATCTTTTAATGAAACCGAAGATGAAATGGGAAGGTGAGAATAGACCGATAATTCAGAGAGTAATTGAACATTTTTTTATTAATTTAGAAAGTCGTGACCTCGAAATTTTGGTTTATTCGGTTCGGGGTTTAATCAATCGTGCGCCAATGTTTATTTGCGTGAATATGATCGTTCGGGAATGATTGGGACAATGAATAAATCCAATTATTCGATACGCGACGATTCGTCGTTGTGATTTGTACGTAAATTATTTCGCAATTGACAATCGAATCGTAAAATATAATAACTTGAAAAATAATCATTTTTAAAAAAATGTCTATTTGTCTGAATGTAATTTGAATATTTAATCGACGAATTTACATTGATAGAAATTCGTCGAATTGATCAGAATAGATTGAATTAATTTGATACTCGATGGAAATATTAAAATAATATATCATAAAAATTATTCAAATCTCTAGTCTCGATTTTAATGTTTTTATTTTATTTTTTTTTACTGTCTTTAAATGAAATAAATTGGGGCATACATTTTTATTGGGATTATAAATTATTGATTATTTGGAATGTGGGGAAAATTGTTGTTTGAAACTTACCAAGATTACGCCGTCGGCGGGCGACGGTCACCTCGTCAACTCCGCACGTTGACTATCACTACTGAATTCGATTCTATGTCGGCGCCCGCGCGCACACGTGATTGCAGCCAAGCACACTGGCCCTGTCCCGTACAAATTTATTTTAATATCCAACAAAAAAAATAATAATAAATAACCGAAGATTCGTCGATTATCGTCACACGATTATCGCAATCTCTTCACTCATTAATTTCCTAAGTCCTCGTCAAAATCGTCGACGATAGTTCAAAGAAAATCATCAACCCCTTCAATTCTTCATTTCGTAGCACGATTATTATTATTACTTTTTTTCTTCAAATTCAGCTTCGATTCACATAAACGAATAACGAAAACCTCGTCGGCTCGCGAAATCCAACACTTTCGATAAACCCGCGTCAAAAATAAGTCTCAACGTTCCAACGACAAGAACTTCAAAGTCCGGACCGAAGTTCCAAAATTCCCGCGAATAATAAGATAAATAACCAACAATACTGAACGTTGACAAAAAATAATTAAAAAAACTAATGAGCAAACGTGTTAGATTGTATCGTAAATCTGAAATCCGTGAAAAGCCGACGTGGTGGCTCCGAACCGTCCGTCTCGACGTGGTCCTCGATAAGGAGTTTAACGGTTGGACGATCGGTGCCGTCGGTGCCAAGTCGCGTGGCGTTTTGCCGCTCAACGAGGTGTACCACACCGGAGCTAGTCTACGGACCGGACGGAAAGCGCTAGCGCGCTCTGTGCCGCTGCTGCTGCTGCTGCTGCCGTCGCCGTCGTCTAGTTGCTGCAAACCCAGGGCTGTTACCCGCAATTCGTCTCTCTCGGGGTCTCCCGAGCCCCCGATCTAACCATCTCGCTCGCAGTCCCCCGGTTCGGTCCCACCCTCCGGTTCGTTCGGTCCTCCAGCATCAATCGTTTCGTCTCTCTCGTCGACCAGCGAAGGGGACGAAGGAGTTTTCGTTAGTATTAGTAGTAGTGGTGGTGGTGGTGGTAGTGGCGACGTTCGAGAGAACGTAGGGGACGAGATACCACCCGCAGAAGTCGAAGAGGTTGCGGGGACTTCGGCTGGTGAACGTATATCCCGCATTACAGTCTCACACATTCGCTTACTTGTGTTTTCATGCATGTGTGCGAGTGTTTGCACGTTCTGTAGTACCACACGTTTCTCCCATCCCTTCCCCCGGCGCGTCCGCCCTCTCTCTCGGGTCCTCGCGCTCCCTCAGTCCTTCGCCGATTGGTTCGAGCCGAGCGACCGCCGGCCGGCGGGGGCAAATGACATCGGGTGGGGGTCCTCCCGGCCAATCGGACCTCCTCGCGGTCTCCCCACTGCTCGTCCGAGCAACCGTGGTGGGGATGCCGGCCCCCGCGACGTGACATCATCGATTCTGAATGGTGGAGATGCTCAACGGTGCGGAAGGCACATTGGAGGGCGCTACCGCCTGTGGAAAACGAGATTTCGCGACGCATGCGCCCGTCAACACGCGCGGCACGGGAACACGCACAAAGGTTCGGCAAAGGGATGATTCGAGAGGGAGGGAGAGAGGCCGAATACGCGCGAGTACGAAAATCGAGAGATGCGGATAAGCGACAGATGGGCACCGACCGTCGAGGATCTCGGTGACGGTGCCGATTGCCAACGTTTTACACACCGCAGCGTTGTTATTATTATTTTTTCCTCGTTTCGATCGGGTAGAAGAATTTTTGGAGAAACTGAAAACTCGAGCTGTAACGGGAGAGGGAGAGAGAAGGTGGAGAATATTATGATATGCTGGGAACGATGTGACGATAACGTCGGAACATTTTTTATTTTTTCGGAGCAGATGCTGGGATCGATATACGGAAGCTTTAATTTCGATACTCGCGTGAACGTTGTTTTGCAACACGCACACGAGGAGACTGAGGGTCCGTTTCGATACTACTATTAAATATTGACGATCGAGGGTGTGCTTTTTTATTTTTTTGAATTTCTTTGGGGATAATATGTCGACCGATTTTTCGAGCTAAACGGACCTAAAATCGAATCACATTCATCGACCACAGCGAAACTATCTCTTTAACGTCGCTGATAACGCACGAAACGTTGACTCACCATTCGTTGGATATCTCAACTTATTCACATTCCGAATTCTCGGGCGAAATAAATATATTTCTCGCATCACATGCTTTTTCGTATTAAAAACAAGAAAAAAAAAAAGAAATTTCCGTATTTGCGTTAAGTCCAGACACGTTTCGCAGGCGAGAGAGAGCGATAGAGAGATAAAGCCAGAGGGATAGGGATAGAAAGGGAGCTCTGGAATTTTCGTTATTCGTTGAAAGTTGGATTTCGCGAGTTGGCGAGGCATCGTGTCGCCCATGAAGGATATTAAAATATAATTGGCGTTTGTCCCCTTTGTGCAAAACGGTATCTAGTCACGCGTGGGGTGACCGTGGGTGTTATGTACGCCAGAGTGCTCCACGGGGGTGAGTCACCCTCTCTTCGGTCTCACCCTCTCGCACAATATCTCTCATCCTCCGTTTCCACCCTCGCTCCCCCCTCGAGCGCCTCCCGCTCCGTCTCGCTCGTTCTTCTCGCGACGACCATGGGCACGACTACCGCGCGCTCTTGCCTGCGTGGTTCTCGTTGCGAAGGGTAGTTGCATACAACCCCTGTCACTTGCCCGTACGTCTACTACGATTCTCTCGTTCCCGAAGCCCAGAATCCCCCAGACTTTCGCTTCTACGCGTCACCAACCCTCGTAGGATCTTCCTAGTAAGGTTGTTTCACACGAGTCGCTTCTCCTTTGCTTATCCTAATCCACGACCGTTCGTGCATAGCAACGTCCTAACGTCTAAAAGAATGTAATTTTTTATTTTGTTATGGAGAGAAAAGTAGATGAATATTTTATTACGAAAAGGAATCAATATAATTTATTTTTAAAGAGATAAAATATCGAAGTCAAGAGGAAAGAAAATATATCGAGGATAAAATAGTCCACTATGATTTTCATAATTGCAGCCAAGGAACCAACTCGATTTATTGTTGTTCTTAGTCCACGTTATATTCGAGAGAAATAACGTAAATGAATATTTTATCAGGATGGTGAATGAATATAATTCATTTTTAGACGGAAAATCAATTAAACTCACAAAGATCGAAAATATATGTAATATATGTAAATATGCAACGACCAACGTCAAAATATTTCTCCTATATATTTTTCAAATTACGATCAATTATCCAATTATTTCTTAAATTCAATTAAAAATCCACGTGTCAATGCGAATGAAACGACTTTCGTACGAAGATTGAAATCACTTCTGGCTGGAGGACATAATCGTTGTGATATTTTTCGTCAAGCATCGACGACAATGGACTTTTAGTGGCAATATTATAACGTTACAAGGGTACATGGTGACACAATTTCCATACAAGGAGCAAGAGCCACTCGAGAACGTGCGGGCAATCTCCAAGAAGTCGATGGCAGAGTGGCTATTCGATTCTGGAGTAACCAGTGACCTGGAGCTCCCCCTCTACCTCCCTCCATCCCTCCCGACGGTCTTATTGAAGGAGCCGAAGGGTCGGGGTCCGCACACGAGTAGTTTGCGATACAGTAACGCACTAAACTCAAGTTTCGCACGCTTACTCCACGGTGCATTGTGTCCACTCGGTTACCATACTTATCGAGCGCACTAATGCAATTTGTAGTACGTTCTTGAGCTTCGTCGAGTGACCCAAAGTGTTCAAGTACATACATAGATCAGGGTGTTCCTTATATGGTCATTTCGGAATACGAAAACTCCCGTACTCCAATAGATTCAAGACATATATAAAAAATGTGAGTAAAATTGGAGAATGATATCACGGTCGTCACACTGGGTAGATTCCACCCAGTCAGTTTTCAAAAAAAGATAGTGATCAAAACAACCCGTCCTAAGCGGCTAAAAAAATTACACAACATCCTTTGAACATTTTAGATGATGTACGAAGAGTTTATTGATAAGAAATAAAATAGCAGCATGTTTAAAAAAAAATCCGAAATAGATGCAAACGGAAACAAAAACGGTCGGTCGTCGGTTGATTGACCAGTGGATTCAACCCAGCGTGAAGGGTTGAAACCTTCCAGAATTTTATCAACACTCTAAGCAACCTAAAGAATCCAGTTTTCAAGTTCCTAACCTCTGAAAAAAATTCTTTCACTTTTTTTGGTAACCGTAACGAGAGAAATCAATCGCAGCGCCGCAAGAATTACTTTTGGCCTTCTTTGCTCCAGTCTCAGGATGACCCTCCGCGCCCTCATCATCGTCGCCTTCGTTGTCATCCTCGTAGTCCGTTTTTGGGTGCAAATACGCGTTTGGTTAGGTAAAAGTCGCGAATGGGGAGGAGAAAGGAAATGGGGATGGCGATAGTCGAACGTGGGGTGGGCCGCGGAAGACATCAGGCAGCCGAGAGAGGTCACGATGTGGAGCCGGCTTTAGGATATTCAGGCGGTTGGAAGTAACGCGTTTCGATTTTGCGTTAGCTCAGCTACGCGTGAATCCAGCCAAGGTCAAGTCGTTACCCGTTTCCAAGCGTCGTGACGCCCCCGCTCCGAGCCACCGCGCTCTTCACCTCGTGCTTCTCTCGTCTGACTTGTACTCGGCTGCACTACTACCGATACTCGATATAATCACCGAGCTACTACGACAAACGTCGAGCTACATCGTGGATCTTCGGTGTATGGAGATTATTAAGGGGGAAAGTCACTCGAATTTTGTGAAAAGTGAATTTTTTTTCTCTCGCGTGTTTTCGGAGATACGTTTATTGGGAACGTATTGATATTTTATTATGTTCATTTGATTTTTTATGTTTTATTCGATTATTAATGAGTTATCGGTGGTTTCAAATTTGGATGGATTTTTATGAAAATTGTATTTTTGTTGGTGAACTTGGCAGTGAATCGGAGACTGTATTATACGTCCGATTCATTTTTTACCTTGTTACAATGACTTGCCCCTTAAAAGCGAAGAAAACCTTTTGTATCTTCGGCGAGTCTACAGAGATGATTACCGTCAAACAATTTTTATGGCCATCATGCGATTCTAATGGGAAGGCAATTATTATTATTATGTTTTAAAGATTTTTGAAAGGCAATCGATTCACGTATATTTGCCTTACGTCAAAAATTGTTGAATTATTTTATGTACAAGCAAAATAGACCTTTTGATTCGACAAAACAGTTCCGTCGAAGAACATGATAAGACTAAAACTTTCCACGAAGAGTGTCGAATTGTGTAATAAACGATACGAACGTAATCAACGTCGAATAGATGAACAATATTTGACTTAATAATTACGACGGAGAAGAGAACGTTGATTATTAATTTGCAATAACATCACCGGCTCCAATAAAAATTCAAACTACGTCTTATTCGCAATATTCGTGATCGGAAATAATTTTTTTCTTTTTTTTCCCGAGGTGGATACATTTTTGGGTTATTAATACTCGAATTCTTATCTGTTTGAATTTTCGAAACGGGTTCAAAGTCTGCTATGCTAATTGCCCGGTAAAACCACTTGAGTATACGGGAATCGTTCAACAGCATGACACGAATAGTGCCGAGTACTCACCCTCCTCTTCTTCATTATTCGTACTTCAGCTCGACCTCCGTTCATATACATTATGGATATATATTTTATTTCGAAAAAAAAATTTATTTTAAACTCATCTCATTAAACGCCGTCGAAACAGCACGGTAAATTATTATTGCGTATCGGCAGAATCCTACGTCAAAATATATACTTGTTACAATACATATTTCATACTTTCACAAATTATGCGAGATAATTCTCGCATACATCTACCAAAGTTCCTGTCAAATAATCAATAATCAAAATATCGTAACGAAGGTATAATTTAACTAAAAATATAATGATTTATTTAATAACATTGTGTGAACAATTTTTTTTTTCAACTGATTCACACACTCATAGACTGAATAATCAAATAATTTATTTTCATTATTATTTTAATTTTTTAAATTATCGACGGAGCTGAATTATCGCGGCTAGATAATAATAATAAAAATAATAATAATAGAACAAAAAATGTCATTCTTCGGTGATGTCCAATATCTGCTGCTCTTTTTTTGTCAATCACGACTTATCGTAGAATAATTTACATCAAAAATCGACGTATTCGAGAACATACTAGAAGTCAAATCTTTCCATTGAGTGCCCAACGTTTGCGCGGTGACGGCAGTCCCTCCTTTTTTTTATCTACAGGCGCGGCTGTTGTTCCTCATTAGTTATTTCTCGCGATCGTTCATTTTCGGTAATCAAGCGCAAACACGAGACGGCAAACATTGCCACCGATAATGTGTATCAATGATAATACACAGACGTTCAACGCACGTTACACGAGACCCGCGCACACAGACCCACCCACGCACCTTAAGGCGTAGACGTGAGCGTAGGTGATTGCAGTCGTTAAAAATAATATGGTAAAATAGCGACATTACATTTAAATAAAGGAAAAAATACCATAACAATAAACATGGAAAAATAAACGGAAAATAATGGATAACGGGAAAATAATACGGAGTTGAGGAATATGAAAAATAAAAATCAGAAATTAATTCAAAAAAGTTTTAAAACCGGCAGATGTTTGTTATTCGTAAAGCAGCATCATAAAACGCACATCCCGTAAATTGTCCAATCCGTGCTACATCAATGAACTCGTTTCAATCATATCGAAGAAACTCCGACGCCCACGCGGTAATTAACATGTTTTTAAAATTACCAGATAAAACGAACGACTAAAATCCACGTTTGTAAAATTTCTGGTCAACGTTCTTCGCAAAATCATCCACGCGGAAAAAATCAAAAAGAATAAAAATAAAATATAGCAATGATAAACGAGGGATGAGCATTCGCGTCACGAATTAGGTCGGGCTAGTCGATTTGTGGATATTTCTCGGTGAGTTCAATCGCGAGCTGCAGGTAAGTCCGACGGCTGTGTGGACAGGTGAGGGAAGGATTGAAAACAGCACCCGACAGAGAGATAGAGTGAGAAGGAGGGAAAGAGAAAGAGGGGCGGAGGGTAGAGAGGGAGAGATAGAGAGAGAGAGAAATAACGTGTGTGCGTAAGGTCGATGAGGTCGAAGCGGAGAGAGGAAGAGAAGAGACTGAGGAAGAGAGAGAGAGAGGGAGAGAGAGAAAAAAATAACATGTGTGCGAAAGGTCGATGAGGACGAAGCAGAGAAAGAAACACAGAGAGCGAGAGAAAAAAACGTGTATGCAAAAGGTCGATGAGGACGAAGCAGAGAGAGAAACCGAGTGAGACAGAAAAAAAAAACGTGTATGCAAAAGGTCGATGAGGACGAAAAAGAGAGATGAAGGGAGAAAAAGGGCTCGAGGCAGGACGTCGAGAGAGAAAGAGAGACAAAAACAGATAAAGAGCGAGAGGAGAGTCGAAGCTATGTTGAGCAGAGGTCGCAAAGCAAACAAATTAACAAGAAGGAGTCGCTTGTTTATTATTATTGGGTGGGGACACGAGCTAACCACGCCTTTGTCAAGCACGCCCTCCAATGGTAACTTCCCCGAAAGCTCCCCCACTCCCGTTGAAACTACCCCTGCGACACGACCTTCCCGTCACGCTGTTGAACCACCACTGCCGACAACGTGTTCCACACCCCCCGACCTCCGCCCCTCTCCGCCCTCCGCTCACCGGCAGATCCCTCAACGTACCCCCCCAACCCGTGGCTCGCCCTTCTCCCTGCGCCGTTAAATTTTGCGGTGGTTGTGCCTCGCGCTTCGGAAAATGACGTCACACACGCCACGAGCCCGAGCATGCAACAGGCGGCCGCGTCTCGTTCCTTCGCTGCTGCACGACGACGAACGTGACGAGCCGTTGGGTCATCGTCCACGAGTTAAGGCGGCAAGTTGGCGTAACATTTTTTAGGAAATCTTTATTTTTCGCACATATTTCGTGAGATAGATTTATCGGGAAGGTATCATTGCGTTTATTGAATTATTCTTTGATTTTTTGAGGGTCGATGATTGAGACTTTGAACGCGTGGTTCTGAAGATGATATTTGTTTAGTGGGCTTGACATTTTTGTGAAGATAACTCATATTCGTGGAACCTCGTCTGATTTTTTTTCTATAACGCTCCCTCCAGTGTTTATCCACGGTTATAGGGCTGAAAAAACGTTCGAATTAGGGAAGAAGAATTTGCACGATCGCCATTTTGTTTTTTTTATACTAAAAATACAGTTCGTAAGGATGTCTTAACTTTTCAACTCGTTACAGTGGTCTGCCCCCTTAAACATTCGAAATTCATCGATCCGTATGATTCCACAATTCCGAACAAATCCCTCAACACCCCGCACTCCACCTCCTAACCCCCACCCCAATTATTCAATATCGCAATCACGAAAATAACGATTCATCCTATCAAATTCGCAAACTCTCCGACCATTTCCCGGATTTTCCAAAAGTCTCGACGCCGAAGTCACGTCGTAACGAGTTGTGGAGTGATGTATGAAAATGGAGTCTGCAAAGGGTATTCCACGCGTGACGGGTTTGAGCAGAATGGAGAAATTATCGTCGCGGATTTTCACGAGCAACGAGTATGACTAAGTGCGTTGAGGGATAAAGAGAGCACGGCGGGGGCTGGAAGAGGAGAGTTCGGAGGGAGGTTAAGGGTAGATTGCGGACGCGAGGAAAAGCGTGTTTGGGGGGGGGGGGGGGGGGAATAGTGAGAAAAGCTCGAGCTGCAAGTGTTGTAGATGGCTCGTTGGATTGTAAATTATTGCGGGAGATATGCGAACGAGCGTCGCGTTGAGAGAAATTCATAGCCTGATGACGCAGCCGTTAGGCGTTGGTCATGCGATGATCAAAGGTAACGGACAGTAATGGCCCGTGAGGGAGGATATCCGTGAGAGGACTTTGGGGAAGGGGACGGGGGTTGGTTGGCCCACGAGATTCGGTATTTCGCCTAATATACCGGTAGCCGGTACCGGTCGACGAAATGCTGACGCTGGGAACCAAGTTGCGACGGTAACCGTGACGGTACAGATAGGGTTAACCATAAATTCACCGGTTGGTGAACCGGTGCGAGTCTGGTGTAGGTTCCACGGTGCCTGCAGCCTGCGGGCGGAGATACAGCGTACAGAGAGGGAGGGAGGTGAGAGGCTTCGTTTTGAATTATGGTTATTATTGTTGTACGGTTTATTATACGACGGTGGGTTTTAGGCGTGCACTGGAACGCAAAGATCTTTAAATTATCAGAATTGTTTCACATTAAAAAAAAATAATAATTTATACGATTTTCTGTACATTTAAAAAACAATAACTTGTTTCAATTGGTGAATCGGCAAATGATTTATCGTGGCAATCAATCGACTCGATTATTTTTCATTCATTCCTCGAGATCGAAAATAATTTTTAAAAAATTGTAAAACATGAATTTTATCGAAAGGTGTTATTCGGTGGGTATAAATCTCTTCGCCGTAACCATTAAGGGGGGAACAAAGTTGGAGAACAAGCTCGCACGATGTATCGATATAATGGCTTGCACAACCCCCCTGCCCCCCTCCCCCAAGCTCCAAGAGACGGGTCAGCCAGGTCAAGTGTGATCACACTAATCATCGAGTTTCACGTCCGATAGGGCTCTCACCAGCCACTGTTGCCCTCACGCTTTAGCTGTATCGTGAAAAATCGTCGTCGATGCACCTTCGAAATGCAAACCAGGCAACCAATACGTCACGTATGTGACGATTATGCGAATGCCAGATGCTACGGAAATTCTATTGAAACAAAATCTACGAGGGAGTCGAATATTAAATCGCGGCTACGATCATCGATCAATCTCGGACCAATAAATTTACGCAGATTTATTCATTTTTCTTTTTCTTTTTCTTATTCTTTATTTCATTTTTTTCTATTTTTTATTATCATTGTTACACAAAAGTCGTTAACAAATTCGAATTAATTTTTAATTAGCTCAATTTTTTTAATGAAAATTAAATTATTAACTAGTTTGATCACAAGAATTGGAATTAATTGATTAATTTTACAAATCATCGATATTAAAAAATGTTAGATACTTTTTAGAATAATTGTTTTCGTATTTTTGAATTTCCCATATAAATGCTTCTTAAAAAAAATCAATGGGAAACGTATCGACGTCACAATTCGGTAGCTTTGAATCCATTTCGTCGACAAAACCACTCGACGAGTCACGGCGAAGCTGTCAAAGTTTGTAATACGTGACAGAAGTGTTAGCCACAGAGTGGAATTGTACCGCAATGTGTGAGCGATACAAGGACGAGGATTAAAAATAGCCATCGTTCTCGCAACCTCGATTTTTAATCCCCGACAATCCCACGAGAAAACCGCAATATTTGCTACCCACACATCTCACCAATACCGTCCGACTTAACGTCGGAGTTTCTCGTCCCCTTTTTTTATTTCGAGTGCTCGGAAAAAGGGATCCCACAACAGCTTGGGCCATAAGTACGTCGTCAAAAACTTCTCATTGTCACTGTGACAACCACGAAAATCCTTCTCTTCTTTATTCTCCCTCTCTCGGAAAGAGGGAAAAAAATATAAATACATCGCAATAGGCTGACAAAAAGTTTTTCAAATGGACGCAAAAAAAAAAAAACAAATAATAATAGTAGGAATAATAATAATAATAATTATTATTATTATACTATAATCATAACGTTATAATTATAATTATGATTGTCATCACAATCTTCTTTGTCTTCATCGTTCTGAACTCCCACGAGATAGAATTGATTTGAAAATTCTCAGGGATATCCTAAAAATTTGGCTCCGAGGGCACCTGTTTACTCACTTTGTGCCCTTAAATTGTTTCAACGACGTCGCAACGACAGAAATAGTTGAAAACGCGATATCACAGGGAGACAAATAACGAGGGCAAAGTTTCACGGTGGTCCATTTCCCATCGTTCGTCATCTGCCGAACCGGGTATAAGATATCCCGTAAACGCTTGGCTGGGTTATTTCTCCGGTACTCTCTCGTCGTCGCCGATGCCGGAGGACAGCGAACTGTGGGAGTGTCGGTTGTACCAGGGTGTAAGCGATTGGCCGATGAGAGGACGAAAGTGATCGGAGTTATGTGACCGGATAGGCGAGGCATCTAATGTTACTCGCCACTTGGGTGGTTTTTTGCACGTTTGCACATTTTACGAGAACGTAAACAACAGATCGAGTTTGATAATTGGGTTTATCATTTTTTTTAAATACATTAATGAATACGATAGTTCAGACGATTGGTTAAATTAATTTTGCAAATGAAAAATAATCGGAAAAAAATTGAATTCCGGTTGAGAGAAGATCGAATAATAATAATAATAATAATAATATAATACGTGAATGAATAAATAAATAAATCAATGGATGTATAGACCGATAGATAAATAACCTAAATAAATCTATAGATAAATACTTCAATAAATAGATAGCTAGATAGATAGATAAATAAATAAATAAATCTACCGATCGATAGCTATACGTAGATAGATAAATAATTGAAGAAAAAAAATATACGCTGCATTTTGCGGGTAAATCTTCGCAACACTCCGGGCTCGAAGTACAAACGATCAAAAAATATCGCAAATTAATAATGACGTATCTGCATCAAGATTGACGATTTAGTTATCGTGATACCCTTTTTGGATATATTAATCGCGGAGAAGACCGTGACCGCACCATTGAAGGTTCGTCACGCGCCAGACGAAAGCTCCACACTTTTGTGGAAACGAAAAGCGTGTCCCATATACAAATATATATGTATATATTTCGTGCGGTACGAAGCAGCAGGAGCGGCGGCAGCAGCAACCCCTCTGGACAAACAAGTTTGCCGTCGCGTTCTCGTTCACTACCGATCACAGCCAATGTGCACTGCGCGTGCGGCTGAACGCCGAGTGATGGATAGCAATGTTCCGAACGATTAATTGAATCGGTTCGATGGTTTCCCATAGTCGTCGCCTCGTTTGGCTTGAGCATCCCCAAAATCACACGCGTCATTTTCCATTCCCTTAAAACTACGAACACGTGTATATATATCCATCTAAATAAACAACGTGGACTCATTTTCACGTAATATTTGCAAAATTCACTTCTAATTTATTCAACTTTTTTTGCAATCAAAATTGATCTTTTTCGTACCAACGAAATTCCTTGAATTTATTTTTTGGCAAAAAAATCATTATCTCGCAGAGAACTCGAATCAGAACTCGAAGCTGATGAGTGATATCTTATAATTTATAAAATTTAATGAATGAGTCAGAATAAAAAATTCTATTCATGAATATTCGAGCGGTAAATTGTAATTTTTAGCGCCTCACGAAATTTAAAGCCGACCAATTGACTGCTAAATTCAATGAACCAAACTCGGTCAACAAGCTCGATTATTTTCGGATCACTCAATCGTTCCTGCAATCTTCGCATCGCACAAAGCTCGACGATAATTCACGTCGCGGTCGTGATTCGCACCTAAAAACACACCGTGCCAGATCAGTCGTTACACTACGGTGGCACGAAGCGTTCACGCTTATTATCGCGTTCGGTGTACTCGACAACGTTACGAAGCGATTTTACGTGCACAGTCGATTTCCACTCGTGACGAATTTTCGTCAGCGGGCCGTGACGAATTTCGAATGACAAAAGTGACGTCTCCATCCCTAACTCTGGCAAAACGAGGGTGCGAGCGAGTGCGCGAAACATAAAAAGGAAAGGGGCAAGAAGAGGAAGAGACAGGAGCGAAGAGTACAAAACAAGAAAAGAGAAGAAGAGAAAAATACAGAGGGCCTCGTCGTTGGGGGGGGGGGGGGGGGGGGGGGGGGGTCGACATGGGGAGAGTGAACGAGTCGAGTACGGTCGCGCCCACTCGGGCTTTGTAGTTAAAGAGAGCAAAATATAGAGAAAGAGAGAATGAAATGTAGATATATGCATTTACGTAGAGATAGAGAGAGACAGAGGGGGATACGAGAGGCGATGATAATGGTACGTCCGTAGTAGCGACGCGGATCCACGCCACCGAGAGAGATTCATAGTCCGAGGGATATATACGTTTCGTAATTTTGCACGCTCAATTCGGATCATTTGTAAACGTAGGTTTACGAGTGTGACACGAATCTCGAGAACGCGACGGTGATGGAGGCTCGACGCGTCACTGTTATACCGGATTTTCAGAGAAGTATATATGCGTACATCCATTATTATACATATATTTATGTACATGGAAGTCCTAGAACGACGTGCTGGGTTGTCTACCTACTTATTTATGTACCTATATACATATCTCTACGCATATATTTATATATGTATGTATAATGAGTAGCAAACGTTGTCTCGTTCGAAAATAACATGGACCCTCATAGTCGTAACTTTATTAACATAAAACAACTATGTCATAGAGACGGTAGGACGAACGGTCGATTAATTCGACGAGTCGGGACGTTGAGGGTACAAAAACCGGGGCGGTGCGGATGGAAGCGAGAGTGAAAGACAGAGAGAAAGAGAGAGAGAGAGAGAGAGGAAGAGGAAGGAGTAGAAAATCGACGTAAAGCGGAAGTTGGGTGGGCGTCGATCGGTCGGGTGGAAAATGGCTCTCTGGATCACTAGATCGCTGCTCGCCCTCTCAGAAAAAGAGTGAGATAGAGAGAGGGGGGGGGATGAAACCCGTAGCATTGCCGGCCGAGACCTACAGGGGTTAAGGACCGTGATGAACTGCCGCGACCGCGTGTTCATAGACGTTTTTAAGTGGAAAGTGACGCTGTAAAAAATTCCGAAACGGCTCGTCTCCCGGCAAATCGTTTAAAATCTCCAAAAAAAATATTGAAATGACTCACAAAAATAATTATAATCTCACCAAGTCCAACAAACTTGCAGTCCTACAAATTTTTCACAAGCTTCTTACAACCGCCAAAACCTTTTTTTTTCGTTTCGTTACTGCCATCTTCATTTTGTACGAATGCGAAATCTCCTCCCCTTTTTGGGGGATAAATTCCACCTAGTCAGCTGTCAAAAACCGATCGGAAGCCAACAATCGGTCCGAAGTGTTTAAAAAAATTACTGAACACGCCTTGAACACTCAGCTAGGGCACAAAAAGTTCATTCATGAGAAATAGAATAGAAACATGTTGAAAAAAATTTACAAAGACATTAAAACGAAAATAAGAACCGCCAATCGTCGGCTTATTAACGGGAGGATTCCACCCAGTGTAACGGTGAAGGATTAACACCGCTGCGAGATCCCAAGCAGTCGGAAGTCAATGAAAGATGCAATCATACCCGATAACGGATCGTCGGAAGCGATTCGGCGCAGCGAGACGGCGACGCGGGCTTCACGTTCATTCGTGCATAACGGGTAACCAGGAAATGCGGTTGGTACACGGTTCACGGTTGCACGTTCGCCGACGCCGGGTTTGGGCAGCGAGCGGGGGGGTGGCAGGTGACAGAAGGGTTGAGAATGGCCAACGCAGTTGCGGAGGATGCAACGCGCGACGAGGAACCACGCGTTGACACGCGGGAGGAGGGTGAGTGCGGGAAGGCGAGAAGGTGGCAGAAGGGTTGAGGCGGACCAGCGCAGTTGCGAAGGACACAACGCGCGGCGAGTCACCACGCGTTGACACCCTGGAGAGCCCAGCAAGGGAAGGAGTGCGAGGGCGAGAGCGATAGGGGTGTGGGGAGGCACATCGACGGTGTTTATGCGTGCGCGTGCGGTTTGCGTTATCGCGAAGCACGCGGTAGTTACGGTTTACGTAGGCGGGAGAACGACCTGGTCGGGAGCTGGTGGCAACCCCGGAGGGTGAGATTTAGCACGACAGGGCGAAACGATGACCGCGCTATCGGGGCTGAAACGGGCATGAGGTGGCACGGACGGGGGGGAGGAGGAGGGTTGCTCGTGACGTTCGCGCGGACGACTAGAGGTGTATGGAAAAGGACGTGGACCCGTGGAGTCGGTGGAGGAGCGAAGCATCGGCGAAGCCAGCTAGCAGCACGTGGGTGGCAGAGTTAGGTAGTCATGACGACCGCAGCGACCAATCATCCGGAAGTAACGCAGCGAGAGATAACTCTGCATCCAATCAGGTTTAGTCGCAGCGGGTGCGGGGCCGAAGCTGGGGGTGGAGGAGGCGGGGGTGAACGAGAAGTTTGCCATGAGAAAGGGGATGAAAGCTGTCGCTGTCTCTCTCTCGCTCTCTCGCTCGAACCCCCGGTCTAGGTCGTTCTTTTTCTCTCGTCGGCGCGTACGACGACGACAATGTCGACAACCACGACGGCTATTCGGTGAATCCTCTCGCAGGTCGTCGAAGCTCATGTGCGAGGAATTTGGAAGGATTTGTTGGGTTTTTGTGGTGGAAATTGGAATTGTGGGATTGGATGATGTCGCACTTATTTTGTATAATTTCGATCCTCTCGTAATCTATATTAATCTCGAGAGCGAGAAATTCAGAGGATTTCATGAATTTTTGTATTCGAAATTTGATTGTCTGACAGATGCTACCTCGTTTATTTCATATAATTTTTATATTTCATCTCATGGGTACGATTCATTGTTTATTCATATAGTTTGCTTTACCACACACAGAGAACATAATCTTTTTATTTATCTTATTTACCTTATCTGTTTTATTTATTTATTTTTATATCCATTTTCCATCGGCGTACATTCTTGTCGACTGAGAAACATACGCGTCGTTGTGTCTCGTGGACCGGCATCGTGCCGATAAGCAACCCCATATAAAATAAACGATTGCCCCCCGCCGTCCCCCTACCGCCCCGCTCCGGTAACGTCGTTCGACCAGCCACACGCACGAGTGTTGGAAAATATCCACCCAAGTGAGACCCGAGCATTTTTCACCTTTTATCGAAAATGCCACGTGTCGTGGCATTCGAACCAGCTCGATTCGTGTTCTCGGCGATGCTGCAACCAAAACCCACCCGTACCCTCCTCCGGTGCGTTTACGACGATGATTTGACGATCTCTCAACACGCTCGACAAGCCACGCACACAACAAAATCGTAAAAGTGTCCAAAAGAAAGAAAAATAACAATCTAATTCAAATCTTCTCCAGCATCTTGCAAATTAAAATTATCAAATCCTTTCGCACCTTTTAAATTTTTATACAGAGTAAGAAAGTAAACGAACAAATAAAAGAAAAAGATAAAAACAAATCCAAACAAAAATCAGAAGAATGGTGGGACATTCGCCAAATAAAATAAAACTTCAAATAAAACCATGGCTGCCCACGAGACAAAAAAAGTAACCCATATAAACGTTGACCCGCAAAAATTAGGAGACATTGTATCGCCGCAATAAACAAGAGTGCATGTATTTAGAGTAAACGAGGCTTTGTTTTAAACGACCAACCCCGCCCGGAGATATGAGCGGCGAGTGAGGTCGGGGGTTGATACGGTACAAGGCCGCCGGTATAACGTCGATGACAAACAAACGAGAGTTCGTGAAACAAGAGAAAACACGAAGCCAAAGTTTAACGTCGTACAATGAAAACAAGCCAGTGAGAAACACATAGCCGAAGAAGGGTAAAGGGTTTGGGGGTTATCTTGGATCGTGGAGGCCACCAACCCTCTGCTGGCAGCGAAACGAATGGCGAGAAGTCGTGTGCACCCGCGCGCCTCACCCTCGCTTCGAACCGTGTACGTTAAAGGGATGACGCGCAAGATGTGGGGGGTGGGAGGGGGTGGGTCGAAGGGGCGAGGGGGATGATCGTATTAATTCAAGCCAAGGCTGCCGCGTTTTCTCTTTCACGGCCGGGCTGCGTCGTCTCGCACCTCCGGAGGTTGCCACGCCGCCTCCACCCTCGACTTTGCCCTCTCACCCCCTCCTCCCCGTCCCTTTCCCGAGGCAAAGCGCGGGACTTCCGGTGACAAACGAAGCGTGCGAGCGTCGCGTATAATGAAGCGCGAGCTCGTTCGTTTCGTCGTTGGCTACGTCTACCGTAAACTCGGATTCACTACCGAACACTGTACCAAGTACTGTATACTTACGTAAGAAACAGCAGTGTGGCCAACAATTTTAGGAAACGACTGGGAGAGCTTGTCCTTCTCACACTTTGCAAATTTCCTTGGTTGTCCGTCAACTCATGAAATTTCGGCGAAATGTTTCTTGTCGCGGATAAACTGGTCTATCTGGATCAGACGTTGATTTTGATGAGGATTCGGTTTTTTCTTTTTATTATCCTCAGGATGTTGAAATTGGATTTTCTTTCGTTTATGTTAATAAATGGGGTTGGGGTTGATACGTGAGTCATAAGTCTGAGGAAATGAATTTATAATGTGGTTCAATGTGTAATTATTTTCATCAATTATTGAATATTCTTCGAGTTCAATGATTTTGTAGTCACAAGGAATTTTGTACTTCTTGGAGGTTCTTGGTACGATATTGCTGTTAATATTGATAATTCAATGCATAATTACTCTTCTCAATAATTGAATATTCTTCAAGTTCAATAATTATTGTATCGTTTCATACTAATATCGGTTACAAAATAATTCCGTATTTTTTGCTCAAGGTAAAATAATCTTACGGCTTCCGGCTCTCATACAAAATTTCCGTACACGAGCACACAGTCGTAAAGTCGACGTACATAATTTTCTTGACGGATATAGATTGCGAATCGTGCGACAGTGTGCGAACCTAAGACGCGCGTGGGTGGGTGTGCAGGTTCAAGAAAGAGAGAAAGCTTAGGTAAGGACGGAAAATTATATCGAGGATGGGATTTCGGTGCGAGGCAAGCCGTTTAGCGATATTTCATGGGCCGGGTTCTCCAACGCAACCGTGGCACATAAGGGTCGTTCCGCCCGCGAAGTATTAACCCGGAGGCAGTCTTGCAGACTCGAGATAAGAACAAGCTCCCCGAAGCCCGTGACGGTGTGAACGTCGGCTGCAAGAATCTTCGGTGTCTCTTATATACTTATCCCTATATCTCAGGGTGTCCCTTAATAAAATCATTTTGGAATTCCAAAACTGCCGCTCTCTAGTACGATTCGAAGTATATACAAAAAAATCTTAGTGAAATTGGAGACCCGTGCGACAACCTTAAGGGGCGCCTCTGAGCAATTGAAAATTCCCATTTGAATAAAGTTACATTTTTCGATTATTTTCATTCAATTCGTGGGGAACGTTTTTTTCGGATCAAAATTGTGACATCTCATCAGCAGAACATGTGATAACCATAACCATAGAAGCACTTGAAAAGCAATGAATTAAAAATAATAAATATCAATCAAAGTTTTAATTCGATTTGTTCTCTCGAGAAATTTTTCATCGATATATCGACCATTATACCCCTTGCTATTTACTCGAGAAGAAACATTCAGCCAACAAATAAACAAATGAATGAATTAATTTAAGGTTGATGCGTAACAAAATTGCGAACCGGTTGTTTGTCGATCGGAGAAGAACGGAAGAGAATTCAGTGCCTGCGCTTAGATTTCGCTGCAAAGCTAAACCAAGCAGGAGCACACGGAGAAAATGGACCTCGCGGTTCGTACCGCACGGTCGAGCAATTAGCGTCGGTTTAAGTGCACGTGTGCCAGCGATCACCAAGGGCTAATCCCTTCGATTTCGACCGACCCGGCCCTTGGACCTTCGTTCGGCAGCATTTACGTCGACGACCGGCTCCCTCTCTCTCTCTCTCTCTCTTCCTCTCTTCTCCGTGCTTTCCTCCAATTAGTCCAACGAGAGTGCGAGTGAGTTTGCCAGACGTGAAAGAAAAAATGGCAAAGAACCGCTTAGCCCGCCAACCAGTGACACCCTTCCGTGTCTCGTTACTCCAAACCCCCACGGAAACGATGTACCGAGGGCCAGGGGGGAGGCGCACGTGTCTACATGTCGCGCGAACGACCACCGAGTACAACGTATAACTGTCATTACATCGTCATCCCCTTATTGCGGATACTACGGTACACACGGATTCGGTCGTAGGGCGTAGGACAGGTGTAAATCAATTTTATCGTTACTTTGCATCGTTCCAAAACGTATATTTTTGCGGGACCACGGGTTTGAAGTGTTTTCAAACAGCGACGACTCCTCTCGAGGGTGTCGGAGGAACGTGACGGACCATCGGGGGTGGATGCGCCGAGCGTTATGTATCCGCTCGCGTTTCAACCGCTCGAGGGTGGCCTCGTATCGGTTCGCTCGAGTTCCTCGGCGTTAACGAACGCAGCCACCTTCAATCGGCAAACGGATGAACGGACGAACAGGCGCACCGGCAGACGAGAGTCCACCCTCCTTCCCTCCCTGGGCGGATAAGGGAGGACGAGGGAAGGAGGTTTGCGAACAGACTGGTTGTGTCGGCGATGCCACGGGTAACGCAACCCCTTGGGCACATTAGTTTTGTCCCTAAAAAAAGGCTTCGTTCTTTCGGTGATGAAAGAAAACGTTTCTCCTCAAAGCCCATATCCACGTCTCGCCTGACCATAGTCTTCGTCTCTGTTTTGGTTACTTCATTTTCTTGCGTTAACCCCAAATTGGTCAGCGCATGAGGGCATCCCCGGGGCGCATGGTTTTGTTTTTTTCCATGCTTATGATTGGGGGAAGGTTTTTTGAAGAATCGGAGTTTGTCCTTTGAAGCTTTTGGAAATTAATTATAATTTTTTCGAATCGAATGAAACAAGCAGAATAGAAGAATAAAAATCATTGAGTATAATAATCGATAATTAATTATATCCTCTTATTTTTATTATTATTCTCGTCGTTTCCTCCCGTACGAAAATATTCCCGGTGGTTTGACGAATCAAATTTTCTGACCAAGATGCAGAATCAATCTTCGTTGCTGAAAGAAAATGTTATCACAAGACAATTCTCAATCGTGTGATGAAAGAATTTTTAGGGTTGACAAATTCGCGTAATTCGAAAACTAAAATTGTTTTTCTATTATATTCACCCGTATTTCAAGTATCGGATAGTGAGCATGACACTCGAAAGAGTTCCGCAGATCATCGCCAAAAATCCAACTGCCAGTGTGGTGAAAGGTAGAACGAATTTCCATCGTGATTTGGTTGGGTCGCCGTAGTAGCTGATGATGCAAAGAGTGGCGGGGATGATAGTTCCCAGAGTTGCTATGCACAGGGCACCAACGAGACTGATAAAAATATGTAGTTGAGGTACAGCCACTCCCAAAATACCTGAAATATAATTATTATTATTATTTAATATTCAATATTTCATATAATATAAAGTATTATTATTTTCTTCACTATATTTTTCGGTTTCGTAAATTTTACTCAAGACGAAATGGACTCACAGGTTATCGCAGTGACTCCAAAACGCACAATCAAATCCCAAAGAAAGGGACTGCCCTTGCACGCGCCGTCCTCGATCGACGTTTTCGCGTAATCTTGATATAGAATCGAGATAGGCATGTAACACTGCAGACCGTAAGAGAAATATATCGCCAGTCCTTGCATCACAAGTGCAATCAGTGTTCCCCTGCAAAAAATATTTTTTAAAAATACCACAGAATTTTTATGTTTATTACGAATGAAAAAGATGATTACTTTATTTTATTTAAATTTTATTTTATTATTATTGCAGTTATTATTACATCGCCTTATCTTTTAATTTACCGAAGGGGATCAAGTCAATAATAATTATCTCAAGCTCATGTGTTTCGTTATTTCTATATATGAGCAAGTCCACCAATTCGAGTACCGGTTTTGGGCGTCGATATCAGCGATCTTTTTGTAACTCTGAGAAATGGAAGCTCCCATTGAGTAATGAACTCTGATTTTTTTTTAGATTTTTCCTTTGGTTATTTTCGCTGTAATTGTATGGGTAATTCTGTGAGTTTGTCATTTTTTTCTTGTTTTCATTCATTTCTCAATGTGTTTCAATAGGAGAAAAAATTAAACGCGACCACCTTTTCCTTGTGAAAAAAGCTCAGCATTTCGAAAAAAAATACAAAAATATTTTTGGGACTTGAAAAATTACTCAAAATCGCATTTGAAATATAAAAGTCGATTTTTCTCAAATGTATATTTTCAAAAAAAATTGAAAGTATTTTTATCGAAAAGCTGAGAAAATTTCACGTAATATATGTAGAAATCAAGTTGGGACCTCTGTAATAACTCGTTGAATTACCAAATGTGTGACAAAATAACTAAAACCTCAATTTATATTTTTTTCATTTCCAAATGATTAGTATTACTGTTTCTAAATACATGGAAACCATATGATCAAAGATGAAACTTAGAGTCATGTGGTAACACTGTTAGCTTTGCAAGTGCACCATCTACAACTTAAGTGCGGGATAAGGTTAGTTCGAAATTAAAAAAAGGATATTTTTGATAATTTTTCTTGACGATACAGTTGATATACATTTATTGATATAATGACTAACTCAATAACGTTACGTTTGAAGAATATTCTATAAAATTTTCATTAACTTTAATGAACAACTAAGCAATTGACGGAGAATCTCTGCAGACGTCTAAGAAAAAAAGTTGTATTGCGGTGCCCATTATAACTAATTACTGGAGCATCTGAGACGAAAAAACCGGAGTGATTTCAGTAGCTGCTAAGTTTCTGCAGGTAATGAAGGCAAGTATTTATTTTCAAATTGATTTTTTAATTTTTTACAGCATTTAGAAGTCAAAATACTGGTTTTTCATTTAAGAAATTGAGAATGTTTCCATTTCAAAATACGATGAAATAAAAAAACTCGACGTCATTACCTGCAGAAACTTGTCAACTAATCAAATTATTGAGGTTTCTTGATCTCAGTATTACGAATCATTTGAAAATGAAAAAATATTAATTACGGTTTTAGTTGTTTCGTTATACATTTGGTGATTCAACGAGTTATTACAGAGGTCCCAACTTCATTTCTACATATGATACGTGAAATTTTCTCAGCTTTTCGATAAAAATACTTTCAAATTTAAAAAAAAATATACATTTGAGAAAAATCGACTTTTATATTTCAAATGCGATTTTAAGTAATTTTTCAAGTCCCAAAAATATTTTTGTATTTTTTTTCGAAATGCTGAGCTTTTTTCACAAAGAAAAGGTGGTCGCGTTTAATTTTTTCTCCTATTAAAACACATTGAGAAATTAATGAAAACAAGAAAAACATGACAAACTCACAGAATTACCCATACAATTACAGCGAAAATAACCAAGGGAAAAATCTAAAAAAAAATCAGAGTTCATTTCTCAATACGAGCTTCCATTTCTCAAAGTTACAAAAAGATCGCTGATATCGACGCCCAAAACCGGTACTCGAATTGGTGGACTTGCTCATATATTAGATCGAAGAGTAAATCGTTGAGCTTTTTTTTTACTCACGGATTATGCTCGGAATGATTGCGAATAAAATTTCCCAACGATTCGGAACCCCATTTGGAATAAACCACAGCACCGACGGTGACGTGCATCGCCGTTATTATCGTCATTCCCCAATTCAAGACACCGCAAGATTTCGTGTAATTCCATGGATTTTTCATGCTGTGCTGTATCGCCAGTATCTTGATAAAAAAATCACAAACGTGAATTAATCATGAACGTAATAATCGCAATTTAGATAAATATGAATCATTTGCAATTAATAAAATGTAGCGAACCAGTCCCGGTGAACACATGCTGAAGAAAACAGTACCGATAAATTTCGGATACGCAGCAACGTCATTTTCTATAAAAACCCATTGTCCATTGCCGTCTCTGATGGCGTAGACTATGCCGATTATCGCAGCCGCAATGATCAGAGCGTTGGCGATCATCGACATCGGTGCCAAATTGTTTAAACCTTTGATCAGATTCATCGCGAGAAACATTGGAAACACAATGACCGCGTAATAAGCTTGATCTATGGTTTTGTTCATGTCGAGACATTCTTGAACGACGCCGGACACGAAGACCACGTAGACGGCGCCGATGCCGATGTAGCAGGCGAGCATCGTCGTGTCGATTACCAATCTGTTATCGATAAATTATTGATATAAATATTTTATCATCGTTTGATAAGAAGTGGAAAAGCGAATGAGGGTTGATTTGTCCTTTATTGGATCTTCGTTCTTGTTTTCCTCCAAAAAATCGTGTTGGGCGTTTTATCAGAGAAATAATTCAGAAAAATAAAGAAATATTGAACATAAAAATATTGAAATCGAATCACGAACGTTGCAATTCCCGGTGATATCCGATTTCTCAAAGTTCCGGTAGATAAAGTAACGGCGACTAATTTGTCGTAATTGAGAATCGGACGTTTGACACGCGCGCACATTTTGTAATGAGTGTTTATGAGCAGATGGAGAGAAATTGTTATGAGAATTCCCATGAGAATAGTTCCGATTATTCCGAGCGACATTCCAACGGATGCGAAGGCATTCGGCATCGCGAATAATCCAGTTCCAGCTGCGCTTTTGACCAGATTAGCCAAGGAACCGAAATCTCTGGAGAGAGACGATAAAAAATACTTGATTAGGTTTTTTTATTGGATTACATATATCTTCGTCGATGGTAAAATCGTAGGATGAATTCTTACGAGACATATTTTTCATCCGGACGATTTTTGTAAGGGTCGTAAGATCCATCGATCGTTTCTTCGTCCAACGCAGTGCTCGTCGGAATTTCGCGTGAGGGAACATTCTCGGCTTTCGAAGGTTCGACTTTTCTGGCAGCACTCCTGATTAAATTGAAAAGAACATTGTGAAGAATAATTATAGAGAAAGATTTCTTTCAACGTCATTGCATGACAAGAATCCTAACCTATTTTGTGTGCAGAAAAATTAATTGTCCAACAAACTTACATTTGAATAAAAATTTAACGACGAAAATCGTATGGTCTATGATTTTCGAGACGATATCGATTTCTATGGGCAAAAATGTGTATTCCAAGTGTCCTTAATTCCTTGCCAATCGCTTTTTGATAAAAACGTCTCCCAGAAGTTTCGGTTCTTTTTATTTACAATTCCGCAAAATCATCGCAAATCTCTCGGCAACGAAGCCAACTAAACCTGCGACGAATTATAACATACATGCACACGTGTCAGAAACAAATTGACGACTATCAAAGTGTCAAAAAGTTTGATAGAACATCACAAGATAATTCTTTCAAAAATAATTCACAGAACACCTTAAAATTTGTTCCGGGCGAATAGCTGGTTCTCCGAAGCGAGCTACGTGTGCTTACACGATGCAATGGCATTACAAGAAAGAAGAAATCCCCGCGGCATGTGGGTTATGCGAGCATGTGTGTGTGTGTTGTGCGACGATGGGTTCTGTTACCCGAGTATCTCTGGATCCCGATCATCTCGCTCGGTTTGATCGGGTCGACCGAGTCCTCGGGTTGACCGAGTTAGCGCGAGGTCCGGTCGACAACGAGACCGTCGGGGTCTGCGATCGCAGCCCCAGCAGCCACAACAGCATCCGCAGCATCCCCAGCATCCCCAGCATCCCCAGAAGCGGCATCAACCCACGAGGATAGTCATCCTTTGCCGCGCCACAGGCCTCATCGTCGTCATCGTCGTCGTTCGCCCATCCCGAGGGATTTAACGCCCGAGTCGTCTCGACCCGACCCACAGACTCCGATCTTCTTCTCTTCCACAACTCGTATAATATCGCATCTCTTCGGCCCAAGCACCCTTCGTCGATCGCAACGTCGGCCTCTCTCACTCGGCCATAAAAAATGAACGACAGACGAGGACGAAGACGACGATGTTGATCGTTCGTTGTGAAAAAGTCGCCGCGAGCTGTGTCAGGAGTAAAAAAAAACTTGAAGAGTGAGGTTATCACATCGACGATTGTCACTAGGTCGAAAGATTTTTCATAATCAAGTTTGACCGAGAAATAATCCGTTGCCCAGATTTGGTTTCATTTTCGTTTGGCTTATCGTCGATGGATTATTGCCTAACGACGTGATTATTACAAAGAAATTAATCCTATCGTTTTGAAATACGAAGTTTACAGAATTTATTCATTGTCAAAATAACAATCACCAAAAAATATTCTACCAACAAACCCCGAACAATTGTAACGATCATTTTCATTTAAATTAACATCCAAACCAGTTTATTTTTCTTCCAACGTAGCCCGAGGACAGCCAAACGAACGAGCTCAAAAAAAATCGAGACGAGAGTGAGAGAGAATGAACTGCGAATGACAATGCACGAAGAAGAGGTTCAAATCCATACGTACGGAGTTGTAATAATGCGGTGGGGCAGCATGTATGTATGGAGTTGTAATAATGTGGTGGGGCGATCGAAAGGAGACGAAGAGAGAGAGAGAGATTGAGATCGAAAGAGTGGGGGAAAATGAGTCGCAGAGATCCCAGGGTGGACGTCATGGGGCGCGAGACTGTGACCAAAATCCACGGAGCCCATGCAGTGTTTACACTCGAAATGATGCCTCCTAATGCTAATACGTGGAATACTCCGCGTTAATGCGCCCGCGACTGGCTACCGGGTTCGACAATTCCGGGCTATGCGCGCCACGCCGACGGGTTTTCTTAATGCTCAATCGCAATCCAATGAAAAGTGTATGAATGGCAACCGATTATCGAGTCGAACGGGCGCCCTCAATGTGTCCGTCGATGCGTCCGCGGTAACCCCGCTGCGTTAACCGCCAACGGAACGAGCCAAATGGTACAAATCCTTCTTTTTTTTTCTTCCTCTTTTTTTTCCGTTTCTGCCGTTGCTTCTGGCGCGCCCTCTGCACGCTCGCGTTTTCTCATTTGCAGTCAACGTCTCTTCCGTCGCGTATTTCCCACTCTTCGGATCAAATCCGGTCGGACTCCGGGCCAGCGATGGCCACTGCACGCCCATTTTTCGACAAATATTGTGCCTGTGTACGGTTATTTCACGTTGATTTGGTCCAATTTTTTTTTTCGGTTAGAGGACTGTGAGATTTATGAAAAGTACTGGGGTTTTTGGGATAAGAAGTCTGTGGGCTTGTAATTCATTTTTATTTTTATTTTTATTTTTAAGCTTCTTATGATGTGCCTACACAGAAAAATGATTTAAAAATATTCACTTTAAGAATAATTTTATTATTTTCAAAAATTCAATCCAGGTGAAATGTACGCGATCAGAGATTCGACACCATGATTGGAATCGCAATCCACGCTATTGATTCGACGTGGAAAGATAATGTCTCGAATTTTTAAAAAAGTAATAATAATCATGATTCCGCAAAGGATGATATTTTTCAAAAATATTGCTCTGAATTTCATTTCGTCAGCGTGGATGAAAATAGAATTTCCTCATTCGGTAGACGAAGGAGTCTTCTGATGACGCTGACGACGACAACTAGGAGCGTTACCGACGCGTTTAATTGTGGAACTTTTAGCAGAGCCAGCAAACCGGCAGTGCCAGCCACAGGGTCGGTCCTCGGGGTTGAACCGAGAATGAGACGAGACGGGGATGACGAGTTAGAAGCTGTCGGCACGACAAGCTGTACACGCGCACGCGTATATACATATATATGATCGTATGTAGTATTTACAACGGGTTGAGTTACCGAAGCGGGTGGGCGTCATTAAATTATTCCGGAGTGTGAGCCCGATGGGTGCTCGAGCTTTCGATCAACTCCTAAAACAGTAAAGACGCCGCCGTGCGCTTTGCCACTGGCGAAAGGCGGCGGGGGGGAGGGCAAGGGAGGCTACTGGCGTTCTCTCTCCGGGGCATAAACGACGTAGACGCGGAAGCCACAACCATCCGAGTCATTAGACATAAAACGACGATTCAGACGATCCATCTGTTGCTGAATCCGTCGATATTATTATTATTTTTTTTTAAGCAGTCTCGACAATGTCACGGAAAAATTGAGATTCTGATATCTAGATGATGAATCCTTATCGCTGATAAATCAATTATTTTTATGTACTTCAAAAATTAGTAGAAAAAAAAATGGTATCATTTGTGAAACAATTAACATTGATTCTACTATTCATGTGATTCCATTGTTATTGAACAATGATATGTGACGTCCCGATTAACCAATAAAACGGTTAATCAATAATTCATTGAACAATGTAGGCAGAAGAATTATCTATAATTTGTCTTTCCATTTCTACCTAACATACGAAATTATAATAATATGTTTCAAACTTTTTGAGAAAGTTTCCTATATTTTCTCATGAATATTAATTTTTTTAATCCCGTATTTTCCTCGTCAATATTGATTTTTAAAAACGTCAAAAAAAAAAATCGGCGCTCTCCATCTCGTGTCCGCCTCGAGCGTCGAGGAATTCCCGCAGAGATTGCACATCCGAGTGCAGCACGCGTCACCTGAGATCCATCGTGCTACATTCGCACGCATGCTTACCGTGCTCAATTTTTTTTTTCCCGCCAACTCGACCCGTGGCAAAGTCCGCGTAGAAGTGGACCCCCGGCGGGGTCACATACGCGACACATCCGATGCTACGTGCGACGCACGAGCACGAGCACGAGGACCGATGCGAGGAGAGGCGCGAGCCACGAAAACTCGGCGTGCTTCCATGTGCACCAGTCTCGTCTCTCGTCGGCTATCGTCTCACTGAATCCAAAACGATCCTTCAAAATTCAACCGAACGCGAAACGTGTCGGCAAACAAAATCGTTTGGGCGGAACGCTCTCACACGCGTACATATGATATATGTGTGTATGTATTCATGTATCGTAGACATACATAAATATACTACGAAACATAACGCGAGTCGTTTGTTCGGCACAGCCTCCGGCTGGTCGGTCCAGTCGATACGTCATTGCCAGAATTTTCTACCGTCGATATCGCACACCGTCCAATACACGTGTCTCCCCCACCCCTCCTTCGTAGGCTTTGCCGATTATTATTCATTTTTTTTTTCACGTTAATTCCACGAATTTTAATTTTTTATTCCTATGATGTATATTTTTTTCATTTTTTTTCCATGTCATTTTATTTTTTCGAATTTGAAATATAAAATCGTTCGAAAGCGAATGCTCGGGGCGTTTTTTCTTTCGTTTTTGGTCCAGAGTGAGCCAGAGGCTGGTCGACGATACGTGAAAAATGTTTGGCTGACCGATGTTTCGTTCGGAAATAAATAAATTGGAGAAGAAAAAAAATTAAAAAAATAGCTCGCCTGAGGATCGATTGATCGGGAGAGGAAGGATGTTTTGGTTCGTGGGTGTGTTGGTTAGGCGTTGAATTGACGCAGTCTGCGGCAGACATCTGAATTACGCTTCATTTGGTTTTTGTTTTGACTTTTAATCCGGATTAAATAAAAAAACTAATTGTTTTGTCGAAGCTACAATACGGCATGAGGTCGCATTTTTATTCACAAGGAATATGGAAGGCCATGAAATTCCTTACAGAGCTAAATAACATATTTCATTACACAAATCATAAAAACCTTTACAACTCCCGACCAAAGTAAAAAAGAGAAAAACCACCCCCTATTTTTTTCGACTCAAAACGACCTCACGCTCCCATGTTTCTTGCTAGCGGCTGTGATTTTGGGACACCCAGTATATACATGCATAGATATTCCGCCGCTGCTGCCGCAGCGTTAGCGTTATTCACGAGAGTGTGAAAATGTTTTGCAATTCCGAAACCAGGCGTGTGCGGCTGTGCTTGGGCAGCCGGACGTGCCAAAGCGCGTTACCGGAAGCCGCCGCGTTACTCCGACGCAGAGGGCCCCCGCGAGCGTGTATATGCGTGCTGCGGACGGCAGGCCAGCCGCAAAAGCGGATTGCGGTTGGTGCGGCTAACGTATTCAATGAAAATAAAAATCTGAAAAAAAAATGAAAGAACAAAATTAAAAAAAAAATAAAACAAACAACGAATGACAGTCACGAGAACCGGAAAGGCAGAGCGAGACGGGGATAGAAGTTAATGCGTGGTTGAGCAGATAGATATACGCTTCGTGTACATGCGTATGTATATGATGTATAAATATACGCAGCCTGTCCGCTGCATAGCTCGTCGGAGATAGCGAAACTAGAGAGAAATCATGAAACAGTAGACCACAGAGAAAGGTACAGAGAGCGAAGCGGTCCTGAAGCATGTATATATGTATACGTAATGTATATATGTATACGCACATATAAACGTAAACCCGATGTGTTCCGATTCACGTCGTCAGGTTTGTTCGCTGGAATGACGAAACAAAAAAACGATTACGCGCTACACCCCCGCAACCGCGCCGGAATAAAAGAACGAGTGTCAAAATTCAAACGAGTGTCTCCCCTCCCGCCCCTTTCGCTTACTCTTTCTCTCTTTTTTTCGTGCATCGCGGTGGAATCAATTAAAGTCTGCTCTAAATGTCCGTGTACTCGGCTTTCATTTAATTTTCATTTACACATAC
Organism: Sussaba pulchella; assembly: GCA_963971145.1. Lineage (NCBI taxonomy): Eukaryota > Metazoa > Arthropoda > Insecta > Hymenoptera > Ichneumonidae > Sussaba > Sussaba pulchella. Next base: position 1,282,399 of record OZ020164.1, read on the forward strand.
TCGATGCGTTGCGCGTAACATATATATGTATTCGTATGGAGATTTATATGTATGACAATATGCGCATATGCCTGATTACTTGTTTTACCGCGAGAACGTGGGGGTCGCGGCAGAATGTTTGAGGGGGATTGGTGTGGCAGGCGGAGAACGAGGGTTGAAAGAAAGACCGAAGGGAGACATAGACCCGCGACTGGCCAAGAAACACCCGAGGTGTGAGAGGGTTGCTCCTCAACGACACGACTATTATGCTTTGCGTGTAGAGGCTCGTTCAAAATCCATCGCAATGTTTTTTTTTGTTTTGTTACCAATATTTATTGTCACTAGCTCCACTTGATGTAAATTGCTCGATTGATTTTTCCTCTTAGCATTCGGCAATGATATTTTTACCAGAATAATGTCTTATCAATGAATAATAAATATTTATATATTTATTATTATTATTTATATTCATTTTTTTAAATATATATTTTCGTATTCGAAAATTTCTAGAAAATGAATGAAAAATCAAACCATCTAATTTAATGTCTAAATTTTGAAAAAATATATATATGTATATTTATTTTTGATCCAGAAATTGAATTATTGCCACGAATATTCGGACACGAAATTGTCCTTCTAATAATTGTCACCATCGATTTTGATTGGCATCGATAATTAATTCCAGCATCACTGCCACATTTGAGATTACAATCAAAGTATCATATTATTCGATAAAATTTAAGAACGAGAATTTTTTTAACCATCCCAATTAAATATTTCAAAGAATATGTATGCCAGTCCCATTCGATAAGAATTTTGTATCGTCCTATACAATTGTATATGCGGTTATAATCGTCGTATGTGCCTATAATACGAGTGAAGCTCGTAGCGAACCGTAACGAAGAGTCCAAAGGAACCGACGGGACGATCAAAGGATCATCCCTCTCGGAGTATATCGCCGTCAAAGGAAGCCTTCGCGTGACCCCCCCCCCCCCCCCCCCGTCCCCTTCCACCCCCTCGCCCCATCTTTCCGCGTTACTTTACACACACTCCCTCTCTCTCTCTTCCTCGTTGTGTATTCCCCCCGTTGCAAAGTATAACACGCATCTACCCGCTTCATTTTTGCACCCCCTGCCCCTCCCCCCTCCCCCATACGCTTCTTACCGACGCTTCGACGTTCCTCTTGAGCGCGGCCTGCGAGGAAAAAAAGAGAAAAATTTTGCAGCCTCAAACGCCGAACTAAAGAATTGCGCGTTCGCATCCCTTGCCCACCTTCACCCTCCACCCTCCCAGTGGTCTCCCACACCCTTCGGAGAAACGAGCAGACGACGTGCCCGACGCTCGTCGACGTGCGGGGACCTTTATCGCGTGGGTGCACACACGAGCCACCGGGACCCAACTCCTTCTTCGTCGGCGAGTCCGAGCCGGTCGCCGCGGTCACCCTCGCGCCCTTAGACGCTTCGCGCGGATGACGGTGGGTAGTTTTATACAGCTATTGGCATCTCAAGAGCAATGGAATTTACCGTCTTGGGTGTAATACATATTTGAAAATTTAGAAAATTGAAATTTTGTCAGGCTTCTGGTGAGATTACGTTTGGAGAATGTGCAGGGGAATTATTGCCATCGATGGAGAAGTTATTTCTCCAATTATTCGAGGATTAATTAAAATTAATTTGGAAATTCGTCGGAAAATTCTGAAAAAATTGATCTCCAAGGGTTTTTTTAAATCAAAAAGATTGCAAAAAAATAAAAATGCAAACATCATTATTTCTGATTCAATTTGAAAACTATCCAAAAGAATAATCTCAAACCAACCCCTTGCTTCTCGCTCCTCCCCCGCAAACGCGAGCTTATCCTCGAACAACTCCCACGACCGGCCAACGACTGTCCGCACCCTTCGATTTTTCACAATCGCCGAGTGCCAGAAGCTCCCGGACACGCTCCCGACGCCGGGGAAAAAGAATCCCGAAGCGTTCGCGGGGATGATGTTCATTCGCGCTTGCAACATTCACTCCCTCTGAGGCAGAAAACGGTTCATCCTTCGTTCTTCCTTTCGCACGTCTGTGAACGTCTCGCTTCTCAAAGCTCTCTCAGAAGTTCATCGCGTACGTTGCTCCCCCGCAACCCTCCCCCGTCCACCCTCGCCGTGCGTCACACACTTGCGAACAAAATGGCGCTTGTACAAGTGTTAGTCGCTTTATTTATCCGGGCAGGATGGTTTTACAGTGGTATGAGCTCGTGGAAGAGTTTGTACGGGTGACGAGAGACGCGGTAAAAAACCTCCCTTTAATAATTCCCCCTTCCCTCCCCTTACCTCTCACCGTCCCTTGGACTATATATTACGCAACAAGCAATGATAAAGCGGTGGGCAACTTTGTGCACACGCTCCAGAACGCTCGTACGCTCTTTTTCAAATGATTATGGGAGCACGCGAAGCACATGCACGTACGCTCGACGCACACGTACGTGTTTTTTTTTTAACCCCCATGACCACGGTTTATGGGTGGGTATTGCGATATTCCATACAGAAATATACCGCAAAGTGAAGTTAACGACGCGAATTTCTTCGTGTGGTGTAATTCTCCCTCTCCCTTCTTTCCCTTCGCGGGTACTTGTTTCCCGCGTCGATGATTATTGTTGCCCGTGCGAGGCAACGTCCGAACAATCGACGACGAGTCAACCGTGATTAACTACTGGACAGAAGTGAAGAAAGACATTTTTTTAATGACAGGAAGGAAAAGAAATAGCAGAATTTTTCGGCATCGAGACGAGAGGCGGTGCAAGATTTGAATTCTTCATTATTTCATTATTTCTATTATTATCTAAAAAATTTCATGGAATTCATTATTATTCATTCGACAAATTATTATTGAATGGAAAAAAAAAATTTCAGAGATATTTTTGGTGGCAAGATTCAATATTCCAAGGGAAATAAAATCTTTGCGTCTTCTTGTCCCCTTTTCGTTATTGCATTATTATTATTGGCAAATATTAAATTACTAAAAAATGGAAAAAAAACGATTTAAAAATCGCCAAAATTTGTTGAGACGAAGACAAGAAACGGTCCAAGATTCTAAGAAAAAGGTATAACTAATAAAAAGCCCTGTTACGTCACGTTATTATATTTGAAAAAAAATCATCCCTGTCGCGGCAACGTGAAACGATGAAGACTACAGGGTGTCTCGGATTGTTTCGCGCACACCTCGAACTAGTTTCTCGGATAAGAACGCGTTCGTGACCGCCCGTGGATGGCGGGAGACCATCGGGGGTCCCGGCGCCGAGAGACCATTGCACATAGGGCAAAATACACGGTAGCGTGTAATTTGAAATCTTCTCATGGAATGTTTTTTTTTTTTCTTCATTTTATTTTCTTAAAGCGCCGATGCCCATATTGCCCCCGTCGCGGGCGCTGCGTGAAACTCTCGTACGGTGCGCGCTCCGTATTCGACGAAAGAAGCTGAAACGTTTTATTGAGAGAGGGAGAGAGAAGGAGGGAGCGGAGAGCGATCACGCCGCAAGTAACTCCCTTCTCATTCTCGAACTACAATGAGCCACAAACTCCGAAGAAATTCACCCTGCAATCATACAAGGACAAACGTCAAACGTTCTCAGGCGTCGCGACAATGGAACGAGGCGTTGCTCGTCGGTTCATCGAATACAATGACATCATTACCCAACAAGTCTGGCGATCGTCAAATAAATATATATTCACGTGTGTTGAATTTTTTATTTATATATAGAAATTAATTCAATTTTTTTTCCTTATTCATTGTCAATTCAGTTTCTAGTCTAGAAATTAGTGTCAAAGTTCAAGTTACGGTTTAAGTTTGAGTCAACGCAAAGTTAATATTGAAAAGAAAGTGGATTTTTTCAAATCAATTTACTTATTCAAATTTATTATCGTTTCGAAATCAAAGATTAAAAATAAGCTCAAATTATTTGAATCAAATACTCCTTCTGGAGTAATTAATATACATTTTTTAAACGTCCCTGTAATGGACAAATACCAATTCATGCATCTCACCTCCCTTCTACGCACCCCCGCCAGAAACTTACTTTCCAAAAGTAAAAAAAAAAACCAACCAAACAAATAACAAAACAACCCATTCCATTCTAATCCGTGGAATTTTTCAAGTCCCCGCTTATCGGATCTCACAGAATCCACAGGCGTCGGGTGTCGCACCATCAACGTAAAAAAAAAAAAAAAAACAAAAAAAAACGCCCTCGCGCGAGGGGTTTCGCGTAGAGGGTTGCATTTGATGCCGTCGAGAGAAGAAGGCTGCGGGTAGCGTTTCGATTTGTAAATGCGTTTGTACGGGCTCGGCCAGCCGCACGTCCTATGATGCCGTTGCCGGTGTTGCCGGTGCTGCCGCTGCAAGGATCACCATCGGAGTATTAACTAATGTTACAGAATTATAATCGAGCCAAGGGAGTACACGAGGGGGTGCGGAGAAGGGGGCCCGTCAATGTTATCGAGGCCGGGGCCACGCAGTCGAGCATAGATACGGGATGCGATAGGCGACGTGGTATAACGTTGGTTGTGCATAGCGACCCCCCCCCTCCCCCCTCAGACCCGTTATAATGCACTCGGACCGAGAGAGGGAAGCAGTCCAGAACCCACCCCTGTGGCACTACCGAGGACTATACATAGGATTGGATGTGGATGATGTTGGCGCGTTCACGCCGGTTCGACGGCGAAACACGATCTCCCCACCCCCTTCCACCCCCCACCTCCGATACTCAATGCTGGTGCGATAACGACCGATAAACGCGTTGGGTTATCGCTTCTATGCATATGCATTATTCTATTCATTTATTTTTTTGTAGTACACATTTTTATAATAGCGCTGGCTATTTCGGGGAGTGATATTTTTTGGGGTTGAGGATTGGATAGGGACGAAATAGGAGCCTTGTAGGGTTTTATCTGAAAATTCGATCGTGTTAAGAAGAATCTGTTGGAAAGTTTTAAAAAAATTTCTTGGTTTTGTTGGGATAGGAAGAATTCGGTGAAATGTACAAGAAACAATTGTGTCTCTCGTACGTAAGGAACATTATTTGATTTTGAAAAATTTGTCAATTTTTATTGACAATTCGTCGTTGACACGTTTTTTCTTCAGAGGGGGTTGCGAATTGATGTGGGAGCTTCCCGATTGATGTAGCTGTCACCCATTGTAGAAGAGTGTGCGATGCATCTCGAAGCTACGATCATAGTCGAGGAGATAAATCTCGATGAGGGAGCACCAGCTATATAGTCTATATATATTTATCTATCTACGTAGAGTCTACATACATATATAGAGAAAGATTCTAGCCAGCGAATCCCATAACAACGCGATCCTGGTGTACCTACGTACATAGCAGCATAACAGACACGCGTCAACCACCCTTATCCGAAGATCTTAAATACTCGAGAACGCGTGTCGGTCACGAATCGTGATCTCATTGACTCTCCGCATGATCTTGTCGATACGCGCGCAGCCCCTTAACCGGAGGGAAGTAATCGTTGCAAAATATTTCCTTACTTACAGTTCCACGACGAAAGGCGGAAAACAAAGCAGATGTCGAAAATGATTTGTTTTTTTATCAACGCGAGAATTATTTATATCGCTAATTTTAATTCAGAATAAATCCGAAGATCAATCAAAGTTACTTTCGGAATAATCGTCCGCCCCCAAATAAAGGTCCACGGGCTTATATTGAAAAAATGACAAAACTAGAGTACAGGCCCAGATGGGTCCATATTCGGTCAGGTCCTCTTATCAGCAAAACCGGGCGTACGTCGGTAACATTTCACACGAAGACGATTCTCCCGGGGGATAGTGAGAACCGTGCGGAACGGCGAGACGCATCCGAGGAGAAACAGTCGGTCGAATTTATATACACACACTTATATATATATATATATATATAATACGAATCAGGACAGAAGCGACGACGAGGTTACGGGACTCGGCGTTAGTTGGCTTGTCAAAGCAGCGACGTACTGACATGTCTATTATCACACGTACGGCGAAGGTTCTGACGCGTTAAGGGGGAGAAACCGCCATGTGTGTCAGTGCCTGCGTTCGCGTGGGTTTCGAATGCGCGAATACGACACGGAACCGAAGGATACGTTGAGAACGAAGGACGCGAAACGTGGATAACGTTGTCGTTGAGTTTCGTGCGAGAGATATCCACGCATGTGTTCGAAGTGCGTTAGACGGAGATACCGAATAAACGTGTGAAGGTGGACGGTGTGACGAGTATCCGAACGCGTGCCACCGAGATAACGCATCGGACGATGATAATCCCCCTTCTTGGTTGTAACATCCCCCACGGGTACCTCGGGGTACGTCGTACATGCGTGGGACATATGGCGGTGAGGCTGGAGTCTCCCAAGTGCATTCGCATGCTCGACGTGTAATCCTTCTACAAGATACTTTTTGTTGTTTCCTTTTTTTTAGTGACGACTAGACAGCTTGTAATGAGAGAAGTTTTTTTTTGTTGTTTGTTTATTGGAAATTGGGCGGGTTTTTTATGAGAAGAGTATTTGTTGTTGTTTATTTTTTAAGGACTGGAGAGTTTGCAATGAGAGAGTATTTTTTATTAATTATTCATTGAAGGCTGAACAGCTTTTGATAAAAGGAGTATTTTTTATTTCTCAAATATGATTTTTATTGCTGCTATTCGAGTCATTTTGGGGTCATAGAGAAGTTTGCAAGAATGAAATAGAAGAAAAATAGTATCGGTCGATTACTCCAAAGCATTCTATTCATTCAATAAAAATATATTTAAAATACTTTTAAATAAATAAATGTCATCGAATATTGCCGAAAAAATTTGAATTTTTACATTTTCCCAATAATTATTAATAATTAAATAATTCATTCGGTAATGAAAGTACCCTAAATATATTGTTATTCAATAAATGCCCATCGCTGCTTCGAATTATTATTATTATTATATTTTATTTTATTTTTCTTAAATCCATCGTTTACTTCAATCCTCTCGTTTGACCATTCGAGTCGTGCTTGGTACTCGATTTTCGTCAAAGGCACGTGGATACCTGTACACAAAATCTATATACACGCGCGTCCATCTCGAAGAAGTCGAGTAGTCGTACGAAGAGTATTTTGCCATCGCTCCGGCGTTATTTGGCTGTGAAGGAATAGAAAAGAGAACGACGAGGACGTAAGCGGGGGGTCCTAATTCGTTGCAGAGATTTCGAGTGGTGAATGGATCCCTGCTCTCGTACTTTCGAACACGAGACCTCGAGCCCGAGCTTAACCTGCGTTATATTGTATACACGGATATACGTGTATATAAAATACATCTACATAGAAATACATATATATAATACAGTCCTATATACCGATGGTCAACGTCGAAGGGAGACTACGGGCCTGACCGTGGCACCACCGACTTCCGGTCAGCCGGTAACAAAATAATTTCGTTACTTTGCCACGAAATTGGATTAGCCCGAGTTCGTTAAGGGAGCATTAAGGGGATTTTTCAGACGGCAGACCAGGGAAACGTTTGCATTGTCGCGATTGCTCGAATTTCACGAACCCCCCGATAGAAAAAAAAAAATCTTCACGACGTGTCTTGGTCTCGCACTGAGGCAATTGTCGAATCTGTCGCGTCAATTATATTTCGACGACGAATTTTGTCGATTTTTCCTAACGGATTCACACGCTTCGAAACTTGCGCGACGAAGGAAAGAATTCATATAAATATGTGATAAAGAAATTTGTTATTCATATTTTTGCGATGAATAATTTTTATTTTATCGAATCCTTTCCGAATATTTGTCGATTAAAAGTAAGCAACATCCGGGAAAAAAATTATTTTCTCAGGATAGGTACTTGCGAGCATTGCTTGTCGACATTTTTAACTAATAAACGGTGGCTTTGAAATTCTTCTAACGATCCTTTTTTTGGCTTCGCTTGAGCCACCCCTATACGAAACTATGTTACAGATCTTATATGAGAACGAAGATTATTGTGAGCTGCAACAATGTCTCAGCGTGGTTACTTCGTATCTCGGCTCAGCTTTTAGTATCGAATGTATAAAAAGTAAACTCGTTACTGTAAAGATGAGGGACGTGGATGAATCGGAGGCAGCGTGGAGCACGCAGGACGATAATAAGAAAGGAGAATGTGTAGATGTATATAATACGGTGGTTCTTATTTGGATCATTACCGAATTTTCATTGTGCCGGGATCTCAATCGGCTGCAAAAAAAATAAGACAAATATTGAGCCTAATTTGAGCTTTTAAGTCCAATTCTTACCAGGAGCTGATTCGAGATGAAGCTTCTCGTTTAAAATATATGTAATTGTTCTCTTTTTCGGTAATTATATTGACAGGGTGATTATTATTTTTTTCAAGAAAGTAGGGTTCATACCCGATAATTTTCATATGGCATTGGATTTTTCCATTAGTCTTTAATCGCCCCGCCAATATAATAACCGAAAAAGAATAAAATTGCATGTATTTTAAAGAGGAAACTTCATCTAGTTAGGGGGGATGATTAGAATTAAACTAGGAAGATCAAATTAAGCTCATCATTTTTGCAATTTATGTTAAAAATCGATTGAGACGTCGGCGCAATAAAAATTCGGAAATTATCCAAAAAACCACCGTAATATATCTCTATATATATGTAGAATCGCACGGGCCGATTCTACGTCGTCCTCGTCTCGGTAGCCGTCGTCGTCGCCGCGGTCGTCCAAAGGGTAGATCGGGCGAGAACGTGGTCCCTTCGACCGTACGTGGAATGGACCACGTGGGGCGCCCAAAGATGGTGCAGATACGCTCGCGGCCCCACCGTCGGGGTTCCCTCTTAATTATAAAGCTTATGAATAATAATTGTCGTGTAGTTGGACCAACATTGTGACTCCATGTTTTCCCGCTACGCCCATCTCTGTGTAACTCGCTGCGGGATCACCCTTTCTTCGTGTTTGCCGCTCCGTGCGACCGTACTTCTTATTAACTGCAATTTTTTTATTTTCTTATTCTCCTTTTTTTCTCTTGGACGAATCGACGAGTTTCGATCTCTCGCAGCGTCCCGACGTTTCTGAGATTCTTTCTCATTATTCTACCCTCGCGTTAATCCTTTTCTTCTTCTTCGGTCTACCGTGATTCACGTACATCGCGTTCACGCCTCTTTGCGGCGTGCGATACGTATTTTTATTATTATTATTTTTCGTTTTTATTACTTCGTTTTTTTGGGGGGATGTGAAATTTTGATTTGTACTAAGTTTGATCGGTTCTGGAGAATATTTTTGTACACGTGAGAATTGGATGCATTCTATTGCATACATTTTTGGAGAATGGGTCGATAGCTCGAAATTGATTGAGTGTAATGACGCGAGTGAGTTCCATTTGTTTCTTACGAATCTCCTTATATCTTCTATCATATATTTCTGCCAGGCGAAGTCCTTCTAGCGATATAAATAATTTCTTTCAGGAGCGACGTCCGTTTAAATTTCCAATTTCAATTGAATTCATCAAATAAACAACGAGATAAAGAACATGTTAAAATATTGAATTTATAATCTATACGATGATAATAAGTCATGCTTATCCAATAAATTAACATTCCACAAAAAATTAAATTCCAATAATTTTCATTTTAATTCAATAGTACAATAGAACAAATCTATACTTTTAAAAAACGAACAACTTATCATAAGTCAAAATCGAATATCGATGCCTCTCGCACGTCACAGTCGTTCTCAGCATCACGAACAATTAAGGGAACTTCCCACCGTCTCGGAAGAAGCTCGCAGCACTGAAATACCCCCCGAACGAATCGCCGAGTCGCGAAGTCAATTGTGGCGATCGATCGAGCGACTACAAACTCCGCAGGGGGGGGGGAAGAGGGCTCGAGGAAGAAATAATTTGGGGGAACGAATACCCTCACACGCGCGTGCTCAGTGCAACCCCGTCGACGTCGTTTCCATTCTTCGGGTGCAAAAACTCTCCGTGGCGCGGGTAAAGAAAGAAGTTCCACTCGATCGAAACTCGATAGCCAAAATATTGAATTTCCCGGTGATGGCGATGGCGTTGACTCGTACCGGGGAAAATTGGGTAAAGAATCGGGAAGACGATGGTTTGGGGAGGTGAATCGGGAAGAGCTAACAGTTCCCCCTCCCCTCCGACAGTCCCTTTGCTCTCGAAATCCGGACGACAAAGCGAGACCGACAGCTACGTTTTATTTTCTTCACTTCCAACGCAACTTTGTGAGACTGCTGCTGCTGCGGCTGATGCTCGCGCAAAGTCCGTTCTATCGTCTGCACCCTTGGACTCCGGAAATCGCGGGGATACCCGCGGTGCTCATCGTTTCAATCGTTTTTTCTTTGTCCTTTTTTTTCTGTGCATAGAACGATTTACAATCGTAATATTTTCATCCCTTGGTATAATTTATTATTACTAAATAAATAAATTTAATTTATTTTTTATTTAGGTTATTTAGGCTATTTAGGCTATAAATAACCTAAATAGCCTAAATAACTATATCTCTATAAGATAAATCTCTCTCTCTCTCTCTCTCTCTCTCTCTTCTCTCTCTCTCTCTCT